>JAVIAB010000101.1:35138583-35738583 GCA_032433765.1 Megaustenia siamemsis
TATCGATAAGCATGTTGCTGTCAAACTTCAGAATGTTTATGTCTTCACGTATTTTGGGGTCAAAGTTCAGATTGCCTATTTCGTTTCGTAGTTTGGGCTCCAATTTAAGTATGTATATTTTACAACTGTAGGCGGTTTTGCAGGATTTTGACCCCTCGCCAGCATTGACAGTCATCTCATTCAAATGTTCCCTAGGTAAAATAGGCTTAACAGTCGGCAGTTGTCTGCCCTATTGGTTGAAGTTTGTCTAAGCGTTTCTTAGCGTGTAGGAGCATGCATGTGTTTTGCATGCAGCTTTTGCTTCCTGTTTTGTATATATATTTTTTTTTTCACACAACTGCCTTAGCATTAGTTTGAAGGATCGGTGTGTTGAGCTTTTCTGTTGCAAATTGTGGAGAGAGTATCAATTTCCTTATTTCCTACTGTTCAAAAGTGACATGAATTATATTGGGACAGCATTGTGACAGTGGAAGATTTGAGATGTCGTGATTTCGTTTGATACTCTAGTTGATTTAAGCTGTCACAAATCATGTGGTAGCATTGTTTAGAAAACGTTACTAACTAATGGCACAATACCAATGTGGGTTACATTCGTTTCTGATCTCACAAGAAATATAGTGGCAATTATTCAAGAAGTATATTACATGTTAATGGTAACGTATTCTAAATTAAAGTTTTCTTTTATGAGTGATGTACTTACTTTTCTCTGAAAAAGGTGACACAGTTTCCAAAAATTATAAACACATTATAATGTACATAAATAAATGACAGTATTAAAGTGCGCTAAGAAAACTCAACATATTTGATGGTCTTAATTACATGTTTATATTTAAATAATTATCTAGGGTATTCCTTTGTGGCAATAACTGCAATAACGTAGTAAGGAAATGTATATGTTTTCTCCTTTATATTTTACGTTATCTCAGCGACATGACTAATTTTAGACCATATGCTTTTTTTAGCGTGTAATATAATGTAGTTATTTATCCTGAATGAAAATGGCAGACTTAACAAATATTTATGCTCGAAGTTTGTATATTTTAAGATACAACCCTTAATCACTTTTACTGCATGATAGACAAACTGCATGTATTTTACCTTAATGTAAAGACATAAATGAGCAATTGAACTAAAATATCAGCGACAAAGGACTGTGATGTTACGAATGCGTGAAGATATATGACCAATAACACCAATATGATTACATATTATATATGAAATAACGGTTTTACAAAAGAAAGTGAGTTGAAAACATTAGATGAACGGATAAGAAATAAATAATGATGTGTTGCCCAGCTTAAAATGGAAAAGTCGTAATTTTAAAGAAAAAACATTTGTGATGTATTAAACAGAGAAAAATACGGATTGAAATTGAAGAGAAAATACAACGTAAACCAGATAATAGCGTTCACAGGTTCAATTGAATTGACAACATCGGCTAATTTGAGAGCAACTTCATTAAATGATTCTGAAAGAGTGGTTATTCTGTCACTTCAAGCACGTTAAACTTTATTTTTTACAACTTACTGTAGTTGTTGTAGGGGTTGTAGGGGTTGTCATCTTGAATAGATCAATACAAATGTGGTTAAAAAGCATCTAAATAAACTCAATGATCTTCAAAAAATATATCTTACTTCAGTTATATTGATATTTATTCTTTTAAAGCTGAAGTTGTATATTTTTATCTTTATTTTCGCTATCTTTTTATTTCTCCTACCTTCACTCATCTCTCCCTCAAGTGTCTCTATCTCTTTTTCTCTCTTCTTTCGACGAGTTTGAAGGTTTTTCGTTCCGATATTTCATGTTTTTACGTCATAGCAAAGGTCGATATGCTCTCCAGACATTCGTGACAAAAACCCAGCCATTACTGTTTTTCTATGTCATAGCGTAGTTCGGTTCAAAGTTCAATATGTCCATGTCGATAAGTATGTTGCTGTCAAACTTCAGTATGTTTATGTCTTCAAGTATTTTGGGGTCAAAGTTCAGAATGCCTTTTCGTTTCGTAGTTTGGGCTCCTTTTTGAGTATGTATATTTTACAACTGTAGGCGGTTTTGCAGGATTTTGACCCCTCGCCAGCATTGACAACATCTCATTCAAATGTTCCCTAGGTAAAATAGGCTCAACAGTCGGCAGTTGTCTGCCCTATTGGTTGAAGTTTGTCTAATCGTTCTTAACTTGTAGGAGCATCATGTGTTTTGCATGCAGCTTTTGCTTCCAGTTTCGTATATATATATTTTATTTATATATATATATATATATATATATATATATCACACACTGCCTTATCATTAGTTTGACGGATCGGTGTGTTGAGCTTTTATGTTGCAAATTGTGGAGAAGGTATCAATTTCCTTATTTCCTACTGTTCAAAAGTGACATGATTATATTGGGACAGCATTGTGGAACAGTGGAAGATTTGAGATGTCGTGATTTTCGTTTGATACTCTAGTTGATTTAAGCTGTCACAAATCATGTGGTAGCATTGTTTAGAAAACGTTACTAACTAATGGCACAATACCAATGTGGGTTACATTCGTTTCTGATCTCACAAGAAATATAGTGACAATTATTCAAGAAGTATATTACATGTTAATGGTAACGTATTCTAAATTAAAGTTTTCTTTTATGAGTGATGTACTTACTTTTCTCTGAAAAAGGTGACACAGTTTCCAAAAATTATAAACACATTATAATGTACATAAATGAATGACAGTATTAAAGTGCGCTAAGAAAACTCAACATATTTGATGGTCTTAATTACATGTTTAGATTTATTAATTATCTAGGGGTATTCCTTTGTGGCAATAACTGCAATAACGTAGTAAGGAAATGTATATTGTTTTCTCCATTATATTTTACGTTATCTCAGCGACATGACTAATTTTAGTGCATATGCTTTATTTTAGCGTGTAATATAATGTAGTTATTTATCCTGAATGAAAATGGCCGACTTAACAAATATTTATGCTCGAAGTTTGTATATTTTAAGATACAACCCCTTAATCACTTTTACTGCATGATAGACAAACTGCATGTATTTTACCTTAATGTAAAGACATAAATGAGCAATTGAACTAAAATATCAGCGACAAAGGACTGTGATGTTACGAATGCGTGAAGATATATGACCAATAACACCAATATGATTACATATTATATAGTGAAATAACGGTTTTACAAAAGAAGATGAGTTGAAAACATTAGATGAACGGATAAGAAAATAAATAATGATGTTTGCCCAGCTTAAAATGGAAAGTCGTAATTTTAAAGAAAAAAAATACATTTGTGATGTATTAAAAAGAGAAAAATACGGATTGAAAATTGAAGAGAAAATACAACGTAAACCAGATAATAGCGTTCACAGGTTCAATTGAATTGACAACATCGGCAATTTGAGAGCAACTTCATTAAATGATTCTGAAAGAGTGGTTATTCTGTCACTTCAAGCACGTTAAACTTTATTTATTACAACTTACTGTAGTTGTTGTAGGGGTGTCGTCTTGAATAGATCAATACAAATGTGGTTAAAAAGCATCTAAATAAACTCAATGATCTTCAAAAAATATATCTTACTTCAGTTATATTGATATTTATTCTTTTAAAGCTGAAGTTGTATATTTTTATCTTTATTTTCGCTATCTTTTTATTTCTCCTACCTTCACTCATCTCTCCCTCAAGTGTCTCTATCACTTTCTCTCTCACTTTCGACGAGTTTGAAGGTTTTTCGACCCGATATTTCATGTTTTTACGTCATAGCAAAGGTCGATATGCTCTCCAGACATTCGTGACAAAAACCCATTCATTACTGTTTTTCTATGTCATAGCGTAGTTGGGTTCAAATTCAAATATGTCCATGTCGATAAGTATGTTGCTGTCAAACTTCAGTATGTTTATGTCTTCACGTATTTTGGGGTCAAAGTTCAGATTGCCTATTTCGTTTCGTAGTTTGGGCTCCAATTTAAGTATGTATATTTTACAACTGTAGGCGGTTTTGCAGGATTTTGACCCCTCGCCAGCATTGACAGTCATCTCATTCAAATGTTCCCTAGGTAAAATAGGCTCAACAGTCGGCAGTTGTCTGCCCTATTGGTTGAAGTTTGTCTAAGCGTTTCTTAGCGTGTAGGAGCATGCATGTGTTTTGCTTGCAGCTTTTGCTTCCTGTTTTGTATATATATTTTTGTTCACACAACTGCCTTAGCATTTGTTTGAAGGATCGGTGTGTTGAGCTTTTCTGTTGCAAATTGTGGAGAGAGTATCAATTTCCTTATTTCCTACTGTTCAAAAGTGACATGAATTATATTGGACAGCATTGTGGACAGTGGAAGATTTGAGATGTCGTGATTTTCGTTTGATACTCTAGTTGATTTAAGCTGTCACAAATCATGTGGTAGCATTGTTTAGAAAACGTTACTAACTAATGGCACAATACCAATGTGGGTTACATTCGTTTCTGATCTCACAAGAAATATAGTGGCATTATTCAAGAAGTATATTACATGTTAATGGTAACGTATTCTAAATTAAAGTTTTCTTTTATGAGTGATGTACTTACTTTCCTCTGAAAAGGTGACACAGTTTCCAAAAATTATAAACACATTATAATGTACATAAATAAATGACAGTATTAAAGTGCGCTAAGAAAACTCAACATATTTGATGGTCTTAGTTACATGTTTATATTTAAATAATTATCTAGGGGTATTCCTTTGTGGCAATAACTGCAATAACGTAGTAAGGAAATGTATAATTGTTCTTCCTTTATATTTTACGTTATCTCAGCGACATGACTAATTTTAGCGCATATGCTTTTTTTAGCGTGTAATATAATGTAGTTATTTATCCTGAATGAAATGGCAGACTTAACAAATATTTATGCTCGAAGTTTGTATATTTTAAGATACAACCCTTAATCACTTTTACTGCATGATAGACAAACTGCATGTATTTTACCTTAATGTAAAGACATAAATGAGCAATTGAACTAAAATATCAGCGACAAAGGACTGTGATGTTACGAATGCGTGAAGATATATGACCAATAACACCAATATGATTACATATTATATAGTGAAATAACGGTTTTACAAAAGAGGTGAGTTGAAAACATTAGATGAACGGATAAGAAAATAAATAATGATGTGTTGCCCAGCTTAAAATGGAAAAGTCGTAATTTTAAAGAAAAAAATACATTTGTGATGTATTAAAACAGAGAAAAATACGGATTGAAAATTGAAGAGAAAATACAACGTAAACCAGATAATAGCGTTCACAGGTTCAATTGAATTGACAACATCGGCTAATTTGAGAGCAACTTCATTAAATGATTCTGAAAGAGTGGTTATTCTGTCACTTCAAGCACGTTAAACTTTATTTTTTACAACTTACTGTAGTTGTTGTAGGGTTGTAGGGGTTGTCGTCTTGAATAGATCAATACAAATGTGGTTAAAAAGCATCTAAATAAACTCAATGATCTTCAAAAAATATATCTTACTTCAGTTATATTGATATTTATTCTTTTAAAGCTGAAGTTGTATATTTTTATCTTTATTTTCGCTATCTTTTTATTTCTCCTACCTTCACTCATCTCTCCCTCAAGTGTCTCTATCACTTTCTCTCTCACTTTCGACGAGTTTGAAGGTTTTTCGACCCGATATTTCATGTTTTTACGTCATAGCAAAGGTCGATATGCTCTCCAGACATTCGTGACAAAAACCCATTCATTACTGTTTTTCTATGTCATAGCGTAGTTCGGGTTCAAATTCAATATGTCCATGTCGATAAGTATGTTGCTGTCAAACTTCAGTATGTTTATGTCTTCACGTATTTTGGGTCAAAGTTCAGAATGCCTATTTCGTTTCGTAGTTTGGGCTCCAATTTAAGTATGTATATTTTACAACTGTAGGCGGTTTTGCAGGATTTTGACCCCTCGCCAGCATTGACAGTCATCTCATTCAAATGTTCCCTAGGTAAATAGGCTCAACAGTCGGCAGTTGTCTGCCCTATTGGTTGAAGTTTGTCTAAGCGTTTCTTAGCGTGTAGGAGCATGCATGTGTTTTGCTGCAGCTTGCTTGCTTTTCGTTTTCTTATATATGTATATATTTTTTTTCACACAACTGCCTTAGCATTTGTTTGAAGGATCGGTGTGTTGAGCTTTTCTGTTGCAAATTGTGGAGAGAGTATCAATTTCCTTATTTCCTACTGTTCAAAAGTGACATGAATTATATTGGGACAGCATTGTGGACAGTGGAAGATTTGAGATGTCGTGATTTTCGTTTGATACTCTAGTTGATTTAAGCTGTCACAAATCATGTGGTAGCATTGTTTTAGAAAACGTTACTAACTAATGGCACAATACCAATGTGGGTTACATTCGTTTCTGATCTCACAAGAAATATAGTGGCAGTTATTCAAGAAGTATATTACATGTTAATGGTAACGTATTCTAAATTAAAGTTTTCTTTTATGAGTGATGTACTTACTTTCCTCTGAAAAAGGTGACACAGTTTCCAAAAATTATAAACACATTATAATGTACATAAATAAATGACAGTATTAAAGTGCGCTAATGAAAACTCAACATATTTGATGGTCTTAGTACATGTTTATATTTAAATAATTATCTAGGGGTATTCCTTTGTGGCAATAACTGCAATAACGTAGTAAGGAAATGTATATTGTTTTCTCCTTTATATTTTACGTTATCTCAGCGACATGACTAATTTTAGCGCATATGCTTTTTTAGCGTGTAATATAATGTAGTTATTTATCCTGAATGAAAATGGCAGACTTAACAAATATTTATGCTCGAAGTTTGTATATTTTAAGATACACCCCTTAATCACTTTTACTGCATGATAGACAAACTGCATGTATTTTACCTTAATGTAAAGACATAATGAGCAATTGAACTAAAATATCAGCGACAAAGGACTGTGATGTTACGAATGCGTGAAGATATATGACCAATAACACCAATATGATTACATATTATATATGAAATAACGGTTTTACAAAAGAAAGGTGAGTTGAAAACATTAGATGAACGGATAAGAAAATAAATAATGATGTGTTGCCCAGCTTAAAATGGAAAAGTCGTAATTTTAAAGAAAAAAAATACATTTGTGATGTATTAAAACAGAGAAAAATACGGATTGAAAATTGAAGAGAAAATACAACGTAAACCAGATAATAGCGTTCACAGGTTCAATTGAATTGACAACATCGGCTAATTTGAGAGCAACTTCATTAAATGATTCTGAAAGAGTGGTTATTCTGTCACTTCAAGCACGTTAAACTTTATTTTTTACAACTACTGTAGTTGTTGTAGGGTTGTGGGTTTGTCATCTTGAATAGATCAATACAAATGTGGTTAAAAAGCATCTAAATAAACACAATGATCTTCAAAAATATATCTTACTTCAGTTATATTGATATTTATTCTTTTAAAGCTGAAGTTGTATATTTTTATCTTTATTTTCGCTATCTTTTTATTTCTCCTACCTTCACTCATCTCTCCCTCAAGTGTCTCTATCTCTTTTTCTCTCTTACTTTCGACGAGTTTGAAGGTTTTTCGTTCCGATATTTCATGTTTTTACGTCATAGCAAAGGTCGATATGCTCTCCAGACATTCGTGACAAAAACCCAGCCATTACTGTTTTTCTATGTCATAGCGTAGTTCGGGTTAAAAGTTCAATACGTCCATGTCGATAAGTATGTTGCTGTCAAACTTCAGTATGTTTATGTCTTCAAGTATTTTGGGGTCAAAGTTCAGAATGCCTTTTTCGTTTCGTAGTTTGGGCTCCTTTTAAGTATGTATATTTTACAACTGTAGGCGGTTTTGCAGGATTTTGACCCCTCGCCAGCATTGACAACCATCTCATTCAAATGTTCCCTAGGTAAAATCGGCTCAACAGTCGGCAGTTGTCTGCCCTATTGGTTGTAGTTTGTCTAATCGTTTCTTACTTGTAGGAGCATCATGTGTTTTGCATGCAGCTTTTGCTTCCAGTTTCGTATATATATATATCTATATATATATATATATATAATATATATTTCACACAACTGCCTTATCATTAGTTTGACGGATCGGTGTGTTGAGCTTTTCTGTTGCAAATTGTGGAGAGAGGTATCAATTTCCTTATTTCCTACTGTTCAAAAGTGACATGGATTATATTGGGACAGCATTGTGAACAGTGGAAGATTTGAAATGTCGTGATTTTCGTTTGATACTCTAGTTGATTTAAGCTGTCACAAATCATGTGGTAGCATTGTTTAGAAAACGTTACTAACTAATGGCACAATACCAATGTGGGTTACATTCGTTTCTGATCTCACAAGAAATATAGTGACAATTATTCAAGAAGTATATTACATGTTAATGGTAACGTATTCTAAATTAAAGTTTTCTTTTACGAGTGATGTACTTACTTTTCTCTGAAAAGGTGACACAGTTTCCAAAAATTATAATCACATTATAATGTACATAAATGAATGACAGTATTAAAGTGCGCTTAAGAAAACTCAACATATTTGATGGTCTTAATTACATGTTTAGATTTAATTAAGTATCTAGGGGTATTCTTTGTGGCAATAACTGCAATAACGTAGTAAGGAAATGTATATTGTTTTCTCTCATTATATTTTACGTTATCTCAGCAACATGACTAATTTTAGTGCATATGCTTTATTTTAGCGTGTAATATAATGTAGTTATTTATCCTGAATGAAAATGGCCGACTTACAAAATATTTATGCTCGAAGTTTGTATATTTTAAGATACAACCCCTTAATCACTTTTACTGCATGATAGACAAACTGCATGTATTTTACCTTAATGTAAAGACATAAATGAGCAATTGAACTAAAATATCAGCGACAAAGGACTGTGATTTACGAATACGTGAAGATATATGACCAATAACACCAATATGATTACATATTATATAATGAAATAACGGTTTTACAAAAGAAAAGTGAGTTGAAAACATTAGATGAACGGATAAGAAAATAAATAATGATGTGTTGCCCAGCTTAAAATGGAAAAGTCGTAATTTTAAAGAAAAAAAATACATTTGTGATGTATTAAAACAGAGAAAAATACGGATTGAAAATTGAAGAGAAAATACAACGTAAACCAGATAATAACGTTCACAGGTTCAATTGAATTGACAACATCGGCTAATTTGAGAGCAACTTCATTAAATGATTCTGAAAGAGTGGTTATTCTGTCACTTCAAGCACGTTAAACTTTATTTATTACAACTTACTGTAGTTTTTGTAGGGGTGGTCGTCTTGAATAGATCAATACAAATGTGGTTAAAAAGCATCTAAATAAACTCAATGATCTTCAAAAAATATATCTTACTTCAGTTATATTGATATTTATTCTTTTAAAGCTGAAGTTGTATATTTTTATCTTTATTTTCGCTATCTTTTTATTTCTCCTACCTTCACTCATCTCTCCCTCAAGTGTCTCTATTACTTTCTCTCTCACTTTCGACGAGTTTGAAGGTTTTCGACCCGATATTTCATGTTTTTACGTCATAGCAAAGGTCGATATGCTCTCCAGACATTCGTGACAAAAACCCATTCATTACTGTTGTTCTATGTCATAGCGTAGTTCGGGTTCAAATTTCAATATGTCCATGTCGATAAGTATGTTGCTGTCAAACTTCAGTATGTTTATGTCTTCACGTATTTTGGGGTCAAAGTTCAGAATGCCTATTTTGTTTCGTAGTTTGGGCTCCAATTTAAGTATGTATATTTTACAACTGTAGGCGGTTTTGCAGGATTTTGACCCCTCGCCAGCATTGACAGTCATCTCATTCAAATGTTCCCTAGGTAAAATAGGCTCAACATTCGACCGTTGTCTGCCCTATTGGTTGAAGTTTGTCTAAGCGTTTCTTAGCGTGTAGGAGCATGCATGTGTTTTGCTTGCAGCTTTTGCTTCCTGTTTTGTATATATATTTTTGTTTCACACAACTGCCTTAGCATTTGTTTGAAGGATCGGTGTGTTGAGCTTTTCTGTTGCAAATTGTGGAGAGAGTATCAATTTCCTTATTTCCTACTGTTCAAAAGTGACATGAATTATATTGGGACAGCATTGTGGACAGTGGAAGATTTGAGATGTCGTGATTTTCGTTTGATACTCTAGTTGATTTAAGCTGTCACAAATCATGTGGTAGCATTGTTTAGAAAACGTTACTAACTAATGGCACAATACCAATGTGGGTTACATTCGTTTCTGATCTCACAAGAAATATAGTGGCAGTTATTCAAGAAGTATATTACATGTTAATGGTAACGTATTCTAAATTAAAGTTTTCTTTTATGAGTGATGTACTTACTTTCCTCTGAAAAAGTGACACAGTTTCCAAAAATTATAAACACATTATAATGTACATAAATAAATGACAGTATTAAAGTGCGCTAATGAAAACTCAACATATGTGATGGTCTTAGTTACATGTTTATATTTAAATAATTATCTAGGGGTATTCCTTTGTGGCAATAACTGCAATAACGTAGTAAGGAAATGTATAATGTTCTCTCCTTTATATTTTACGTTATCTCAGCGACATGACTAATTTTAGACCATATGCTTTTTTTAGCGTGTAATATAATGTAGTTATTTATCCTGAATGAAAATGGCAGACTTAACAAATATTTGTGCTCGAAGTTTGTATATTTTAAGATACAACCCCTTAATCACTTTTACTGCATGATAGACAAACTGCATGTATTTTACCTTAATGTAAAGACATAAATGAGCAATTGAACTAAAATATCAGCGACAAAGGACTGTGATGTTACGAATGCGTGAAGATATATGACCAATAACACCAATATGATTACATATTATATATTGAAATAACGGTTTTACAAAAGAAAGGTGAGTTGAAAACATTAGATGAACGGATAAGAAAATAAATAATGATGTGTTGCCCAGTTTAAAATGGAAAAGTCGTAATTTTAAAGAAAAAAAATACATTTGTGATGTATTAAAACAGAGAAAAATACGGATTGAAAATGAAGAGAAAATACAACGTAAACCAGATAATAGCGTTCACAGGTTCAATTGAATTGACAACATCGGCAATTTGAGAGCAACTTCATTAAATGATTCTGAAAGAGTGGTTATTCTGTCACTTCAAGCACGTTAAACTTTATTTTTACAACTTACTGTAGTTGTTGTAGGGTTGTAGGGTTGTCGTCTTGAATAGATCAATACAAATGTGGTTAAAAAGCATCTAAATAAACTCAATGATCTTCAAAAAATATATCTTACTTCAGTTATATTGATATTTATTCTTTTAAAGCTGAAGTTGTATATTTTTATCTTTATTTTCGCTATCTTTTATTTCTCCTACCTTCACTCATCTCTCCCTCAAGTGTCTCTATCACTTTCTCTCTCACTTTCGACGAGTTTGAAGGTTTTTCGACCCGATATTTCATGTTTTTACGTCATAGCAAAGGTCGATATGCTCTCCAGACATTCGTGACAAAAACCCATTCATTACTGTTTTTCTATGTCATAGCGTAGTTTGGGTTCAAATTTCAATATGTCCATCGATAACATGTTGCTGTCAAACTTCAGTATGTTTATGTCTTCACGTATTTTGGGGTCAAAGTTCAGAATGCCTATTTCGTTTCGTAGTTTGGGCTCCAATTTAAGTATGTATATTTTACAACTGTAGGCGGTTTTTGCAGGATTTTGACCCCTCGCCAGCATTGACAGTCATCTCATTCAAATGTTCCCTAGGTAAAATAGGCTCAACAGTCGGCAGTTGTCTGCCCTATTGGTTGAAGTTTGTCTAAGCGTTTCTTAGCGTGTAGGAGCATGCATGTGTTTTTGCTGCAGCTTTTGCTTCCTGTTTTGTATATATATTTTTTTTCACACAACTGCCTTAGCATTTGTTTGAAGGATCGGTGTGTTGAGCTTTTCTGTTGCAAATTGTGGAGAGAGTATCAATTTCCTTATTTCCTACTGTTCAAAAGTGACATGAATTATATTGGGACAGCATTGTGGACAGTGGAAGATTTGAGATGTCGTGATTTTCGTTTGATACTCTAGTTGATTTAAGCTGTCACAAATCATGTGGTAGCATTGTTTAGAAAACGTTACTAACTAATGGCACAATACCAATGTGGGTTACATTCGTTTCTGATCTCACAAGAAATATAGTGGCAGTTATTCAAGAAGTATATTACATGTTAATGGTAACGTATTCTAAATTAAAGTTTTCTTTTATGAGTGATGTACTTACTTTCCTCTGAAAAGGTGACACAGTTTCCAAAAATTATAAACACATTATAATGTACATAAAAATGACAGTATTAAAGTGCGCTAATGAAAACTCAACATATTTGATGGTCTTAGTTACATGTTTATATTAAATAATTATCTAGGGGTATTCTTTGTGGCAATAACTGCAATAACGTAGTAAGGAAATGTATATTGTTTTCTCCTTTATATTTTACGTTATCTCAGCGACATGACTAATTTTAGACCATATGCTTTTTTTAGCGTGTAATATAATGTAGTTATTTATCCTGAATGAAAATGGCAGACTTAACAAATATTTGTGCTCGAAGTTTGTATATTTTAAGATACAACCCTTAATCACTTTTACTGCATGATAGACAAACTGCATGTATTTTACCTTAATGTAAAGACATAATGAGCAATTGAACTAAAATATCAGCGACAAAGGACTGTGATGTTACGAATGCGTGAAGATATATGACCAATAACACCAATATGATTACATATTATTATTGAAATAACGGTTTTACAAAAGAAAGTGAGTTGAAAACATTAGATGAACGGATAAGAAAATAAATAATGATGTGTTGCCCAGTTAAAATGGAAAAGTCGTAATTTTAAAGAAAAAAAATACATTTGTGATGTATTAAAACAGAGAAAAATACGGATTGAAAATTGAAGAGAAAATACAACGTAAACCAGATAATAGCGTTCACAGGTTCAATTGAATTGACAACATCGGCAAATTTGAGAGCAACTTCATTAAATGATTCTGAAAGAGTGGTTATTCTGTCACTTCAAGCACGTTAAACTTTATTTTTACAACTTACTGTAGTTGTTGTAGGGGTTGTAGGGGTTGTCATCTTGAATAGATCAATACAAATGTGGTTAAAAAGCATCTAAATAAACTCAATGATCTTCAAAATATATCTTACTTCAGTTATATTGATATTTATTCTTTTAAAGCTGAAGTTGTATATTTTTATCTTTATTTTCGCTATCTTTTTATTTCTCCTACCTTCACTCATCTCTCCCTCAAGTGTCTCTATCTCTTTTCTCTCTTACTTTCGACGAGTTTGAAGGTTTTCGTTCCGATATTTCATGTTTTTACGTCATAGCAAAGGTCGATATGCTCTCCAGACATTCGTGACAAAAACCCAGCATTACTGTTTTTCTATGTCATAGCGTAGTTCGGGTTCAAAGTTCAATATGTCCATGTCGATAAGTATGTTGATGTCAAACTTCAGTATGTTTATGTCTTCAGTATTTTGGGGTCAAAGTTCAGAATGCCTTTTTCGTTTCGTAGTTTGGGCTCCTTTTTGAGTATGTATATTTTACAACTGTAGGCGGTTTTGCAGGATTTTGACCCCTCGCCAGCATTGACACATCTCATTCAAATGTTCCCTAGGTAAAATAGGCTCAACAGTCGGCAGTTGTCTGCCCTATTGTTGAAGTTTGTCTAAGCGTTTCTTAACGTGTAGGAGCATGCATGTGTTTTGCATGCAGCTTTTGCTTCCGTTTCGTATATATATATATATATATATATATATATATATATATATTATATATTTCACACACTGCCTATCATTAGTTTGACGGATCGGTGTGTTGAGCTTTTATGTTGCAAATTGTGGAGAAGGTATCAATTTCCTTATTTCCTACTGTTCAAAAGTGACATGGATTATATTGGGACAGCATTGTGAACAGTGGAAGATTTGAGATGTCGTGATTTTCGTTTGATACTCTAGTTGATTTAAGCTGTCACAAATCATGTGGTAGCATTGTTTAGAAAACGTTACTAACTAATGGCACAATACCAATGTGGGTTACATTCGTTTCTGATCTCACAAGAAATATAGTGGCAATTATTCAAGAAGTATATTACATGTTAATGGTAACGTATTCTAAATTAAAGTTTTCTTTTACGAGTGATGTACTTACTTTCTCTGAAAAGGTGACACAGTTTCCAAAAATTATAATCACATTATAATGTACATAAATAAATGACAGTATTAAAGTGCGCTTAAGAAAACTCAACATATTTGATGGTCTTAATTACATGTTTATATTTAATTAATATCTAGGGGTATTCCTTTGTGGCAATAACTGCAATAACGTAGTAAGGAAATGTATATTGTTTTCTCCATTATATTTTACGTTATCTCAGCAACATGACTACTTTTAGTGCATATGCTTTATTTTAGCGTGTAATATAATGTAGTTATTTATCCTGAATGAAAATGGCCGACTTAACAAATATTTATGCTCGAAGTTTGTATATTTTAAGATACAACCCCTTAATCACTTTTACTGCATGATAGACAAACTGCATGTATTTTACCTTAATGTAAAGACATAAATGAGCAATTGAACTAAAATATCAGCACAAAGGACTGTGATGTTACGAATGCGTGAAGATATATGATCAATAACACCAATATGATTACATATTATATCGTGAAATAACGGTTTTACAAAAGAAAGATGAGTTGAAAACATTAGATGAACGGATAAGAAAATAAATAATGATATTTGTCCAGCTTAAAATGGAAAAGTCGTAATTTTAAAGAAAAAAAAATACATTTGTGATGTATTAAAACAGAGAAAATACGGATTGAAAATTGAAGAGAAAATACAACGTAACCAGATAATAGCGTTCACAGGTTCAATTGAATTGACAACATCGGCAGATTTGAGAGCAAGTTTCATTAAATGATTCTGAAAGAGTGGTTATTCTGTCACTTCAAGCACGTTAAACTTTATTTATTACAACTTACTGTAGTTTTTGTAGGTTGTCGTCTTGAATAGATCAATACAAATGTGGTTAAAAAGCATCTAAATAAACTCAATGATCTTCAAAAATATATCTTACTTCAGTTATATTGATATTTATTCTTTTAAAGCTGAAGTTGTATATTTTTATCTTTATTTTCGCTATCTTTTTATTTCTCCTACCTTCACTCATCTCTCCCTCCAGTGTCTCTATCACTTTCTCTCTCACTTTCGACGAGTTTGAAGGTTTTTCGTCCCGATATTTCATGTTTTTACGTCATAGCAAAGGTCGATATGCTCTCCAGACATTCGTGACAAAAACCCAGCCATTACTGTTTTTTCTATGTCATAGCGTAGTTCGGGTTCAAATTTCAATATGTCCATGTCGATAAGTATGTTGCTGTCAAACTTCAGTATGTTTATGTCTTCACGTATTTTGGGGTCAAAGTTCAGAATGCCTATTTCGTTTCGTATGTTTGGCTCCAATTTAAGTATGTATATTTTACAACTGAAGGCGGTTTTGCAGGATTTTGACCCCTCGCCAGCATTGACAGTCATCTCATTCAAATGTTCCCTAGGTAAAATAGGCTCAACAGTCGGCAGTTGTCTGCCCTATTGGTTGAAGTTTGTCTAAGCGTTTCTTAGCGTGTAGGAGCATGCATGTGTTTTGCTTGCAGCTTTTGCTTCCTGTTTCGTATATATATTTTTTTTTCACACAACTGCCTTAGCATTTGTTTGAAGGATCGGTGTGTTGAGCTTTTCTGTTGCAAATTGTGGAGAGAGTATCAATTTCCTTATTTCCTACTGTTCAAAAGTGACATGAATTATATTGGGACAGCATTGTGGACAGTGGAAGATTTGAGATGTCGTGATTTTCGTTTGATACTCTAGTTGATTTAAGCTGTCACAAATCATGTGGTAGCATTGTTTAGAAAACGTTACTAACTAATGGCACAATACCAATGTGGGTTACATTCGTTTCTGATCTCACAAGAAATATAGTGGCAATTATTCAGAAGTATATTACATGTTAATGGTAACGTATTCTAAATTAAAGTTTTCTTTGAGTGATGTACTTACTTTTCTCTGAAAAAGGTGACACAGTTTCCAAAATTTATAAACACATTATAATGTACATAAATAAATGACAGTATTAAAGTGCGCTAATGAAAACTCAACATATTTGATGGTCTTAGTTACATGTTTATATTTAAATAATTATCTAGGGGTATTCTTTTGTGGCAATAACTGCAATAACGTAGTAAGGAAATGTATATGTTCTCTCCTTTATATTTTACGTTATCTCAGCGACATGACTAATTTTAGAACATATGCTTTTTTAGCGTGTAATATAATGTAGTTATTTATCCTGAATGAAAATGGCGACTTAACAAATATTTATGCTCGAAGTTTGTATATTTTAAGATACAACCCCTTAATCACTTTTACTGCATGATAGACAAACTGCATGTATTTTACCTTAATGTAAAGACATAAATGAGCAATTGAACTAAAATATCAGCGACAAAGGACTGTGATTTACGAATGCGTGAAGATATATGACCAATAACACCAATATGATTACATATTATATAATGAAATAACGGTTTTACAAAAGAAAAGTGAGTTGAAAACATTAGATGAACGGATAAGAAAATAAATAATGATGTGTTGCCCAGCTTAAAATGGAAAAGTCGTAATTTTAAAGAAAAAAATACATTTGTGATGTATTAAAACAGAGAAAAATACGGATTGAAAATTGAAGAGAAATACAACGTAAACCAGATAATAGCGTTCACAGGTTCAATTGAATTGACAACATCGGCTAATTTGAGAGCAACTTCATTAAATGATTCTGAAAGAGTGGTTATTCTGTCACTTCAAGCACGTTAAACTTTATTTATTACAACTTACTGTAGTTGTTGTAGGGGTTGGTCGTCTTGAATAGATCAATACAAATGTGGTTAAAAAGCATCTAAATAAACTCAATGATCTTCAAAAAATATATCTTACTTCAGTTATATTGATATTTATTCTTTTAAAGCTGAAGTTGTATATTTTTTATCTTTATTTTCGCTATCTTTTTATTTCTCCTACCTTCACTCATCTCTCCCTCAAGTGTCTCTATCACTTTCTCTCTCACTTTCGACGAGTTTGAAGGTTTTTCGACCCGATATTTCATGTTTTTACGTCATAGCAAAGGTCGATATGCTCTCCAGACATTCGTGACAAAAACCCATTCATTACTGTTTTTCTATGTCATAGCGTAGTTTGGGTTCAAATTTCAATATGTCCATATCGATAAGCATGTTGCTGTCAAACTTCAGTATGTTTATGTCTTCACGTATTTTGGGGTCAAAGTTCAGATTGCCTATTTCGTTTCGTAGTTTGGGCTCCAATTTAAGTATGTATATTTTACAACTGTAGGCGGTTTTGCAGGATTTTGACCCCTCGCCAGCATTGACAGTCATCTCATTCAAATGTTCCCTAGGTAAAATAGGCTCAACAGTCGGCAGTTGTCTGCCCTATTGGTTGAAGTTTGTCTAAGCGTTTCTTAGCGTGTAGGAGCATGCATGTGTTTTGCTTGCAGCTTTTGCTTCCTGTTTTGTATATATATTTTTGTTTCACACAACTGCCTTAGCATTTGTTTGAAGGATCGGTGTGTTGAGCTTTTCTGTTGCAAATTGTGGAGAGAGTATCAATTTCCTTATTTCCTACTGTTCAAAAGTGACATGAATTATATTGGGACAGCATTGTGGACAGTGGAAGATTTGAGATGTCGTGATTTTCGTTTGATACTCTAGTTGATTTAAGCTGTCACAAATCATGTGGTAGCATTGTTTAGAAAACGTTACTAACTAATGGCACAATACCAATGTGGGTTACATTCGTTTCTGATCTCACAAGAAATATAGTGGCAGTTATTCAAGAAGTATATTACATGTTAATGGTAACGTATTCTAAATTAAAGTTTTCTTTATGAGTGATGTACTTACTTTCTCTGAAAAAGGTGACACAGTTTCCAAAAATTATAAACACATTATAATGTACATAAATAAATGACAGTATTAAAGTGCGCTAATGAAAACTCAACATATGTGATGGTCTTAGTTACATGTTTATATTTAAATAATTATCTAGGGGTATTCCTTTGTGGCAATAACTGCAATAACGTAGTAAGGAAATGTATAATGTTCTCTCCTTTATATTTTACGTTATCTCAGCGACATGACTAATTTTAGACCATATGCTTTTTTTAGCGTGTAATATAATGTAGTTATTTATCCTGAATGAAAATGGCAGACTTAACAAATATTTGTGCTCGAAGTTTGTATATTTTAAGATACAACCCCTTAATCACTTTTACTGCATGATAGACAAACTGCATGTATTTTACCTTAATGTAAAGACATAAATGAGCAATTGAACTAAAATATCAGCGACAAAGGACTGTGATGTTACGAATGCGTGAAGATATATGACCAATAACACCAATATGATTACATATTATATATTGAAATAACGGTTTTACAAAAGAAAGGTGAGTTGAAAACATTAGATGAACGGATAAGAAAATAAATAATGATGTGTTGCCCAGTTTAAAATGGAAAAGTCGTAATTTTAAAGAAAAAAAAATACATTTGTGATGTATTAAAACAGAGAAAAATACGGATTGAAAATTGAAGAGAAAATACAACGTAAACCAGATAATAGCGTTCACAGGTTCAATTGAATTGACAACATCGGCAAATTTGAGAGCAACTTCATTAAATGATTCTGAAAGAGTGGTTATTCTGTCACTTCAAGCACGTTAAACTTTATTTTTTACAACTTACTGTAGTTGTTGTAGGGGTTGTAGGGGTTGTCGTCTTGAATAGATCAATACAAATGTGGTTAAAAAGCATCTAAATAAACTCAATGATCTTCAAAAAATATATCTTACTTCAGTTATATTGATATTTATTCTTTTAAAGCTGAAGTTGTATATTTTTATCTTTATTTTCGCTATCTTTTTATTTCTCCTACCTTCACTCATCTCTCCCTCAAGTGTCTCTATCACTTTCTCTCTCACTTTCGACGAGTTTGAAGGTTTTTCGACCCGATATTTCATGTTTTTACGTCATAGCAAAGGTCGATATGCTCTCCAGACATTCGTGACAAAAACCCATTCATTACTGTTTTTCTATGTCATAGCGTAGTTCGGGTTCAAATTTCAATATGTCCATATCGATAAGTATGTTGCTGTCAAACTTCAGTATGTTTATGTCTTCACGTATTTTGGGGTCAAAGTTCAGAATGCCTATTTCGTTTCGTAGTTTGGGCTCCAATTTAAGTATGTATATTTTACAACTGTAGGCGGTTTTGCAGGATTTTGACCCCTCGCCAGCATTGACAGTCATCTCATTCAAATGTTCCCTAGGTAAAATAGGCTCAACAGTCGGCAGTTGTCTGCCCTATTGGTTGAAGTTTGTCTAAGCGTTTCTTAGCGTGTAGGAGCATGCATGTGTTTTGCTTGCAGCTTTTGCTTCCTGTTTTGTATATATATTTTTGTTTCACACAACTGCCTTAGCATTTGTTTGAAGGATCGGTGTGTTGAGCTTTTCTGTTGCAAATTGTGGAGAGAGTATCAATTTCCTTATTTCCTACTGTTCAAAAGTGACATGAATTATATTGGGACAGCATTGTGGACAGTGGAAGATTTGAGATGTCGTGATTTTCGTTTGATACTCTAGTTGATTTAAGCTGTCACAAATCATGTGGTAGCATTGTTTAGAAAACGTTACTAACTAATGGCACAATACCAATGTGGGTTACATTCGTTTCTGATCTCACAAGAAATATAGTGGCAGTTATTCAAGAAGTATATTACATGTTAATGGTAACGTATTCTAAATTAAAGTTTTCTTTTATGAGTGATGTACTTACTTTTCTCTGAAAAAGGTGACACAGTTTCCAAAAATTATAAACACATTATAATGTACATAAATAAATGACAGTATTAAAGTGCGCTAATGAAAACTCAACATATTTGATGGTCTTAGTTACATGTTTATATTTAAATAATTATCTAGGGGTATTCTTTGTGGCAATAACTGCAATAACGTAGTAAGGAAATGTATAATGTTCTCTCCTTTATATTTTACGTTATCTCAGCGACATGACTAATTTTAGACCATATGCTTTTTTTTAGCGTGTAATATAATGTAGTTATTTATCCTGAATGAAAATGGCAGACTTAACAAATATTTGTGCTCGAAGTTTGTATATTTTAAGATACAACCCCTTAATCACTTTTACTGCATGATAGACAAACTGCATGTATTTTACCTTAATGTAAAGACATAAATGAGCAATTGAACTAAAATATCAGCGACAAAGGACTGTGATGTTACGAATGCGTGAAGATATATGACCAATAACACCAATATGATTACATATTATATATTGAAATAACGGTTTTACAAAAGAAAGGTGAGTTGAAAACATTAGATGAACGGATAAGAAAATAAATAATGATGTGTTGCCCAGTTAAAATGGAAAAGTCGTAATTTTAAAGAAAAAAAATACATTTGTGATGTATTAAAACAGAGAAAAATACGGATTGAAAATTGAAGAGAAAATACAACGTAAACCAGATAATAGCGTTCACAGGTTCAATTGAATTGACAACATCGGCAAATTTGAGAGCAACTTCATTAAATGATTCTGAAAGAGTGGTTATTCTGTCACTTCAAGCACGTTAAACTTTATTTTTTACAACTTACTGTAGTTGTTGTAGGGTTGTAGGGGTTGTCGTCTTGAATAGATCAATACAAATGTGGTTAAAAAGCATCTAAATAAACTCAATGATCTTCAAAAAATATATCTTACTTCAGTTATATTGATATTTATTCTTTTAAAGCTGAAGTTGTATATTTTTATCTTTATTTTCGCTATCTTTTTATTTCTCCTACCTTCACTCATCTCTCCCTCAAGTGTCTCTATCACTTTCTCTCTCACTTTCGACGAGTTTGAAGGTTTTTCGACCCGATATTTCATGTTTTTACGTCATAGCAAAGGTCGATATGCTCTCCAGACATTCGTGACAAAAACCCATTCATTACTGTTTTTCTATGTCATAGCGTAGTTTGGGTTCAAATTTCAATATGTCCATATCGATAAGCATGTTGCTGTCAAACTTCAGAATGTTTATGTCTTCACGTATTTTGGGGTCAAAGTTCAGATGCCTATTTCGTTTCGTAGTTTGGGCTCCAATTTAAGTATGTATATTTTACAACTGTAGGCGGTTTTGCAGGATTTTGACCCCTCGCCAGCATTGACAGTCATCTCATTCAAATGTTCCCTAGGTAAAATAGGCTCAACAGTCGGCAGTTGTCTGCCCTATTGGTTGAAGTTTGTCTAAGCGTTTCTTAGCGTGTAGGAGCATGCATGTGTTTTGCTTGCAGCTTTTGCTTCCTGTTTTGTATATATATTTTTGTTTCACACAACTGCCTTAGCATTTGTTTGAAGGATCGGTGTGTTGAGCTTTTCTGTTGCAAATTGTGGAGAGAGTATCAATTTCCTTATTTCCTACTGTTCAAAAGTGACATGAATATATTGGGACAGCATTGTGGACAGTGGAAGATTTGAGATGTCGTGATTTTCGTTTGATACTCTAGTTGATTTAAGCTGTCACAAATCATGTGGTAGCATTGTTTAGAAAACGTTACTAACTAATGGCACAATACCAATGTGGGTTACATTCGTTTCTGATCTCACAAGAAATATAGTGGCAGTTATTCAAGAAGTATATTACATGTTAATGGTAACGTATTCTAAATTAAAGTTTTCTTTTATGAGTGATGTACTTACTTTCTCTGAAAAAGGTGACACAGTTTCCAAAAATTATAAACACATTATAATGTACATAAATAAATGACAGTATTAAAGTGCGCTAATGAAAACTCAACATATGTGATGGTCTTAGTTACATGTTTATATTTAAATAATTATCTAGGGGTATTCCTTTGTGGCAATAACTGCAATAACGTAGTAAGGAAATGTATAATGTTCTCTCCTTTATATTTTACGTTATCTCAGCGACATGACTAATTTTAGACCATATGCTTTTTTTAGCGTGTAATATAATGTAGTTATTTATCCTGAATGAAAATGGCAGACTTAACAAATATTTGTGCTCGAAGTTTGTATATTTTAAGATACAACCCCTTAATCACTTTTACTGCATGATAGACAAACTGCATGTATTTTACCTTAATGTAAAGACATAAATGAGCAATTGAACTAAAATATCAGCGACAAAGGACTGTGATGTTACGAATGCGTGAAGATATATGACCAATAACACCAATATGATTACATATTATATATTGAAATAACGGTTTTACAAAAGAAAGGTGAGTTGAAAACATTAGATGAACGGATAAGAAAATAAATAATGATGTGTTGCCCAGTTTAAAATGGAAAAGTCGTAATTTTAAAGAAAAAAAATACATTTGTGATGTATTAAAACAGAGAAAAATACGGATTGAAAATTGAAGAGAAAATACAACGTAAACCAGATAATAGCGTTCACAGGTTCAATTGAATTGACAACATCGGCAAATTTGAGAGCAACTTCATTAAATGATTCTGAAAGAGTGGTTATTCTGTCACTTCAAGCACGTTAAACTTTATTTTTACAACTTACTGTAGTTGTTGTAGGGGTTGTAGGGGTTGTCGTCTTGAATAGATCAATACAAATGTGGTTAAAAAGCATCTAAATAAACTCAATGATCTTCAAAAAATATATCTTACTTCAGTTATATTGATATTTATTCTTTTAAAGCTGAAGTTGTATATTTTTATCTTTATTTTCGCTATCTTTTTATTTCTCCTACCTTCACTCATCTCTCCCTCAAGTGTCTCTATCACTTTCTCTCTCACTTTCGACGAGTTTGAAGGTTTTTCGACCCGATATTTCATGTTTTTACGTCATAGCAAAGGTCGATATGCTCTCCAGACATTCGTGACAAAAACCCATTCATTACTGTTTTTCTATGTCATAGCGTAGTTTGGGTTCAAATTTCAATATGTCCATATCGATAAGCATGTTGCTGTCAAACTTCAGAATGTTTATGTCTTCACGTATTTTGGGGTCAAAGTTCAGATTGCCTATTTCGTTTCGTAGTTTGGGCTCCAATTTAAGTATGTATATTTTACAACTGTAGGCGGTTTTGCAGGATTTTGACCCCTCGCCAGCATTGACAGTCATCTCATTCAAATGTTCCCTAGGTAAAATAGGCTCAACAGTCGGCAGTTGTCTGCCCTATTGGTTGAAGTTTGTCTAAGCGTTTCTTAGCGTGTAGGAGCATGCATGTGTTTTGCTTGCAGCTTTTGCTTCCTGTTTTGTATATATATTTTTGTTTCACACAACTGCCTTAGCATTTGTTTGAAGGATCGGTGTGTTGAGCTTTTCTGTTGCAAATTGTGGAGAGAGTATCAATTTCCTTATTTCCTACTGTTCAAAAGTGACATGAAATATATTGGGACAGCATTGTGGACAGTGGAAGAGTTGAGATGTCGTGATTTTCGTTTGATACTCTAGTTGATTTAAGCTGTCACAAATCATGTGGTAGCATTGTTTAGAAAACGTTACTAACTAATGGCACAATACCAATGTGGGTTACATTCGTTTCTGATCTCACAAGAAATATAGTGGCAGTTATTCAAGAAGTATATTACATGTTAATGGTAACGTATTCTAAATTAAAGTTTTCTTTTATGAGTGATGTACTTACTTTTCTCTGAAAAAGGTGACACAGTTTCCAAAAATTATAAACACATTATAATGTACATAAATAAATGACAGTATTAAAGTGCGCTTAAGAAAACTCAACATATTTGATGGTCTTAATTACATGTTTATTTTAAATAATTATCTAGGGGTATTCCTTTGTGGCAATAACTGCAATAACGTAGTAAGGAAATGTATATTGTTTTCTCCTTTATATTTTACGTTATCTCAGCGACATGACTAATTTTAGCGCATATGCTTTATTTTAGCGTGTAATATAATGTAGTTATTTATCCTGAATGAAAATGGCCGACTTAACAAATATTTATGCTCGAAGTTTGTATATTTTAAGATACAACCCCTTAATCACTTTTACTGCATGATAGACAAACTGCATGTATTTTACCTTAATGTAAAGACATAAATGAGCAATTGAACTAAAATATCAGCGACAAAGGACTGTGATGTTACGAATGCGTGAATATATATAATCAATAACACCAATATGATTACATATTATATCGTGAAATAACGGTTTTACAAAAGAAAGATGAGTTGAAAACATTAGATGAACGGATAAGAAAATAAATAATGATGTTCTGTCCAGCTTAAAATGGAAAAGTCGTAATTTTAAAGAAAAAAATACATTTGTGATGTATTAAAACAGAGAAAAATACGGATTGTAAATTGAAGAGAAAATACAACGTAAACCAGATAATAGCGTTCACAGGTTCAATTGCATTGACAACATCGGCAGATTTGAGAGCAAGTTTCATTAAATGATTCTGAAAGAGTGGTTATTCTGTCACTTCAAGCACGTTAAACTTTATTTATTAAAACTTACTGTAGTTTTTGTAGGGGTTGTCGTCTTGAATAGATCAATACAAATGTGGTTAAAAAGCATCTAAATAAACTCAATGATCTTCAAAAAATATAACTTACTTCAGTTATATTGATATTTATTCTTTTAAAGCTGAAGTTGTATATTTCTATCTTTATTTTCGCTATCTTTTTATTTCTCCTACCTTCACTCATCTCTCCCTCAAGTGTCTCTATCTCTTTTTCTCTCTACTTTCGACGAGTTTGAAGGTTTTTCGTCCCGATATTTCATGTTTTTACGTCATAGCAAAGGTCGATATGCTCTCCAGACATTCGTGACAAAAACCCAGCCATTACTGTTTTTCTATGTCATAGCGTAGTTCGGGTTCAAAGTTCAATATGTCCATGTCGATAGCCTTTTGCTGTCAAACTTCAGTATGTTTATGTCTTCACGTATTTTGGGGTCAAAGTTCAGAATGCCTATTTCGTTACGTAGTTTGGGCTCCAATTTGAGTATGTATATTTTACAACTGTAGGCGGTTTTGCAGGATTTTGACCCCTCGCCAGCATTGACAACCATCTCATTCAAATGTTCCCTAGGTAAAATAGGCTCAACAGTCGGCAGTTGTCTGCCCTATTGGTTGAAGTTTGTCTAATCGTTTCTTAGCGTGTAGGAGCATGCATGTGTTTTGCATGCAGCTTTTGCTTCCAGTTTGGTATATATATATATTTTTTTTCACACAACTGCCTTAGCATTAGTTTGAAGGATCGGTGTGTTGAGCTTTTATGTTGCAAATTGTGGAGAGAGTATCAATTTCCTTATTTCCTACTGTTCAAAAGTGACATGAATTCTATTGGGACAGCATTGTGGACAGTGGAAGATTTGAGATGTCGTGATTTTCGTTTGATACTCTAGTTGATTTAAGCTGTCACAAATCATGTGGTTGCATTGTTTAGAAAACTTTACTAACTAATGGCACAATACCAATGTGGGTTCCATTCGTTTCTGATCTCACAAGAAATATAGTGACAATTATTCAAGAAGTATATTACATGTTAATGGTAACGTATTCTAAATTAAAGTTTTCTTTCATAAGTGATGTACTTACTTTCTCTGAAAAAAGGTGACACAGTTTCCAAAAATTATAAACACATTATAATGTACATAACTAAATGACAGTATTAAAGTGCGCTAATGAAAACTCAACATATGTGATGGTCTTAGTTACATGTTTATATTTAAATAATTATCTAGGGGTATTCCTTTGTGGCAATAACTGCAATAACGTAGTAAGGAAATGTATAATGTTCTCTCCTTTATATTTTACGTTATCTCAGCGACATGACTAATTTTAGACCATATGCTTTTTTTAGCGTGTAATATAATGTAGTTATTTATCCTGAATGAAAATGGCAGACTTAACAAATATTTGTGCTCGAAGTTTGTATATTTTAAGATACAACCCCTTAATCACTTTTACTGCATGATAGACAAACTGCATGTATTTTACCTTAATGTAAAGACATAAATGAGCAATTGAACTAAAATATCAGCGGCAAAGGACTGTGATGTTACGAATGCGTGAAGATATATGACCAATAACACCAATATGATTACATATTATATATTGAAATAACGGTTTTACAAAAGAAAGGTGAGTTGAAAACATTAGATGAACGGATAAGAAAATAAATAATGATGTGTTGCCCAGTTTAAAATGGAAAAGTCGTAATTTTAAAGAAAAAAAAATACATTTGTGA
Source organism: Megaustenia siamemsis (assembly GCA_032433765.1). Taxonomy (NCBI): domain Eukaryota; kingdom Metazoa; phylum Mollusca; class Gastropoda; order Stylommatophora; family Ariophantidae; genus Megaustenia; species Megaustenia siamemsis. The sequence continues at coordinate 35,164,978 of JAVIAB010000101.1, forward strand.
TGTATTAAAACAGAGAAAAATACGGATTGAAAATTGAAGAGAAAATACAACGTAAACCAGATAATAGCGTTCACAGGTTCAATTGAATTGACAACATCGGCAAATTTGAGAGCAACTTCATTAAATGATTCTGAAAGAGTGGTTATTCTGTCACTTCAAGCACGTTAAACTTTATTTTTTACAACTTACTGTAGTTGTTGTAGGGGTTGTAGGGGTTGTCGTCTTGAATAGATCAATACAAATGTGGTTAAAAAGCATCTAAATAAACTCAATGATCTTCAAAAAATATATCTTACTTCAGTTATATTGATATTTATTCTTTTAAAGCTGAAGTTGTATATTTTTATCTTTATTTTCGCTATCTTTTTATTTCTCCTACCTTCACTCATCTCTCCCTCAAGTGTCTCTATCACTTTCTCTCTCACTTTCGACGAGTTTGAAGGTTTTTCGACCCGATGTTTCATGTTTTTACGTCATAGCAAAGGTCGATATGCTCTCCAGACATTCGTGACAAAAACCCATTCATTACTGTTTTTCTATGTCATAGCGTAGATTGGGTTCAAATTTCAATATGTCCATATCGATAAGCATGTTGCTGTCAAACTTCAGAATGTTTATGTCTTCACGTATTTTGGGGTCAAAGTTCAGATTGCCTATTTCGTTTCGTAGTTTGGGCTCCAATTTAAGTATGTATATTTTACAACTGTAGGCGGTTTTGCAGGATTTTGACCCCTCGCCAGCATTGACAGTCATCTCATTCAAATGTTCCCTAGGTAAAATAGGCTCAACAGTCGGCAGTTGTCTGCCCTATTGGTTGAAGTTTGTCTAAGCGTTTCTTAGCGTGTAGGAGCATGCATGTGTTTTGCTTGCAGCTTTTGCTTCATGTTTTGTATATATATTTTTTGTTTCACACAACTGCCTTAGCATTTGTTTGAAGGATCGGTGTGTTGAGCTTTTCTGTTGCAAATTGTGGAGAGAGTATCAATTTCCTTATTTCCTACTGTTCAAAAGTGACATGAAATATATTGGGACAGCATTGTGGACAGTGGAAGATTTGAGATGTCGTGATTTTCGTTTGATACTCTAGTTGATTTAAGCTGTCACAAATCATGTGGTAGCATTGTTTAGAAAACGTTACTAACTAATGGCACAATACCAATGTGGGTTACATTCGTTTCTGATCTCACAAGAAATATAGTGGCAGTTATTCAAGAAGTATATTACATGTTAATGGTAACGTATTCTAAATTAAAGTTTTCTTTTATGAGTGATGTACTTACTTTTCTCTGAAAAAGGTGACACAGTTTCCAAAAATTATAAACACATTATAATGTACATAAATAAATGACAGTATTAAAGTGCGCTTAAGAAAACTCAACATATTTGATGGTCTTAATTACATGTTTATTTTTAAATAATTATCTAGGGGTATTCCTTTGTGGCAATAACTGCAATAACGTAGTAAGGAAATGTATATTGTTTTCTCCTTTATATTTTACGTTATCTCACGACATGACTAATTTTAGCGCATATGCTTTATTTTAGCGTGTAATATAATGTAGTTATTTATCCTGAATGAAAATGGCCGACTTAACAAATATTTATGCTCGAAGTTTGTATATTTTAAGATACAACCCCTTAATCACTTTTACTGCATGATAGACAAACTGCATGTATTTTACCTTAATGTAAAGACATAAATGAGCAATTGAACTAAAATATCAGCGACAAAGGACTGTGATGTTACGAATGCGTGAATACATATAATCAATAACACCAATATGATTACATATTATATCGTGAAATAACGGTTTTACAAAAGAAAGATGAGTTGAAAACATTAGATGAACGGATAAGAAAATAAATAATGATGTTCTGTCCAGCTTAAAATGGAAAAGTCGTAATTTTAAAGAAAAAAAATACATTTGTGATGTATTAAAACAGAGAAAAATACGGATTGTAAATTGAAGAGAAAATACAACGTAAACCAGATAATAGCGTTCACAGGTTCAATTGCATTGACAACATCGGCAGATTTGAGAGCAAGTTTCATTAAATGATTCTGAAAGAGTGGTTATTCTGTCACTTAAAGCACGTTAAACTTTATTTATTAAAACTTACTGTAGTTTTTGTAGGGGTTGTCGTCTTGAATAGATCAATACAAATGTGGTTAAAAAGCATCTAAATAAACTCAATGATCTTCAACAAATGTAACTTACTTCAGTTATATTGATATTTATTCTTTTAAAGCTGAAGTTGTATATTTCTATCTTTATTTTCGCTATCTTTTTATTTCTCCTACCTTCACTCATCTCTCCCTCAAGTGTCTCTATCTCTTTTTCTCTCTTACTTTCGACGAGTTTGAAGGTTTTTCGTCCCGATATTTTATGTTTTTACGTCATAGCAAAGGTCCATATGCTCTCCAGACATTCCTGACAAAAACCCAGCCATTACCGTTTTTCTATGCCATAGCGTAGTTCGGGTTCAAAGTTCAATATGTCCATGTCGATAGCCTTTTTGCTGTCAAACTTCATTATGTTTATGTGTTCACGTATTTTGGGGTCAAAGTTCAAAATGCCTATTTCGTTACGTAGTTTGGGCTCCAATTTGAGTATGTATATTTTACAACTGTAGGCGGTTTTGCAGGATTTTGACCCCTCGCCAGCATTGACAACCATCTCATTCAAATGTTCCCTAGGTAAAATAGGCTCAACAGTCGGCAGTTGTCTGCCCTATTGGTTGTAGTTTGTCTAATCGTTTCTTAACTTGTAGGAGCATGCATGTGTTTTGCATGCAGCTTTTGCTTCCAGTTTGGTATATATATATTTTTTTTCACACAACTGCCTTAGCATTAGTTTGAAGGATCGGTGTGTTGAGCTTTTATGTTGCAAATTGTGGAGAGAGTATCAATTTCCTTATTTCCTACTGTTCAAAAGTGACATGAATTCTATTGGGACAGCATTGTGGACAGTGGAAGATTTGAGATGTCGTGATTTTCGTTTGATACTCTTGTTGATTTAAGCTGTCACAAATCATGTGGTTGCATTGTTTAGAAAACTTTACTAACTAATGGCACAATACCAATGTGGGTTCCATTCGTTTCTGATCTCACAAGAAATATAGTGACAATTATTCAAGAAGTATATTACATGTTAATGGTAACGTATTCTAAATTAAAGTTTTCTTTCATAAGTGATGTACTTACATTTCTCTGAAAAAAGGTGACACAGTTTCCAAAAATTATAAACACATTATAATGTACATAACTAAATGACAGTATTAAAGTGCGCTTAAGAAAACTCAAAATATTGTATGGTCTTAATTACATGTTTAGATTTAAAAAAATTATCTAGGGGTATTCCTTTGTGGCAATAACTGCAATAACGTAGTAAGGAAATGTATATTGTTTTCTCCTTATATTTTACGTTATCTCAGCGACATGACTAATTTTAGATCATATGCTTTTTTTAGCGTGTAATATAATGTAGTTATTTATCCTGAATGAAAATGGCAGACTTTACAAATATTTATGCTCGCAGTTTGTATATTTTAAGATACAACCCTTTAATCACTTTTACTGCATGATAGACAAACTGCATGTATTTTACCTTAATGTAAAGACATAAATGAGCAATTGAACTTAAATATCAGCGACAAAGGACTGTGATGTTACGAATGCGTGAAGATATATGATCAATAACACCAATATGATTACATATTATATAGTGAAGTAACGGTTTTACAAAAGAAAGATGTGTGAAAACATTAGATGAACGGATAAGAAAATAAATAATGATGTTCTGTCCAGCTTAAAATGGAAAAGTCGTAATTTTAAAGAAAAAAAATACATTTGTGATGCATTAAAACAGAGAAAAATGCGGATTGTAAATTGAAGAGAAAATACAACGTAAACCAGATAATAGCGTTCACAGGTTCAATTGCATTGACAACATCGGCAGATTTGAGAGCAAGTTTCATTAAATATTCTGAAAGAGTGGTTATTCTGTCACTTAAAGCACGTTAAACTTTATTTATTACAACTTACTGTAGTTTTTGTAGGGGTTGTCGTCTTGAATAGATCAATACAAATGTGGTTAAAAAGCATCTAAATAAACTCAATGATCTTCAACAAATGTAACTTACTTCAGTTATATTGATATTTATTCTTTTAAAGCTGAAGTTGTATATTTCTATCTTTATTTTCGCTATCTTTTTATTTCTCCTACCTTCACTCATCTCTCCCTCAAGTGTCTCTATCTTTTTCTCTCTTACTTTCGACGAGTTTGAAGGTTTTTCGTCCCGATATTTATGTTTTTACGTCATAGCAAAGGTCCATATGCTCTCCAGACATTCGTGACAAAAACCCAGCCATTACCGTTTTTCTATGCCATAGCGTAGTTCGGGTTCAAAGTTCAATATGTCCATGTCGATAGCCTTTTGCTGTCAAACTTCATTATGTTTATGTGTTCACGTATTTTGGGGTCAAAGTTCAAAATGCCTATTTCGTTACGTAGTTTGGGCTCCAATTTGAGTATGTATATTTTACAACTGTAGGCGGTTTTGCAGGATTTTGACCCCTCGCCAGCATTGACAACCATCTCATTCAAATGTTCCCTAGGTAAAACAGGCTCAACAGTCGGCAGTTGTCTGCCCTATTGGTTGTAGTTTGTCTAATCGTTTCTTAACTTGTAGGAGCATGCATGTGTTTTGCATGCAGCTTTTGCTTCCAGTTTGGTATATATATATTTTTTTTTCACACAACTGCCTTAGCATTAGTTTGAAGGATCGGTGTGTTGAGCTTTTATGTTGCAAATTGTGGAGAGAGTATCAATTTCCTTATTTCCTACTGTTCAAAAGTGACATGAATTCTATTGGGACAGCATTGTGGACAGTGGCAGATTTGAGATGTCGTGATTTTCGTTTGATACTCTTGTTGATTTAAGCTGTCACAAATCATGTGGTTGCATTGTTTAGAAAACTTTACTAACTAATGGCACAATACCAATGTGGGTTCCATTCGTTTCTGATCTCACAAGAAATATAGTGACAATTATTCAAGAAGTATATTACATGTTAATGGTAACGTATTCTAAATTAAAGTTTTCTTTCATAAGTGATGTACTTACATTTCTCTGAAAAAAGGTGACACAGTTTCCAAAAATTATAAACACATTATAATGTACATAACTAAATGACAGTATTAAAGTGCGCTAATGAAAACTCAACATATGTGATGGTCTTAGTTACATGTTTATATTTAAATAATTATCTAGGGGTATTCCTTTGTGGCAATAACTGCAATAACGTAGTAAGGAAATGTATAATGTTCTCTCCTTTATATTTTACGTTATCTCAGCGACATGACTAATTTTAGACCATATGCTTTTTTTAGCGTGTAATATAATGTAGTTATTTATCCTGAATGAAAATGGCAGACTTAACAAATATTTGTGCTCGAAGTTTGTATATTTTAAGATACAACCCCTTAATCACTTTTACTGCATGATAGACAAACTGCATGTATTTTACCTTAATGTAAAGACATAAATGAGCAATTGAACTAAAATATCAGCGACAAAGGACTGTGATGTTACGAATGCGTGAAGATATATGACCAATAACACCAATATGATTACATATTATATATTGAAATAACGGTTTTACAAAAGAAAGGTGAGTTGAAAACATTAGATGAACGGATAAGAAAATAAATAATGATGTGTTGCCCAGTTTAAAATGGAAAAGTCGTAATTTTAAAGAAAAAAAAATACATTTGTGATGTATTAAAACAGAGAAAAATACGGATTGAAAATTGAAGAGAAAATACAACGTAAACCAGATAATAGCGTTCACAGGTTCAATTGAATTGACAACATCGGCAAATTTGAGAGCAACTTCATTAAATGATTCTGAAAGAGTGGTTATTCTGTCACTTCAAGCACGTTAAACTTTATTTTTTACAACTTACTGTAGTTGTTGTAGGGGTTGTAGGGTTGTCGTCTTGAATAGATCAATACAAATGTGGTTAAAAAGCATCTAAATAAACTCAATGATCTTCAAAAAATATATCTTACTTCAGTTATATTGATATTTATTCTTTTAAAGCTGAAGTTGTATATTTTTATCTTTATTTTCGCTATCTTTTTATTTCTCCTACCTTCACTCATCTCTCCCTCAAGTGTCTCTATCACTTTCTCTCTCACTTTCGACGAGTTTGAAGGTTTTTCGACCCGATATTTCATGTTTTTACGTCATAGCAAAGGTCGATATGCTCTCCAGACATTCGTGACAAAAACCGATTCATTACTGTTTTTCTATGTCATAGAGTAGATTGGGTTCAAATTTCAATATGTCCATATCGATAAGCATGTTGCTGTCAAACTTCAGAATGTTTATGTCTTCACGTATTTTGGGGTCAAAGTTCAGATTGCCTATTTCGTTTCGTAGTTTGGGCTCCAATTTAAGTATGTATATTTTACAACTGTAGGCGGTTTTGCAGGATTTTGACCCCTCGCCAGCATTGACAGTCATCTCATTCAAATGTTCCCTAGGTAAAATAGGCTCAACAGTCGGCAGTTGTCTGCCCTATTGGTTGAAGTTTGTCTAAGCGTTTCTTAGCGTGTAGGAGCATGCATGTGTTTTGCTTGCAGCTTTTGCTTCCTGTTTTGTATATATATTTTTGTTTCACACAACTGCCTTAGCATTTGTTTGAAGGATCGGTGTGTTGAGCTTTTCTGTTGCAAATTGTGGAGAGAGTATCAATTTCCTTATTTCCTACTGTTCAAAAGTGACATGAAATATATTGGGACAGCATTGTGGACAGTGGAAGAGTTGAGATGTCGTGATTTTCGTTTGATACTCTAGTTGATTTAAGCTGTCACAAATCATGTGGTAGCATTGTTTAGAAAACGTTACTAACTAATGGCACAATACCAATGTGGGTTACATTCGTTTCTGATCTCACAAGAAATATAGTGACAATTATTCAAGAAGTATATTACATGTTAATGGTAACGTATTATAAATTAAAGTTTTCTTTCATAAGTGATGTACTTACATTTCTCTGAAAAAAGGTGACACAGTTTCCAAAAATTATAAACACATTATAATGTACATAACTAAATGACAGTATTAAAGTGCGCTTAAGAAAACTCAAAATATTGTATGGTCTTAATTACATGTTTAGATTTAAATAAAAATTATCTAGGGGTATTCCTTTGTGGCAATAACTGCAATAACGTAGTAAGGAAATGTATATTGTTTTCTCCTTTATATTTTACGTTACCTCAGCGACATGACTAATTTTAGATCATATGCTTTTTTTAGCGTGTAATATAATGTAGTTATTTATCCTGAATGAAAATGGCAGACTTTACAAATATTTATGCTCGCAGTTTGTATATTTTAAGATACAACCCTATAATCACTTTTACTGCATGATAGACAAACTGCATGTATTTTACCTTAATGTAAAGACATAAATGAGCAATTGAACTTAAATATCAGCGACAAAGGACTGTGATGTTACGAATGCGTGAAGATATATGATCAATAACACCAATATGATTACATATTATATTGTGAAGTAACGGTTTTACAAAAGAAAGATGTGTGAAAACATTAGATGAACGGATAAGAAAATAAATAATGATGTTCTGTCCAGCTTAAAATGGAAAAGTCGTAATTTTAAAGAAAAAAATACATTTGTGATGCATTAAAACAGAGAAAAATGCGGATTGTAAATTGAAGAGAAAATACAACGTAAACCAGATAATAGCGTTCACAGGTTCAATTGCATTGACAACATCGGCAGATTTGAGAGCAAGTTTCATTAAATAATTCTGAAAGAGTGGTTATTCTGTCACTTAAAGCACGTTAAACTTTATTTATTACAACTTACTGTAGTTTTTGTAGGGGTTGTCGTCTTGAATAGATCAATACAAACGTGGTTAAAAAGCATCTAAATAAACTCAATGATCTTCAACAAATGTAACTTACTTCAGTTATATTGATATTTATTCTTTTAAAGCTGAAGTTGTATATTTCTATCTTTATTTTCGCTATCTTTTTATTTCTCCTACCTTCACTCATCTCTCCCTCAAGTGTCTCTATCTCTTTTCTCTCTTACTTTCGACGAGTTTGAAGGTTTTTCGTCCCGATATTTTATGTTTTTACGTCATAGCAAAGGTCCATATGCTCTCCAGACATTCCTGACAAAAACCCAGCCATTACCGTTTTTCTATGCCATAGCGTAGTTCGGGTTCAAAGTTCAATATGTCCATGTCGATAGCCTTTTTGCTGTCAAACTTCATTATGTTTATGTGTTCACGTATTTTGGGGTCAAAGTTCAAAATGCCTATTTCGTTACGTAGTTTGGGCTCCAATTTGAGTATGTATATTTTACAGCTGTAGGCGGTTTTGCAGGATTTTGACCCCTCGCCAGCATTGACAACCATCTCATTCAAATGTTCCCTAGGTAAAATAGGCTCAACAGTCGGCAGTTGTCTGCCCTATTGGTTGTAGTTTGTCTAATCGTTTCTTAACTTGTAGGAGCATGCATGTGTTTTGCATGCAGCTTTTGCTTCCAGTTTGGTATATATATATTTTTTTTCACACAACTGCCTTAGCATTAGTTTGAAGGATCGGTGTGTTGAGCTTTTATGTTGCAAATTGTGGAGAGAGTATCAATTTCCTTATTTCCTACTGTTCAAAAGTGACATGAATTCTATTGGGACAGCATTGTGGACAGTGGAAGATTTGAGATGTCGTGATTTTCGTTTGATACTCTTGTTGATTTAAGCTGTCACAAATCATGTGGTTGCATTGTTTAGAAAACTTTACTAACTAATGGCACAATACCAATGTGGGTTCCATTCGTTTCTGATCTCACAAGAAATATAGTGACAATTATTCAAGAAGTATATTACATGTTAATGGTAACGTATTCTAAATTAAAGTTTTCTTTCATAAGTGATGTACTTACATTTCTCTGAAAAAAGGTGACACAGTTTCCAAAAATTATAAACACATTATAATGTACATAACTAAATGACAGTATTAAAGTGCGCTTAAGAAAACTCAAAATATTGTATGGTCTTAATTACATGTTTAGATTTAAATAAAAATTATCTAGGGGTATTCCTTTGTGGCAATAACTGCAATAAAGTAGTAAGGAAATGTATATTGTTTTCTACTTTATATTTTACGTTACCTCAGCGACATGACTAATTTTAGATCATATGCTTTTTTTTAGCGTGTAATATAATGTAGTTATTTATCCTGAATGAAAATGGCAGACTTTACAAATATTTATGCTCGCAGTTTGTATATTTTAAGATACAACCCTTTAATCACTTTTACTGCATGATAGACAAACTGCATGTATTTTACCTTAATGTAAAGACATAAATGAGCAATTGAACTTAAATATCAGCGACAAAGGACTGTGATGTTACGAATGCGTGAAGATATATGATCAATAACACCAATATGATTACATATTATATTGTGAAGTAACTGTTTTACAAAAGAAAGATGTGTGAAAACATTAGATGAACGGATAAGAAAATAAATAATGATGTTCTGTCCAGCTTAAAATGGAAAAGTCGTAATTTTAAAGAAAAAAAATACATTTGTGATGCATTAAAACAGAGAAAAATGCGGATTGTAAATTGAAGAGAAAATACAACGTAAACCAGATAATAGCGTTCACAGGTTCAATTGCATTGACAACATCGGCAGATTTGAGAGCAAGTTTCATTAAATAATTCTGAAAGAGTGGTTATTCTGTCACTTAAAGCACGTTAAACTTTATTTATTACAACTTACTGTAGTTTTTGTAGGGGTTGTCGTCTTGAATAGATCAATACAAACGTGGTTAAAAAGCATCTAAATAAACTCAATGATCTTCAACAAATGTAACTTACTTCAGTTATATTGATATTTATTCTTTTAAAGCTGAAGTTGTATATTTCTATCTTTATTTTCGCTATCTTTTTATTTCTCCTACCTTCACTCATCTCTCCCTCAAGTGTCTCTATCTCTTTTTCTCTCTTACTTTCGACGAGTTTGAAGGTTTTTCGTCCCGATATTTTATGTTTTTACGTCATAGCAAAGGTCCATATGCTCTCCAGACATTCCTGACAAAAACCCAGCCATTACCGTTTTTCTATGCCATAGCGTAGTTCGGGTTCAAAGTTCAATATGTCCATGTCGATAGCCTTTTTGCTGTCAAACTTCATTATGTTTATGTGTTCACGTATTTTGGGGTCAAAGTTCAAAATGCCTATTTCGTTACGTAGTTTGGGCTCCAATTTGAGTATGTATATTTTACAGCTGTAGGCGGTTTTGCAGGATTTGGACCCCTCGCCAGCATTGACAACCATCTCATTCAAATGTTCCCTAGGTAAAATAGGCTCAACAGTCGGCAGTTGTCTGCCCTATTGGTTGTAGTTTGTCTAATCGTTTCTTAACTTGTAGGAGCATGCATGTGTTTTGCATGCAGCTTTTGCTTCCAGTTTAGTATATATATATTTTTTTTTCACACAACTGCCTTAGCATTAGTTTGAAGGATCGGTGTGTTGAGCTTTTATGTTGCAAATTGTGGAGAGAGTATCAATTTCCTTATTTCCTACTGTTCAAAAGTGACATGAATTCTATTGGGACAGCATTGTGGACAGTGGAAGATTTGAGATGTCGTGATTTTCGTTTGATACTCTTGTTGATTTAAGCTGTCACAAATCATGTGGTTGCATTGTTTAGAAAACTTTACTAACTAATGGCACAATACCAATGTGGGTTCCATTCGTTTCTGATCTCACAAGAAATATAGTGACAATTATTCAAGAAGTATATTACATGTTAATGGTAACGTATTATAAATTAAAGTTTTCTTTCATAAGTGATGTACTTACATTTCTCTGAAAAAAGGTGACACAGTTTCCAAAAATTATAAACACATTATAATGTACATAACTAAATGACAGTATTAAAGTGCGCTTAAGAAAACTCAAAATATTGTATGGTCTTAATTACATGTTTAGATTTAAATAAAAATTATCTAGGGGTATTCCTTTGTGGCAATAACTGCAATAACGTAGTAAGGAAATGTATATTGTTTTCTCCTTTATATTTTACGTTACCTCAGCGACATGACTAATTTTAGATCATATGCTTTTTTTAGCGTGTAATATAATGTAGTTATTTATCCTGAATGAAAATGGCAGACTTTACAAATATTTATGCTCGCAGTTTGTATATTTTAAGATACAACCCTTTAATCACTTTTACTGCATGATAGACAAACTGCATGTATTTTACCTTAATGTAAAGACATAAATGAGCAATTGAACTTAAATATCAGCGACAAAGGACTGTGATGTTACGAATGCGTGAAGATATATGATCAATAACACCAATATGATTACATATTATATTGTGAAGTAACGGTTTTACAAAAGAAAGATGTGTGAAAACATTAGATGAACGGATAAGAAAATAAATAATGATGTTCTGTCCAGCTTAAAATGGAAAAGTCGTAATTTTAAAGAAAAAAAATACATTTGTGATGCATTAAAACAGAGAAAAATGCGGATTGTAAATTGAAGAGAAAATACAACGTAAACCAGATAATAGCGTTCACAGGTTCAATTGCATTGACAACATCGGCAGATTTGAGAGCAAGTTTCATTAAATAATTCTGAAAGAGTGGTTATTCTGTCACTTAAAGCACGTTAAACTTTATTTATTACAACTTACTGTAGTTTTTGTAGGGGTTGTCGTCTTGAATAGATCAATACAAACGTGGTTAAAAAGCATCTAAATAAACTCAATGATCTTCAACAAATGTAACTTACTTCAGTTATATTGATATTTATTCTTTTAAAGCTGAAGTTGTATATTTCTATCTTTATTTTCGCTAGCTTTTTATTTCTCCTACCTTCACTCATCTCTCCCTCAAGTGTCTCTATCTCTTTTTCTCTCTTACTTTCGACGAGTTTGAAGGTTTTTCGTCCCGATATTTTATGTTTTTACGTCATAGCAAAGGTCCATATGCTCTCCAGACATTCCTGACAAAAACCCAGCCATTACCGTTTTTCTATGCCATAGCGTAGTTCGGGTTCAAAGTTCAATATGTCCATGTCGATAGCCTTTTTGCTGTCAAACTTCATTATGTTTATGTGTTCACGTATTTTGGGGTCAAAGTTCAAAATGCCTATTTCGTTACGTAGTTTGGGCTCCAATTTGAGTATGTATATTTTACAACTGTAGGCGGTTTTGCAGGATTTTGACCGCTCGCCAGCATTGACAACAATCTCATTCAAATGTTCCCTAGGTAAAACAGGCTCAACAGTCGGCAGATGTCTGCCCTGTTGGTTGTAGTTTGTCTAATCGTTTCTTAACTTGTAGGAGCATGCATGTGTTTTGCATGCAGCTTTTGCTTCCAGTTTGGTATATATATATATTTTTTTCACACAACTGCCTTAGCATTAGTTTGAAGGATCGGTGTGTTGAGCTTTTATGTTGCAAATTGTGGAGAGAGTATCAATTTCCTTATTTCCTACTGTTCAAAAGTGACATGAATTCTATTGGGACAGCATTGTGGACAGTGGCAGATTTGAGATGTCGTGATTTTCGTTTGATACTCTTGTTGATTTAAGCTGTCACAAATCATGTGGTTGCATTGTTTAGAAAACTTTACTAACTAATGGCACAATACCAATGTGGGTTCCATTCGTTTCTGATCTCACAAGAAATATAGTGACAATTATTCAAGAAGTATATTACATGTTAATGGTAACGTATTCTAAATTAAAGTTTTCTTTCATAAGTGATGTACTTACATTTCTCTGAAAAAAGGTGACACAGTTTCCAAAAATTATAAACACATTATAATGTACATAACTAAATGACAGTATTAAAGTGCGCTTAAGAAAACTCAAAATATTGTATGGTCTTAATTACATGTTTAGATTTAAATAAAAATTATCTAGGGGTATTCCTTTGTGGCAATAACTGCAATAACGTAGTAAGGAAATGTATATTGTTTTCTCCTTTATATTTTACGTTACCTCAGCGACATGACTAATTTTAGATCATATGCTTTTTTTTAGCGTGTAATATAATGTAGTTATTTATCCTGAATGAAAATGGCAGACTTTACAAATATTTATGCTCGCAGTTTGTATATTTTAAGATACAACCCTTTAATCACTTTTACTGCATGATAGACAAACTGCATGTATTTTACCTTAATGTAAAGACATAAATGAGCAATTGAACTTAAATATCAGCGACAAAGGACTGTGATGTTACGAATGCGTGAAGATATATGATCAATAACACCAATATGATTACATATTATATAGTGAAGTAACGGTTTTACAAAAGAAAGATGTGTGAAAACATTAGATGAACGGATAAGAAAATAAATAATGATGTTCTGTCCAGCTTAAAATGGAAAAGTCGTAATTTTAAAGAAAAAAAATACATTTGTGATGCATTAAAACAGAGAAAAATGCGGATTGTAAATTGAATAGAAAATACAACGTAAACCAGATAATAGCGTTCACAGGTTCAATTGCATTGACACCATCGGCAGATTTGAGAGCAAGTTTCATTAAATGATTCTTAAAGAGTGGTTATTCTGTCATTTAAAGCACGTTAAACTTTATTTATTACAACTTACTGTAGTTGTTGTAGGGGTGGTCGACTTGAATAGATCAATACCAATGTGGTTAAAAAGCATCTAAATAAACTCAATGATCTTCAAAAAATATAACTTACTTCAGTTATATTGATATTTATTCTTATAAAGCTGAAGTTGTATATTTTTATCTGTATTTTCGCTATCGTTTTATTTCTCCTACCTTCACTCATCTCTCCCTCTAGTGTCTCTATCACTTTCTCTCTCACTTTCGACGAGTTTGAAGCTTTTTTGTCCCGATATTTCATGTTTTTACGCCATAGCAAAGGTCGATATGCTCTCCAGACATTCGTGACAAAATCCCAGCCATTACCGTTTTTCTAAGCCATAGTCTAGTTCGGGTTCAAAGTTCAATATGTCCATGTCGATAAGTATTTTGCTGTCAAACTTCAGTATGTTTATGTCTTCACGTATTTTGGGGTCAAAGTTCAGAAAGCCTATTTCGTTACGTAGTTTGGGCTCCAATTTGAGTATGTATATTTTACAACTGTAGGCGGTTTTGCACGATTTGGACCCCTCGCCAACATTGACAGTCATCTCATTCAAATGTTGCCTTGTAAAATTGGCTCACGAGTCGGCAGTTGTCTGCCCTATTGGTTAAAGTTTGTCTAAGCGTTTCTTAGCGTGTAGGAGCATGCATGTGTTTTGCATACAGCTTTTGCTTCCAGTTTCGTATATATATATATATATCTATTTTTTTTTTCACAGAACTGCCTTAACATTAGTTTGAAGGATCGGTGAGTTGAGCTTTTCTGTTGCAAATTGTGGAGAGAGTATAAGTTTCCTTATTTCCTACAGCTCAAAAGTGACATGATTTATATTGGGACATCATTGTGGACATTGGAAGATTTGAGATGTCGTGATTTTTGTTTGATACTCTAGTTGATTTAAGCTGTCACAAATCATGTGGTAACATTGTTTAGAAAACGTTACTAACTAATGGCACAATACCAATGTGGGTTACATTCGTTTCTGATCTCACAAGAAATATAGTGGCAATTATTCAAGAAGTATATTACATGTTAATGGTAACGTATTGTAAATAAACGTTTTCTTTTATAAATGATGTACTTACATTTCTCTGAAAAAGGTGACACAGTTTCCAAAAAATTATAAACACATTATAATGTACATAACTAAATAACAGTATTAAAATGAGCTTAAGAAAACTCAAAATATGTGATGGCCTTAATTATTTGTTTAGATTTAAATAATTATCTAGTGTTATTTCTTTGTGGCAATAACTGCAATAACGTAGTAAGAAAATGTATATTGTTTTCTCCTTTATATTTTACGTTATCTCAGCGACATGACTAATTTTAGCGCATATGCTTTATTTTAGCGTGTAATATAATGTAGTTATTTATGCTGAATGAAAATGGCCGACTTAACAATTATTTATGCTCGAAGTTTGTATATTTTAAGACACAACCCTTTAATCACTATTATGCATGATAGAGAAACTGCATGTATTTTACCTTAATGTAAAGACATAAATGAGCAATTGAACTAAAATATCAGCGACAAAGGACTGTGATGTTACGAATGCGTGAAGATATATGTTCATTAACACCAATATAATTACATATTATATAGTGATATAACGGTTTTACAAAAGAAAGATGAGTTGAAAACATTAGATGAACGGATAAGAAAATAAATAATGATTTGTTGCCCAGCTTAAAATGGAAAAGACGTAATTTTAAAGAAAAAAAAATACCTATGTGATGTATTAAAACATAGAAAAAAACGGATTAAAAATTGAAGAGAAAATACAACGTAAACCAGATAATAGCGTTCACAGGTTCAATTGCATTGACAACATCGGCAGATTTGAGAGCAAGTTTCATTAAATGATTCTTAAAGAGTGGTTATTATGTCATTTAAAGCACGTTAAACTTTATTTATTACAACTTACTGTAGTTGTTGTAGGGGTTGTAGTCTTGAATAGATAAAAAAAAAATTTGTTTAAAAAGCATCTAAATAAACTCAATGATCTTCAAAAAATGTAACTTACTTCAGTTATATTGTTATTTATTCTTTTAAAGCTGAAGTTGCATATTTCTATCTTTATTTTCGCTATCTTTTTATTTCTCCTACCTTCACTCATCTCTCCCTCAAGTGTCTCTATCTCTTTTTCTCTCTTACTTTCGACGAGTTTGAAGGTTTTTCGTCCCGATATTTCATGTTTTTACGTCATAGCAAAGGTCGATATGCTCTCCAGACATTCGTGACAAAAACCCAGCCATTACCGTTTTTCTATGCCATAGCTTAGTTCGGGTTCAAAGTTCAATATGTCCATGTCGATAAGTATGTTGCTGTCAAACTTCAGTATGTTTATGTCTTCACGTATTTTGGGGTCAAAGTTCAGAATGCCTATTTCATTTCGTATGTTGGGCTTCAATTTAAGTATGTATATTTTACAACTGAAGGCGGTTTTGCATAATTTTGACCCCTCGCCAGCATTGACAGTCATCTCATTCAAATGTTCCCTAGGTAAAATAGGCTCAACAGTCGGCATTTGTCTGCCCTATTGGTTGAAGTTTGTCTAAGCGTTTCTTAGCGTGTAGGAGCATGCATGTGTTTTGCTTGCAGCTTTTGCTTCCTGTTTCGTATATATTTTTTTTTTTCACACAACTGCCTTAGCATTTGTTTGAAGGATCGGTGTGTTGAGCTTTTCTGTTGCAAATTGTGGAGATAGTATCAATTTCCTTATTTCCTACTGTTCAAAAGTGACATGAATTATATTGGGACTGCATTGTGGACAGTGGAAGATTTGAGATGTCGTGATTTTCGTTTGATGCTCTAGTTGATTTAAGCTGTCACAAATCATGTGGTAGCATTGTTTAGAAAACGTTACTAACTAATGGCACAATACCAATGTGGGTTACATTCGTTTCTGATCTCACAAGAAATATAGTGGCAATTATTCAAGAAGTATATTACATGTTAATGGTAACGTATTCTAAATTAAAGTTTTCTTTTATGAGTGATGTACTTACTTTTCTCTGAAAAAGGTGACACAGTTTCCAAAAATTATAAACACATTATAATGTACATAAATAAATGACAGTATTAAAGTGCGCTAATGAAAACTCAACATATTTGATGGTCTTAGTTACATGTTTATATTTAAATAATTATCTAGGGGTATTCCTTTGTGGCAATAACTGCAATAACGTAGTAAGGAAATGTATAATGTTCTCTCCTTTATATTTTACGTTATCTCAGCGACATGACTAATTTTAGCGCATATGCTTTATTTTAGCGTGTAATATAATGTAGTTATTTATCCTGAATGAAAATGGCAGACTTAACAAATATGTATGCTCGAAGTTTGTATATTTTAAGATACAACCCCTGAATCACTTTTACTGCATGATAGACAAACTGCATGCATTTTACCTTAATGTAAAGACATAAATGAGCAATTGAACTAAAATATCAGCGACAAAGGACTGTGATGTTACGAATGCGTGAAGATATATGACCAATAACACCAATATGATTACATATTATATAGTGAAATAACGGTTTTACAAAAGAAAGGTGAGTTTAAAACATTAGATGAACGGATAAGATAATAAATAATGATGTGTTGCCCAGCTTAAAATGGAAAAGTCGTAATTTTAACGAAAAAATACATTTGTGATGTATTAAGACAGAGAAAAATACGGATTGTAAATTGAAGAGAAAATACAACGTAAACGAGATAACAGCGTTCACAGGTTCAATTGAAATGACAACATCGGCAGATTTGAGAGCAAGTTTCATTAAATGATTATGAAAGAGTGGTTATTCTATCACTTCAAGCACGTTAAACTTTATTTATTACAACTTACTGTAGTTGTTGCAGGAGTTGTCGTCTTGAATAGATCAATACAAATGTGGTTAAAAAGTTCCTAAATAAAATCAATGATCTTCAGAAAATGTAACTTACTTCAGTTATATTGATACTTATTCTTTTAAAGCTGAAGTTGTATATTTCTATCTTTATTTTCGGTATCTTTTTATTTCTCCTCCCTTCACTCATCTCTCCCTCCAGTGTCTCTATCTCTCTCTCTCACTTTCGACGAGTTTGAAGCTTTTTCGTCCCGATATTTCATGTTTTTACGTCATAGCAAAGGTCGATATGCTCTCCAGACATTCGTGGCAAAAACCCAGCCATTACTGTTTTTCTATGTCATAGCGTAGTTCAGGTTCAAAGTTCAATATGTCCACGTCGAAAAGTATTTTGCTTTCAAACTTCAGTATGTTTATGTCTTCACGTATTTTGGGGTCAAAGTTCAGAATGCCTATTTCGTTACGTACTTTGGGCTCCAATGTGAGTATGTATATTTTACAACTGTAGGCGGTTTTGCAGGATTTTGACCCCTCACCAGCATTGACAGTCATCTGATTCAAATGCTCCCTAGGTAAAATTGGCTCCAGAGTCGGCAGTTGTCTGTCCTATTGGTTAAAGTTTGTCTAAGCGTTTCTTAGCGTGTCGGTGCATGCATGTGTTTTGCATGCAGCTTTTGCTTCCATTTTCGTATATTTATATATATATATATATATATATATATATATATATATATATATATATATATATATATATATATATATATATATATATATATATATATATATATATATACTGTTTTTTTTAAACACAACTGCCTTAGCATTAGTTTGAAGGATCGGTGTGTTGAGCTTTTCTGTTGCAAATTGTGGAGAGAGTATCAGTGTCCTTATTTCCTATTGTTCAAAAGTGACATGAATTCTATTGGGACATCATTGTGGACAGTGGAAGATTTGAAATATTGTGATTTTCGTTTGATACTCTAGTTGATTTCAGCTTTCATAAATCATGTGGTAGCATTGTTTAGAAAACGTTACAAAACTAATGGCACAATACCAATGAGGGTTACATTCGTTTCTGATTTCACAAGAAATATAGTGACAATTATTCAAGAAGAATATTACATGTTAATGGTAACGTATTCTAAATTAAAGTTTTCTTTTATAAGTGATGTATTTACTTTCTCTGAAAAAGGTGACAAAGTTTCCAAAAAAATTATAAACACATTATAATGAACACAACTAAATGATAGTATTAAAGTTCGCTTAAGAAAACTCAAAATATTTGAATGACTTAATTACAGGTTTAGATTTAAAAAATTATCTAGGGGTATTCTTTTGTGGCAATAACTGCAATTACGTAGTAAGGAAATGTATATTGTTTTCTTTCTTTCATATTTTACGTTAACTAAGCGACAGGACTAATTTTAGCGCATGTGCTTTATTTTAACGTGTCAAATAATGTATTTATTTATCCTGAATGAAAATGGCCGACTTAACAAATATTTATGCTCGAAGTTTGTATATTTTAAGATAAAACCCCTTTTAATCACTTTTACTGCATGATAGACAAACTGCATGCATTTTACCTTAATGCAAAGACATAAATGAGCAATTGAACTAAAATGTCAGCGACAAAGGACTGTGAGGTTACAAATGCGTGAAGATATATGATCAATAACACCAATATTTTTACATATTATATCGTGAAATAACGGTTTTACAGAAGATAGATGAGTTGAAAACGTTAGATGAGCGGAGAAGAAAATAAAAAATGATGTTTTGTGCAGCTTAAAATGGAAAAGTCGTAATTTTAAAGAAAAAAAAAACATTTGTAATGTATTAAGACAGATAAAAATACGGATTGTAAATTGAAGAGAAAATACAACGTAAACGATATAATAGCGTTCACAAGTTCAATTGAATTGACAACATCGGCAGATTTGAGAGCAAGTTTCATTAAACGGTTTTGAAAAAGTGGTTATTCTGTCACTTCAAGCACGTTAAACTTTATTTATTCTAACTTACTGTAGTTGTTTCAGGGGTTGTCGTCTTGAATAGATCAATACAAATGTGGTTAAAAAGCATCTAAATAAACTCAATGATCTCAAAAAAATGTAACTTACTTCAGTTATTTTGATATTTATTCTTTTAAAGCTGAAGTTGTATATTTCTATCTTTATTTTCACTTTTTTTATTTGTCTCCCCTTCACTCATCTCTCCCTCCTGTGTCTATATATATCTCTCTCACTTTCGTCGAGATTGAAGATTTTGTCCCCGATATTTCATGTTTTTACGTCATAGCAAAGGTCGATATGCTCTCCAGACATTCATGGCAAAAACCCAGCCATTACTGTTTTTCTATGTCATAGCGTAGTTCGGGTTCAACGTTCAATATGTCCATGTCGATAAGTATTTTGCTGTCAAACTTCATTATGTTTATGTGTTCACGTATTTTGTGTTCAGAGTTCAGAATGCCTATTTCGTTACGTAGTTTGGGCTCCAATGTGAGTATTTATATTTTACAACTGTAGGCGGTTTTGCAGGATTTTGATCCCTCGCCAGCATTGACAGTCAGCTGATTCAAATGTTCCCTATGTAAAATTGGCTCAAGAGTCGGCAGTTGTCTGCCCTATTGGTTAAAGTTTGTCTAAGCGTTTCTTAGCGTGTTGGTGCATACATGTGTTTTGCATGCAGCTTTTGCTTCCATTTTCGTATATATATATATATATATATATATATATATATATATATATATGTATATTTATATATATATATATATATATATATATATATATATATATATATATATATATATACTGTTTTTTTTAAACACAACTGCCTTAGCATTAGTTTGAAGGATCGGTGTGTTGAGCTTTTCTGTTGCAAATTGTGGAGAGTGTATCAGTGTCCTTATTTCCTATTGTTCAAAAGTGACATGAATTCTATTGGGACATCATTGTGGACAGTGGAAGATTTGAGATGTCGTGATTTTCGTTTGATACTCTAGGTGATTTAAGCTTTCACAAATCATGTGGTAGTATTGTTTTGAAAACGTTACTAAACTAATGGGACAATACCAATGTGGGTTACATTCGTTTCTGATCTCACAAGAAATATAGTGACAATTATTGATGAAGTATAATACATGTTAATGGTAACGTATTCTAAATTAAAGTTGTCTTTTATAAGTGCAGTATTTACTTTTCTCTCAAAAAGGAGACACAGTTTCCAAAAGTTATAAACACATTATAATGAACATAATTAAATGATAGTATTAAAGTGCGCTTAAGAAAACTCAAAATATTTGAATGACTTAATTACAGGTTTAGATTTAAATAATTATCTAGGGGTATTTCTTTGTGGCAATAACTGCAATAACGTAGTAAGGAAATGTATATTGTTTTCTCCTTTATATTTTACGTTATCTCAGCGACAGGACTAATTTTAGCGCATGGGCTTTATTTTAACGTGTCAAATAATGTATTTATTTATCCTGAATGAAAATGGCCGACTTAACAAATATGTATTCTCCAAGTTTGTATATTTTAAGATACAAACCATTTTAATCACTTTTACTGCATGATAGACAAACTACATGTATTTTACCTTAATGTAAAGACATAAATGAGCAATTGAACTAAAATATCAGCGACAAAGGACTGTGAGGTTACAAATGCGTGAACATATATGATCAATAACACCAATATTTTTACATATTATATCGTGAAATAACGGTTTTACAGAAGATAGATGAGTTGAAAACATTAGATGAGCGGAGAAGAAAATAAAAAAAAATGATGTTTTGTGCAGCTTAAAATGGAAAAGTCGTAATTTTAAAGAAAAAAAAAACATTTGTAATGTATTAAGACAGAGAAAAATACGGATTGTAAATTGAATAGAAAATACAACGTAAACGATATAATAGCGTTCACAAGTTCAATTGAATTGACAACATCGGCAGATTTGAGAGCAAGTTTCATTAAACGGTTTTGAAAGAGTGGTTATTCTGTCACTTCAAGCACGTTAAACTTTATTTATTCTAACTTACTTTAGTTGTTTCAGGGGTTGTCGTCTTGAATAGATCAATACAAATGTGGTTAAAAAGCATCTAAATAAACTCAATGATCTCAAAAAATGTAACTTACTTCAGTTATATTGATATTTATTCTTTTAAAGCTGAAGTTGTATATTTCTATCTTTATTTTCACTTTCTTTTTATTTCTCCCCCTTCACTCATCTCTCCCTCCTGTGTCTATGTATATATCTCTCACTTTCGTCGAGATTGAAGATTTTTTTCCCCGATATTTCATGTTTTCACGTCATAGCAAAGGTCGATATGCTCTCCAGACATTCATGGCAAAAACCCAGCCATTACTGTTTTTCTATGTCATAGCGTAGTTCGGGTTCAACGTTCAATATGTCCATGTCGATAAGTATTTTGCTGTCAAACTTCAGTATGTTTATGTCTTCACGTATTTTGTGGTCAGAGTTCAGAATGCCTATTTCGTTACGTAGTTTGGGCTCCAAAGTGAGTATTTATATTTTACAACTGTAGGCGATTTTGCAGGATTTTGACCCCTCGCCAGCATTGACAGTCATCTGATTCAAATGTTCCCTATGTAAAATTGGCTCAAGAGTCGGCAGTTGTCTGCCCTATTGGTTAAAGTTTGCTAAGCGTTTCTTAGCGTGTTGGTGCATACATGTGTTTTGCATGCATCTTTTGCTTCCAGTTTCCTATATATATATATATTGTGTTCACACAACTGCCTTAGCATTAGTTTGAAGGATCGTTGTGCTGAGCTTTTCTTTTGCCAATTGTGGAGAGAGTAACAGTTTTCTTATTTCCTACTTTTCAAAAGTGATATGAATTCTTTTGGGACATCATTGTGGACAGTGGAAGATTTGAGATGTTGTGATTTTCGTTTGATACTCTAGTTGATTTAAGCTGTCACAAATCATGTGGTAGCATTGTTTAGAAAACGTTACTAAACTAATGACACAATTCCAATGTGGGTTTACATGCGTTTCTGATCCCACAAGAAATATAGTGACAATTATACAAGAAGTATATTACATGTTAATGGTAACGTATTCTAAATTAATTTTTTTTTTATAAGTGTTGTATTTACTTTTCTCTGAAAAAGGTGACACAGTTTCCAAAAATTATAAACACATTATAATGAACATAACTAAATGATAGTATTAAAGTGCGCTTAAGAAAACTCAAAACATTTGAATGACTTAATTGCATGTTTAGATTAAAAAAAAAAATATCTAGGGGTATTCTTTTGTGGCAATAACGTAGTAAGGAAATGTTTATTGTTTTCTTTTTTTATATTTTACGTTAACTCAGAGACATTACTAATTTTAGCGCATGTGCTTTATTTTTAACGTGTCAAATAATGTATTTATTTATCCTGAATGAAAATGGCCGACTTAACAAATATATTTATGCTCGAAGTTTGTTTATTTTAAGATACAACCAATTTTAATCACTTTAATGCATGATAGACAAACTGCATGTATTTTACCTTAATGTAAAGACATAAATGAGCAATTGAACTAAACTATCAGCGACAAAGGACTGTGAGGTTACAAATGCGTGAAGATATATGATCAATAACACCAATATTTTTTACATATTATATCGTGAAATAACGGTTTTACAGAAGAAAGATGAGTTGAAAACATTAGATGAACGGAGAAGAAAATAAATAATGATGATTTGTGCAGCTTAAAATTGAAAAGTCTAAATTTTAAAGAAAAACAATTCATTTGTAATGTATTAAGACAGAGAAAAATACGGATTGTAATTTGAAGAGAAAATACAACGTAAAGGAGATAATATCGTTCACAGGTTTAATTGAATTGACAACATCGGCAGATTTGAGAGCAAGTTCCATTAAATGATTCTGAAAGAGTGGTTATTATATCACTTCAAACACGTTAAACGTTATTTATTATAACTCACTGTAGTTGTTTCAGGGGTTGTCGTCTTGAATAGATCAATATAAATGTGGTTAAAAAGCATCTAAATAAAATCAATGATCTTCAGAAAATGTAACTTACTTCAGTTATATTGATATTTATTCTTTTAAAGCTGAAGTTGTATATTTCTATTTTTATTTTCGCTATCTTTTTATTTCTCCTCCCTTCACTCATCTCTCCCTCCAGTGTCTATATCTCTCTCTCTCACTTTCGACGAGTTTGAAGCTTTTTCGTCCCGATATTTCATGTTTTTACATCATAGCATTGGTCGATATGCTCTCCAGACATTCGTGGCAAAAACCCAGCCATTACTGTTTTTCTACGTCATAGCTTAGTTCAGGTTCAAAGTTCAATATGTCCACGTCGAAAAGTATTTTGCTGTCAAACTTCAGTATGTTTATGTCTTCACGTATTTTGGGGTCAAAGTTCAGAATGCCTATTTCGTTACGTACTTTGGGCTTCAATGTGAGTATGTGTATTTTACAACTGTAGGCGGTTTTGCAGGATTTTGACCCCTCACCAGCATTGACAGTCATCTGATTCAAATGTTCCCTAGGTAATATTGGCTCCAGAGTCGACAGTTGTCTGCCCTATTGGTTAAAGTTTGTCTAAGTGTTTCTTAGCGTGTCGGTGCATGCATGTGTTTTGCATGCAGCTTTTGCTTCCATTTTCGTATATATATATATATATATATATATATATATATATATATATATATATATATATATATACATTCTATACTGGGAGCAAACCGCAATAATAAAATATAACAAAGAGTTCTCTACACCCATTGATATAAAAAAAGGAGTAAGACAAGGATGCATCCTATCACCAAGCTTGTTCAATCTATACACTGAGCAAATCTTTAAAAACATCATAGAGATGCCAGGCCTACAAATTAATGGAAAGATAATCAATAACCTAAGATATGCTGACGATACTGTACTACTAGCAGAAAATCCTAAAGACCTACAACAGTTGCTTGATGTAATAAGCACGACAAGCAAAAAATATGGACTGGATATGAATATCAAAAAGACTAGAACTATGATCATAAACAAAGAAAATACCCAAAACCCACAAGTGGATATCAAAGTTGAAGGAATAGACCTGGAGACAGTTCAGAACTACAACTACCTTGGACATACTATAACCAGTGATGGAAAATGTACATCTGAAATAAACAAAAGAATAGGAATGGCAAAAAGTAATTTTAATGTCATGAAGGACATACTAACATCAAAACAAATAACACCAGAGCTAAAACTAAGAATAGCAAAATGTTACATCTTCTCAATATTCCTATATGGTGCTGAAACATGGACATTAGACAAGAAAACAGAACAGAGAATTGAAGCCTTTGAAATGTGGATATATAGAAGAATAGGTCGAATTGGATGGAAGGAAAAGAAAACAAATGACAAAGTCTTAAAACAACTAAAAATGAAAAGAGAACTTCTGAACACAATTAGAACAAGACAAATGCGATTCTTAGGCCATGTTAAAAGACACAACAGCCTACTGAAAGTGATCCTGGAGGGGAAAATACATGGTAAAATAGGCAGAGGCAGACCAAGATTAACATGGACGAGTAACATCAAAAGATGGACAAATCAACCGATGACAACCTGCACCATCAAAGCAAGAGATAGAGCAAAATGGCGCTCCATGGTAGCCAACCTTCGTTGCGGAGACGGCACTCAATGATGATGATATATATATACATATATATACTGTTTTTTTAAAACACAACTGCCTTAGCATTAGTTTGAAGGATCGGTGTGTTGAGCTTTTCTGTTGCAACTGTTGCAAATTGTGGAGATAGTATCAGTGTCCTTATTTCCTATTGTTCAAAAGTGACATGAATTCTATTGGGACATCATTGTGGACAGTGGAAGACTTGAGATATTGTGATTTTCGTTTGATCCTCTAGTTGATTTAAGCTGTCACAAATCATGTGGTAGCATTGTTTAGAAAACGTTACTAAACTAATGACACAATACCAGTGTGGGTTACATTCGTTTCTGATCTCACAAGAAATATAGTGACAATTATTCAAGAAATACATTACATGTTAAAGGTAACGTATTCTAATATAAATTTTTCTTTTATAAGTGTTGTATTTACTTTTCTCTGAAAAAGGTGACACAGTTTCCAAAAATTATAAACGCATTATAATGAACATATGCAAGAACAATAAGAAAAATAACCTCTACAGAGATGAAATGTGTTAGACGAATGACAGGAAACAGTCTGAGAGATAAGATCAGAAATGTAGAACTGAGAAAAAAGCTAGGAATAGCCCCAGCCATAGAATATATAAGGAAACAACAGATAAAATGGTTCGGCCACGTGACAAGGCAGAAAGAACAAAACACAACACAACGAGCCTTCAACAAACGTTGTGAGAACAACAGACCCAAGGGTCGACCACGAAAAAGATGGATCGATGGAATATTAGAAGCACTAGGAAACATAACAGCAGCAGAGGCGAACATAAGAGCAAAAGACCGCAAATTATATCTCCCCTCGACGCTGAAAGGCAGATGAGGAAGGAAAGAAGAAGAAGAAGAAGAAGAACTAAATGATAGTATTAAAGTGCACTTAAGAAAACTCAAAATATTTGAATGACTTAGTTACAGGTTAAGATTTTTTTTTAAAATTATCTAGGGGTATTCTTTTGTGGCAATAACGTAGTAAGAAAATATAAATTGTTTTCTTTTTTATATTTTACGTTATCTCAGCAACAGTACTAATTTTAGCGCATGGGCTTTATTTTAACGTGTCAAATAATGTATTTATTTATCCTGAATGAAAATCACCGACTAAACAAATATATTTATGCTCGAAGTTTGTTTATTTTAAGATACAACCCATTTTAATCACTTTAATGCATGATAGACAAACTGCATGTATTTTACCTTAATGTAAAGACATAAATGAGCAATTGAACTAAAATATCAGCGACAAAGGACTGTGAGGTTACAAATGCGTGAAGATATATGATCAATAACACCAATATTTTTTACATATTATATCGTGAAATAACGGTTTTACAGAAGAAAGATGAGTTGAAAACATTAGATAACGGAGAAGAAAATAAATAATGATGTTTTGTGCAGCTTAAAATTGAAAAGTCGAAATTTTAAAGAAAAACAATTCATTTGTAATGTATTAAGACAGAGAAAAATACGGATTGTAATTTGAAGAGAAAATACAACGTAAAGGAGATAATATCGTTCACAGGTTTAATTGAATTGACAACATCGGCAGATTTGAGAGCAAGTTCCATTAAATGATTCTGAAAGAGTGGTTATTATATCACTTCAAACACGTTAAATGTTATTTATTATAACTCACTGTAGTTGTTTCAGGGGTTGTCGTCTTGAATAGATCAATATAAATGTGGTTAAAAAGCATCTAAATAAAATCAATGATCTTCAGAAAATGTAACTTACTTGAGTTATATTGATATTTATTCTTTTAAAGCTGAAGTTGTATATTTCTATCTTTATTTTCGCTATCTTTTTATTTCTCCTCCCTTCACTCATCTCTCCCTCCAGTGTCTCTATCTCTCTCTCTCACACTTTCGACGAGTTTGAAGCTTTTTCGTCCCGATATTTCATGTTTTTACATCATAGCAAAGGTCGATATGCTCTCCAGACATTCGTGGCAAAAACCCAGCCATTACTGTTTTTCTATGTCATAGCTTAGTTCAGGTTCAAAGTTCAATATGTCCACGTCGAAAAGTATTTTGCTGTCAAACTTCAGTATGTTTATGTCTTCACGTATTTTGGGGTCAAAGTTCAGAATGCCTATTTCGTTACGTACTTTGGGCTCCAATGTGAGTATGTATATTTTACAACTGTAGGCGGTTTTACAGGATTTTGACCCCTCACCAGCATTGACAGTCATCTGATTCAAATGTTCCCTAGGTAATATTGGCTCCAGAGTCCACATTTGTCTGCCCTATTGGTTATAGTTTGTCTAAGTGTTTCTTAGCGTGTCGGTGCATGCATGTGTTTTGCATGCAGCTTTTGCTTCCATTTTCGTATATATATATATATATATATATATATATATATATATATATATATATATATATATATATATATACATATATATACTGTTTTTTTAAACACAACTGCCTTAGCATTAGTTTGAAGGATCGGTGTGTTGAGCTTTTTTGTTGCAAATTGTGGAGAAAGTATCAGTTTCCTTTTTTCCTATTGTTCAAAAGTGACATGAATTCTATTGGGACATCATTGTGGACAGTGGAAGACTTGAGATATTGTGATTTTCGTTTGATACTCTAGTTGATTTAAGCTGTCACAAATCATGTGGTAGCATTGTTTAGAAAACGTTACTAAACTAATGACACAATACCAGTGTGGGTTACATTCGTTTCTGATCTCACAAGAAATATAGTGACAATTATTCAAGAAGTACATTACATGTTAAAGGTAACGTATTCTAATATAAATTTTTCTTTTATAAGTGTTGTATTTACTTTTCTCTGAAAAAGGTGACACAGTTTCCAAAAATTATAAACGCATTATAATGAACACAACTAAATGATAGTATTAAAGTGCACTTAAGAAAACTCAAAATATTTGGATGACTTAGTTACAGGTTAAGATTTTTTTTAAAATTATCTAGGGGTATTCTTTTGTGGCAATAACGTAGTAAGAAAATATAAATTGTTTTCTTTTTTTATATTTTACGTTATCTCAGCGACAGTACTAATTTTAGCGCATGGGCTTTATTTTAACGTGTCAAATAATGTATTTATTTATCCTGAATGAAAATGGCCGACTTAACAAATATGTATGCTCGAAGTTTGTATATTTTAAGATACAACCCATTTTAATCACTTTTACTGCATGATAGACAAACTGCATGTATTTTACCTTAATGTAAAGACATAAATGAGCAATTGAACTAAAATATCAGCGACAAAGGACTGTGAGGATATAAATGCGTGAAGATATATGATCAATAACACCAATCTTTTTTACATATTATATCGTGAAATAACGGTTTTACAGAAGAAAGATGAGTTGAAAACATTAGATGAACGGAGAAGAAAATAAATAATGATGTTTTGTGCAGCTTAAAATGGAAAAGTCGAAATTTTAAAGAAAAACAATTCATTTGTGATGTATTAAGACATAGAAAAATACGGATTGTAATTTGAATAGAAAATACAACGTAAAGGAGATAATATCGTTCACAAATTTAATTGAATTGACAACATCGGCAGATTTGAGAGCAAGTTCCATTAAATGATTCTGAAAGAGTGGTTATTATATCACTTCAAACACGTTAAACGTTATTTATTATAACTCACTGTAGTTGTTTCAGGGGTTGTCGTCTGAATAGATCAATATAAATGTGGTTAAAAAGCATCTAAATAAAATCAATGATCTTCAGAAAATGTAACTTACTTCAGTTATATTGATATTTATTCTTTTAAAGCTGAAGTTGTATATTTCTATTTTTATTTTCGCTATCTTTTTATTTCTCCTCCCTTCACTCATCTCTCCCTCCAGTGTCTCTATCTCTCTCTCTCACTTTCGACGAGTTTGAAGCTTTTTCGTCCCGATATTTCATGTTTTTACATCATAGCAAAGGTCGATATGCTCTCCAGACATTCGTGGCAAAAACCCAGCCATTACTGTTTTTCTATGTCATAGCTTAGTTCAGGTTCAAAGTTCAATATGTCCACGTCGAAAAGTATTTTGCTGTCAAACTTCAGTATGTTTATGTCTTCACGTATTTTGGGGTCAAAGTTCAGAATGCCTATTTCGTTACGTAATTTGGGCTTCAATGTGAGTATGTGTATTTTACAACTGTAGGCGGTTTTGTAGGATTTTGACCCCTCACCAGCATTGACAGTCATCTGATTCAAATGTTCCCTAGGTAATATTGGCTCCAGAGTCGACAGTTGTCTGCCCTATTGGTTAAAGTTGGTCTAAGTGTTTCTTAGCGTGTCGGTGCATGCATGTGTTTTGCATGCAGCTTTTGCTTCCATTTTCGTATATATATATATATATATATATACATTCTATACTGGGAGCAAACTGCAATAATAAAATATAACAAAGAGTTCTCTACACCCATTGATATAAAAAGAGGAGTAAGACAAGGATTCATCCTATCACCAAGCTTGTTCAATCTATACACTGAGCAAATCTTTAAAAACATCATAGAGATGCCAGGCCTACAAATTAATGGAAAGATAATCAATAACCTAAGATATGCTGACGATACTGTACTACTAGCAGAAAATCCTAAAGACCTACAACAGTTGCTTGATGTAATAAGCACGACAAGCAAAAAATATGGACTGGATATGAATATCAAAAAGACTAGAACTATGATCATAAACAAAGAAAATACTCAAAACCCACAAGTGGATATCAAAGTTGAAGGAATAGACCTGGAGACAGTTCAGAACTACAACTACCTTGGACATACTATAACCAGTGATGGAAAATGTACATCTGAAATAAACAAAAGAATAGGAATGGCAAAAAGTAATTTTAATGTCATGAAGGACATACTAACATCAAAACAAATAACACCAGAGCTAAAACTAAGAATAGCAAAATGTTACATCTTCTCAATATTCCTATATGGTGCTGAAACATGGACATTAGACAAGAAAACAGAACAGAGAATTGAAGCCTTTGAAATGTGGATATATAGAAGAATAGGTAGAATTGGATGGAAGGAAAAGAAAACAAATGACAAAGTCTTAAAACAACTAAAAATGAAAAGAGAACTTCTGAACACAATTAGAACAAGACAAATGCGATTCTTAGGCCATGTTAAAAGACACAACAGCCTACTGAAAGTGATCCTGGAGGGGAAAATACATGGTAAAATAGGCAGAGGCAGACCAAGATTAACATGGACGAGTAACATCAAAAGATGGACAAATCAACCGATGACAACCTGCACCATCAAAGCAAGAGATAGAGCAAAATGGCGCTCCATGGTAGCCAACCTTCGTTGCGGAGACGGCACTCAATGATGATGATATATATATATATATATATATATATATATATATATATATATATATATATATATATATATATATATATATATATACATATATATATACTGTTTTTTTAAACACAACTGCCTTAGCATTAGTTTGAAGGATCGGTGTGTTGAGCTTTTCTGTTGCAACTGTTGCAAATTGTGGAGAGAGTATCAGTGTCCTTATTTCCTATTGTTCAAAAGTGACATGAATTCTAATGGGACATCATTGTGGACAGTGGAAGACTTGAGATATTGTGATTTTCGTTTGATCCTCTAGTTGATTTAAGCTGTCACAAATCATGTGGTAGCATTGTTTAGAAAACGTTACTAAACTAATGACACAATACCAGTGTGGGTTACATTCGTTTCTGATCTCACAAGAAATATAGTGACAATTATTCAAGAAATACATTACATGTTAAAGGTAACGTATTCTAATATACATTTTTCTTTTATAAGTGTTGTATTTACTTTTCTCTGAAAAAGGTGACACAGTTTCCAAAAATTATAAACGCATTATAATGAACACAACTAAATGATAGTATTAAAGTGCACTTAAGAAAACTCAAAATATTTGAATGACTTAGTTACAGGTTAAGATTTTTTTTTAAATTATCTAGGGGTATTCTTTTGTGGCAATAACGTAGTAAGAAAATATAAATTGTTTTCTTTTTTTATATTTTACGTTATCTCAGCAACAGTACTAATTTTAGCGCATGGGCTTTATTTTAACGTGTCAAATAATGTATTTATTTATCCTGGATGAAAATGGCCGACTTAACAAATATGTATGCTCGAAGTTTGTATATTTTAAGATACAACCCATTTTAATCACTTTTACTGCATGATAGACAAACTGCATGTATTTTACCTTAATGTAAAGACATAAATGAACAATTGAACTATAATATCAGCGACAAAGGACTGTGAGGATATAAATGCGTGAAGATATATGATCAATAACACCAATATGTTTACATATTATATCGTGAAATAACTGTTTTACAGAAGATATATGAGTTGAAAACATTAGATGAACGGAGAAGAAAATAAATAATGATGTTTTGTGCAGCTTAAAATGGAAAAGTCGTAATTTTAAAGAAAAAAAACATTTGTGATGTATTAAGACATAGAAAAATACGGATTGTAAATTGAATAGAAAATACAACGTAAACGAGATAATAGCGTTCACAAGTTTAATTGAATTGACAACATCGGCAGATTTCAGAGCACGTTTCATTAAATGATTCTGAAAGAGTGGTTATTCTGTCACTTCAAGCACGTTAAACTTTATTTATTATAACTTACTGTAATTGTTTCAGGGGCTGTAGTCTTGAATAGATCAATACAAATGTGGTTAAAATGCATCTAAATGAACTCAATGATCTTCAAAAAATGTAACTTACTTCAGTTATATTGATATGTATTCTTTTAAAGCTGAAGTTGTATATTTTTATCTTTATTTTCGCTATCTTTTTATTTCTCCTCCCTTCACTCATCTCTCCCTCCAGTGTCTCTTTCTCTCTCTCTCACTTTCGACAAGTTTGAAGCTTTTTCGTCCCGATATTTCATGTTTTTACGTCATAGCAAAGGTCGATATGCTCTCCAGACATTCGTAGCCCAAAACCCAGCCATTACTGTTTTTCTATGTCATATCGTAGTTCGGGTTCAAAGTTCAATATGTCCACGTCGAAAAGTATTTTGCTGTCAAACTTCAGTATGTTTATGTCTTCACGTATTTTGGGGTCAAAGTTCAGAATGCCTATTTCGTTACGTAGTTTGGCTCCAATGTGAGTATGTATATTTTACAACTGTAGGAGGTTTTGCAGGATTTTGATCCTTCGCCAACATTGACAGTCATCTGATTCAAATTTTCCCTAGGTAAAATTGGCTCAAGAATCGGCAGTTGTCTGCCCTATTGGTTGAAGTTTGTCTAAGCGTTTCTTAGCGTGTTTATGCATGCATGTGTTTTGCATGCAGCTTTTTCTTCCAGTTTCGTATATATATATATATATTTTTTTTTTTTTTCACACAACCACCTTAGCATTAGTGTGAAGGATCGGTGTGTTGAGCTTTTCTGTTGCAAATTGTGGAGAGAGTATCAGTTTCCTTATTTGCTACTGTTCAAAAGTGGCATGAATTCTATTGGGACATCATTTTAGACAGTGGAAGATTTGAGATGTTGTGATTTTCGTTTGATACTCTAGTTGATTTAAGCTTTCACAAATCATGGGGTAGTATTGTTTTGAAAACGTTACTAAACTAATGGCACAATAAAAATGTGGGTTACATTAGTTTCTGATCTCACAACAAATATAGTGACAATTATTGAAGAAGTATATTAAATGTTAATGGTAACGTATTCTAAATTACAGTTTTCTTTTATGAGTGCTGTATTTACTTTTCTCTGAAAAAGGTGACACAGTTTCCAAAAATTATAAACGCATTATAATGAACACAACTAAATGATAGTATTAAAGTGCACTTAAGAAAACTCAAAATATTTGAATGACTTAGTTACAGGTTAAGATTTTTTTTTAAATTATCTAGGGGTATTCTTTTGTGGCAATAACGTAGTAAGAAAATATAAATTGTTTTCTTTTTTTATATTTTACGTTATCTCAGCAACAGTACTAATTTTAGCGCATGGGCTTTATTTTAACGTGTCAAATAATGTATTTATTTATCCTGGATGAAAATGGCCGACTTAACAAATATGTATGCTCGAAGTTTGTATATTTTAAGATACAACCCATTTTAATCACTTTTACTGCATGATAGACAAACTGCATGTATTTTACCTTAATGTAAAGACATAAATGAACAATTGAACTATAATATCAGCGACAAAGGACTGTGAGGATATAAATGCGTGAAGATATATGATCAATAACACCAATATGTTTACATATTATATCGTGAAATAACTGTTTTACAGAAGATATATGAGTTGAAAACATTAGATGAACGGAGAAGAAAATAAATAATGATGTTTTGTGCAGCTTAAAATGGAAAAGTCGTAATTTTAAAGAAAAAAAACATTTGTGATGTATTAAGACATAGAAAAATACGGATTGTAAATTGAATAGAAAATACAACGTAAACGAGATAATAGCGTTCACAAGTTTAATTGAATTGACAACATCGGCAGATTTCAGAGCACGTTTCATTAAATGATTCTGAAAGAGTGGTTATTCTGTCACTTCAAGCACGTTAAACTTTATTTATTATAACTTACTGTAATTGTTTCAGGGGCTGTCGTCTTGAATAGATCAATACAAATGTGGTTAAAATGCATCTAAATGAACTCAATGATCTTCAAAAAATGTAACTTACTTCAGTTATATTGATATGTATTCTTTTAAAGCTGAAGTTGTATATTTTTATCTTTATTTTCGCTATCTTTTTATTTCTCCTCCCTTCACTCATCTCTCCCTCCAGTGTCTCTTTCTCTCTCTCTCACTTTCGACAAGTTTGAAGCTTTTTCGTCCCGATATTTCATGTTTTTACGTCATAGCAAAGGTCGATATGCTCTCCAGACATTCGTAGCCCAAAACCCAGCCATTACTGTTTTTCTATGTCATATCGTAGTTCGGGTTCAAAGTTCAATATGTCCACGTCGAAAAGTATTTTGCTGTCAAACTTCAGTATGTTTATGTCTTCACGTATTTTGGGGTCAAAGTTCAGAATGCCTATTTCGTTACGTAGTTTGGCTCCAATGTGAGTATGTATATTTTACAACTGTAGGAGGTTTTGCAGGATTTTGATCCTTCGCCAACATTGACAGTCATCTGATTCAAATGTTCCCTAGGTAAAATTGGCTCAAGAATCGGCAGTTGTCTGCCCTATTGGTTGAAGTTTGTCTAAGCGTTTCTTAGCGTGTTTATGCATGCATGTGTTTTGCATGCAGCTTTTTCTTCCAGTTTCGTATATATATATATATTTTTTTTTTTTTTCACACAACCACCTTAGCATTAGTGTGAAGGATCGGTGTGTTGAGCTTTTCTGTTGCAAATTGTGGAGAGAGTATCAGTTTCCTTATTTGCTACTGTTCAAAAGTGGCATGAATTCTATTGGGACATCATTTTAGACAGTGGAAGATTTGAGATGTTGTGATTTTCGTTTGATACTCTAGTTGATTTAAGCTTTCACAAATCATGGGGTAGTATTGTTTTGAAAACGTTACTAAACTAATGGCACAATAAAAATGTGGGTTACATTAGTTTCTGATCTCACAACAAATATAGTGACAATTATTGAAGAAGTATATTAAATGTTAATGGTAACGTATTCTAAATTACAGTTTTCTTTTATGAGTGCTGTATTTACTTTTCTCTGAAAAAGGTGACACAGTTTCCAAAAAATTATAAACACATTATAATGAACAAAACTAAATGATAGTATTAAAGTTCGCTTAAGAAAACTATAATGATTAGAACCCAACAGGGAATTAATTTCATTAAAAACAAACATTTGGTTATTATTATTGCTTATTTGATTTATATAAATTTATAACGACCCATTGATGTAGTCAAAACTTAGTGTTTACAGTATTTAAGTTAAAAATAGCGATTACAAATCTAT
Source organism: Megaustenia siamemsis (assembly GCA_032433765.1). Lineage (NCBI taxonomy): Eukaryota > Metazoa > Mollusca > Gastropoda > Stylommatophora > Ariophantidae > Megaustenia > Megaustenia siamemsis. The sequence goes on from JAVIAB010000101.1 coordinate 35,200,151, forward strand.
ACACGCTCAAATTTACGATTTTTCACGCTTTCCGCGTGAGTTTACTGACACAATTAGACACTTGTAGTAAACACGAGACATTGTGTGTTCCATTTCCGTTCATTCAGCGGCGTAACGTTGAACAATAACATTTATCATGAGTCTTAAAATGAAATTCTGCAGTTTACAAAACATCATAATAAAAATGTATGACTATTTTTGCAAAGAGGCTAAACGAGGAAGATTATTTCATTCTTTAGTAAACCCTGAGAATAGGACAAGACACATTTTGGATTTATCTAAACGGTCATTTAATCGCTGGATTCAAGCACGTGACCGTCAATGTTCCAAATATACAAAATCACAAGGAAGAGCAAAAATGTTGGATAATTTCGACAGTGAACTTATTAGAAGTGAAATTCGCAAAATGTTGGGTATGAATGAAACTGTTACAATAAGAAAATTAAAAGTATCACTGAAAAAGAACAACAGTATTGAAATATCAAAGTCTACATTATGGAGGAATGTGAGAGTTGCAGGCTTTACATTCAGAAAGTATTCCAATGGACGAAACATCATCTGTGAGAAGCCACATATAGTAGCCATGAGAAGCAAGTACTTACGTGAAGTAAAAGAGGTGCGCAAGCAAGGTTATGATATTGTGTGCTCACCACACTAACCAAAGGGAATGGCAGTCATCAGAAGGAAAGATTAAGAGATTAATACCTAGCAGCAAAGGACAGCGCTTGATAATTGCTCATGCAGGTAGTCGACAGCATGGACGAATACAGAATGCAGAGCTCATTTTTCTTTCAAAATCCATAAACAATCGGGATTATCACTCAGAGAAGAATGGTCACATATTTAGACATTGGATTGAAAATTATGTTCTCCCAGCACTAGATCGACCATCTTGCCTAATAATGGACAATGCAGCGTACCACAACATTGTTGCACTTGAAGATAAAGTGCCGACGTCATCCAGTACAAAAGATGCTATTAAGATATGGCTCACAAAGGAGCACATACAATTTAATAACATGTACTTAAAACCTGAATTACTATCTCTAGTAAAGCAAAAACAGAGGACAAAGATTTTTCAAATAGATAAGATTATCCAAGAGCACGGTCATATAAGTTTGAGGCTGCCACCTTACCATGCTCATTTAAATCCAATAGAACTAATCTAGGCAAAATTAAAAGGACAAGTGGCAGATGAAAATACAACATTCAAAATATGCGATGTAAAGACTCTTGCTAATCTCGCTTTATTAAATATAGACAAAGATTATTGGGCTAAATGTGAAGACCACGTCTTAAAACAGGAAGAGGAATATTGGAAAAATGATGGTTTGTGGAATGTTCAACCCCAAACAGTTATTAATCTTTTAGGCTCGTCTGATTCAGAATGAAAGTATATAGCCCCCACAATGTTGGCCCCTATATTACCTTAAATTATTTCAACAAACGGTCCTTTTCAGGACCACACAACTATGAAAATTGGACATACAGGTATACCTTGATATTATTATCGTCCGTCCTCGAACTGAGCAGACAATAATTCTCCTGGTGTTTTGTTTTATCCAGTTATTTCCCCATTACGGCCACGCTTTAAAACTAGTGAAAATTAATCGTAGACCAGCAACTACGGTAATTTCTATTCTTTAGGGCTTCACAATTTACAATTTTGACAAACATCAAAGAAATATCGCCGCTTTAAGAAAACTGCAGCTGCAAGATATTTGTTAAATATACATTTAAAGGGTCTTTTGCATTCTAATAACATTTGGAAAATGTCAAAAGTATTTAACAAACGGTTAGAGAGTAATAGCGTTTTGAAGTTGGGCATATGTTTTGTAACGAGCTATAACTAATGGCACAATACCAATGTGGATTACATTCGTTTCTGATCTCACAAGAAATATAGTGACAATTATTCAAGAAGTATATTACATGTTAATGGTAACGTATTCTAAATTAAAGTTTTCTTTTACGAGTGATGTACTTACTTTTCTCTGAAAAAGGTGACACAGTTTCCAAAAATTATAAACACATTATAATGTACATAAATAAATGACAGTATTAAAGTGCGCTTAAGAAAACTCAACATATTTGATGGTCTTAATTACATGTTTAGATTTAAATAATTATCTAGGGGTATTCCTTTGTGGCAATAACTGCAATAACGTAGTAAGGAAATGTATATTGTTTTCTCCATTATATTTTACGTTATCTCAGCAACATGACTAATTTTAGCGCATATGCTTTATTTTAGCGTGTAATATAATGTAGTTATTTATCCTGAATGAAAATGGCCGACTTAACAAATATTTACGCTCGAAGTTTGTCTATTTTAAGATACAACCCCTTAATCACTTTTACTGCATGATAGACAAACTGCATGTATTTTACCTTAATGTAAAGACATAAATGAGCAATTGAACTAAAATATCAGCGACAAAGGACTGTGAGGTTACGAATGCGTGAATATATATAATCAATAACATCAATATGATTACATATTATATCGTGAAATAACGGTTTTACAAAAGAAAGATGAGTTGAAAACATTAGATGAACGGATAAGAAAATAAATAATGATGTTCTGTCCAACTTAAAATGGAAAAGTCGTAATTTTAAAGAAAAAAAATGCATTTGTGATGTATTAAAAAGAGAAAAATACGGATTGTAAATTGAAGAGAAAATACAACGTAAACCAGATAATAGCGTTCACAGGTTCAATTACATTGACAACATCGGCAGATTTGAGAGCAAGTTTCATCAAATGATTCTGAAAGAGTGGTTATTCTGTCACTTAAAGCACGTTAAACTTTATTTATTACAACTTACTGTAGTTTCTGCAGGGGTTGTCGTCTTGAATAGATCAATGCAAATGTGGTTAAAAAGCATCTAAATAAACTCAATGATCTTCAACAAATGTAACTTACTTCAATTATATTGATATTTATTCTTTTAAAGCTGAAGTTGCATATTTCTATCTTTATTTTCGCTATCTTTTTATTTCTCCTACCTTCACTCATCTCTCCCTCCATTGTCTCTATCACTTTCTCTCTCACTTTCGACGACTTTGAAGGTTTTTCGTCCCGATATTTCATGTTTTTACGTCATAGCAAAGGTCGATATGCTCTCCAGACATTCGTGACAAAAACCCAGCCATTACTGTTTTTCTATGTCATAGCATAGTTCGGGTTAAAAGTTCAATATCTCCATGTCGATAAGTATGTTGCTGTCAAACTTCAGTATGTTTATGTCTTCACGTATTTTTGGGTCAAAGTTCAGAATGCCTATTTCGTTTCGTAGTTTTGGCTCCAATTTGAGTATGTATATTTTACAACTGTAGGCGGTTTTGCAGGATTTTGACCCCTCGCCAGCATTGACAACCATCTCATTCAAATGTTCCCTAAGTAAAATAGGCTCAACAGTCGGCAGTTGTCTGCCCTATTGGTTGTAGTTTGTCTAATCGTTTCTTAACTTGTAGGAGCATGCATGTGTTTTGCATGCAGGTTTTGCTTCCAGTTTCGTGTATATATATATATATATATATATATATATATATATATATATTTTCACACAACTGCCTTAGCATTAGTTTGATGGTTCGGTGTGTTGAATTTTTTTGTTGCAAATTGTGGAGAAAGTATCAGTTTCCTTATTTCCTACTGTTCAAAAGTGACATGAATTCTATTGGGACAGCATTGTGGACAGTGGAAGATTTGAGATGTCGTGATTTTCGTTTGATACTCTAGTTGATTTAAGCTGTCACAAATCATGTGGTAGCATTGTTTAGAAAACGTTACTAACTAATGGCACAATACCAATGTGGGTTACATTCGTTTCTGATCTCACAAGAAATATAGTGACAATTATTCAAGAAGTATATTACATGCTAATGGTAACGTATTCTAAATTAAAGTTTTCTTTTACGAGTGATGTACTTACTTTTCTCTGAAAAAAGGTGACACAGTTTCCAAAAATTATAATCACATTATAATGTACATAAATAAATGACAGTATTAAAGTGCGCTTAAGAAAACTCAACATATTTGATGGTCTTAATTACATGTTTAGATTTAAATAATTATCTAGGGGTATTCCTTTGTGGCAGTAACTGCAATAACGTAGTAAGGAAATGTATATTGTTTTCTCCATTATATATTTTACGTTACCTCAGCGACAGGACTAATTCTAGTACATATGCTTTATTTTAACGTGTCAAATAATGCATTTATTTATCCTGAATGAAAATGGCCGACTTAACAAAAATTTATGCTCGAAGTTTGTATATTTTAAGATACAACCCCTTTTAATCACTTTTAATCTATTTCTACATATTACAAGTAGAAATGTCTGTGTTAGTCACCTCTAGTGACACGCGCATATGGTGCTCGTAAACCTGTGAAGGCAGACCATCTAAGGGCAGAATCCTCCGACAGAAAAAAATTAACTGTTGCCTTGCATGAAGATTGGGGACAATCAAAGGCTAAGGAAAGCAAACCTGAAAAAATGCTGGCTGAAATCGGATGCACTGGGCCACTGGCACAGAACACAGTGCAACGTTTTAACGGGTACTAAATCGGAGTGGATCTAACAGGCTTAAACAGACAGCTGTGTTCGTATGAGTGTCTATACGTCCTACTCTGATTGAGTCTTGATCGCAGAGAGAGAGAGAGAGAGAGAGAGAGAGAGAGAGAGAGAGAGAATCACTTTTACTGCATGATAGACAAACTGCATGTATTTTACCTAAATGTAAAGACATAAATGAGCAATTGAACTAAAATATCAGCGACAAAGGACTGTGATGTTACGAATGCGTGAAGATATATGATGAATAACACCAATATGATTACATATTACATCGTGAAATAACAGTTTTACAAAAGAAAGATGAGTTGAAATCATTAGATGAACGGATGAGAAAATAAATAATGATGTTTTGTCCAGCTTAAAATGGACAAGTCGTAATGTTAAAGAAAAAAAATACATTTGTGAAGTATTAAAACACAGAAAAATACGGATTGTAAATTGAAGAGAAAATACAACGTAAACCAGATAATAGCGTTCACAGGTTCAATTGAATTGACAAGATCGGCAGAATTGAGAGCAAGTTTCATTAAATGATTCTGAAAGAGTGGTTATTCTGTCACTTCAAGCACGTTAAACTTTATTTATTACAACGTACTGTAGTTGTTGTAGGGGTTGTCGTCTTGAATAGATCAATACAAATGTGGTTAAAAAGCATCTAAATAAACACAATGATCTTCAAAAAATATAACTTACTTCAGTTATATTGATATTTATTCTTTTAAAGCTGAAGTTGTATATTTATATCTTTATTTTCGCTATCTTTTTATTTCTCCTACATTCATTCATCACTCCATCCAGTGTCTCTATCACTTTCTCTCTCACTTTCGACGACGAGTTTGAAGGTTTTTCGTCCCGATATTTCATGTTTTTACGTCATAGCAAAGGTCCATATGCTCTCCAGACATTCGTGACAAAAACCCAGCCATTACCGTTTTTCTATGTCATAGCGTAGTTCGGGTTCAAAGTTTAATATGTCCATGTCGATAAGTATGTTGCTGTAAACTTCAGTATGTTTATGTCTTCACGTATTTTGGGGTCAAAGTTCAGAATGCCTATTTCGTTTCGTATGTTGGGCTCCAATTTAAGTATGTATATTTTACAACTGAAGGCGGTTTTGCAGGATTTTGACCCCTCACCAGCATTGACAGTCATCTCATTCAAATGTTCCCTAGGTAAAATAGGCTCAACAGTCGGCAGTTGTCTGCCCTATTGGTTGAAGTTTGTCTAAGCGTTTCTTAGCGTGTAGAAGCATGCATGTGTTTTGCTTGCAGCTTTTGCTTCCTGTTTCGTATATATATATTTTTTTTCACACAACTGCCTTAGCATTTGTTTGAAGGATCGGTGTGTTGAGGTTTTCTGTTGCAAATTGTGGAGAGTGTATCAATTTCCTTATTTCCTACTGTTTAAAAGTGACATGAATTCTATTGGGACAGCATTGTGGACAGTGGAAAATTTGAGATGTCGTGATTTTCGTTTGATACTCTAGTTGATTTAAGCTGTCACAAATCATGTGGTAGCATTGTTTAGAAAACGTTACTAACTAATGACACAATACCAATGTGGGTTACACTCATTTCTGATGTCACAAGAAATATAGTGGCAATTATTCAAGAAGTATATTACATGTTAATGGTAACGTATTCTAAATTAAAGTTTTCTTTTATGAGTGATGTACTTACTTTTCTCTGAAAAAGGTGACACAGTTTCCAAAAATTATAAACACATTATAATGTACATAAATAAATGACAGTATTAAAGTGCGCTAATGAAAACTCAACATATTTGATGGTCTTAGTTACATGTTTATATTTAAATAATTATAAAGGGGTATTCCTTTGTGGCAATAACTGCAATAACGTAGTAAGGAAATGTATATTGTTTTCTCCTTTATATTTTACGTTACCTCAGCGACATGACTAATTTTAGATCATATGCTTTTTTTTAGCGTGTAATATAATGTAATGATTTATCCTGAATGAAAATGGCAGACTTAACAAATATTTATGCTCGAAGTTTGTATATTTTAAGATACAACCCCTTAATCACTTTTACTGCATGATAGACAAACTGCATGTTTTTTACCTTAATGTAAAGACATAAATGAGCAATTGAACTAAAATATCAGCGACAGAGGACTGTGATGTTATGAATGCGTGAAGATATATGACCAACAACACCAGTATGATTACATATTATATAGTGAAATAACAGTTTTACAAAAGAAAGGTGAGTTGAAAACATTAGATGAACGGATAAGAAAAAAAATAATAATGTGTTGCCCAGCTTAAAATGGAAAAGTCGTAATTTTAAAGAAAAAAAAACATTTGTAATGTATTAAAACAGAGAAAAATACGGATTGAAAATTGAAGAGAAAATACAACGTAAACCAGATAATAGCGTTCACTGGTTCAATTGAATTGACAAGATCGGCAGATTTGAGAGCAAGTTTCATTAAATGATTCTGAAAGAGTGGTTATTCTGTCACTTCAAGCACGTTAAACTTTATTTATTACAACTTACTGTAGTTTTTGTAGGGGTTGTCGTCTTGAATATATCAATGCAAATGTGGTTAAAAAGCATCTAAATAAACTCAATGATCTTCAAAAAATGTAACTTACTTCAATTATATTGATATTTATTCTTTTAAAGCTGAAGTTGCAAATTTATATCTTTATTTTCGCTATCTTTTTATTTCTCCTACCTTCACTCATCCCTCCCTCCATTGTCTCTATCACTTTCTCTCTCACTTTCGACGAGTTTGAAGGTTTTTCGTCCCGATATTTCATGTTTTTACGTCATAGCAAAGGTCGATATGCTCTCCAGACATTCGTGACAAAAACCCAGCCATTACTGTTTTTCTATGTCATAGCGTAGTTCGGGTTAAAAGTTCAATATGTCCATGTCGATAAGTATGTTGCTGTCAAACTTCAGTATGTTTATGTCTTCACGTATTTTGGGGTCAAAGTTCAGAATGCCTATTTCGTTACGTAGTTTGGGCTCCAATTTGAGTATGTATATTTTACAACTGTAGGCGGTTTTGCAGGATTTTGACCCCTCGCCAGCATTGACAACCATCTCATTCAAATGTTCCCTAGGTAAAATAGGCTCAACAGTCGGCAGTTGTCTGCCCTATTGGTTGTAGTTTGTCTAATCGTTTCTTAACTTGTAGGAGCATGCATGTGTTTTGCATGCAGCATTTGCTTCCAGTTTGGTATATATATTTTTTTTTTCACACAACTGCCTTAGCATTAGTTTGAAGGATCGGTGTGTTGAGCTTTTATGTTGCAAATTGTGGAGAGAGTATCAATTTCCTTATTTCCTACTGTTCAAAAGTGACATGAATTCTATTGGGACAGCATTGTGGACAGTGGAAGATTTGAGATGTCGTGATTTTCGTTTGATACTCTAGTTGATTTAAGATGTCACAAATCATGTAGTAGCATTGTTTAGAAAACGTTACTAACTAATGGCACAATACCAATGTGGGTTACATTCGTTTCTGATCTCACAAGAAATATAGTGACAATTATTCAAGAAGTATATTACATGTTAATGGTAATGTATTCTAAATTAAAGTTTTATTTTATGAGTGATGTACTTACTTTTCTCTGAAAAAGATGACACAGTTTCCAAAAATTATAAACACATTATAATGTACATAAATAAATGACAGTATTAAAGTGCGCTTAAGAAAACTCAACATATTTGATGGTCTTAATTACATGTTTATTTTTAAATAATTATCTAGGGGTATTCCTTTGTGGCAATAACTGCAATAACGTAGTAAGGAAATGTATATTGTTTTCTCCTTTATATTTTACGTTATCTCACGACATGACTAATTTTAGCGCATATGCTTTATTTTAGCGTGTAATATAATGTAGTTATTTATCCTGAATGAAAATGGCCGACTTAACAAATATTTATGCTCGAAGTTTGTATATTTTAAGATACAACCCCTTAATCACTTTTACTGCATGATAGACAAACTGCATGTATTTTACCTTAATGTAAAGACATAAATGAGCAATTGAACTAAAATATCAGCGACAAAGGACTGTGATGTTACGAATGCGTGAATACATATAATCAATAACACCAATATGATTACATATTATATCGTGAAATAACGGTTTTACAAAAGCAAGATGAGTTGAAAACATTAGATGAACGGATAAGAAAATAAATAATGATGTTCTGTCCAGCTTAAAATGGAAAAGTTGTAATTTTAAAGAAAAAAATACATTTGTGATGTATTAAAACAGAGAAAAATACGGATTGTAAATTGAAGAGAAAATACAACGTAAACCAGATAATAGCGTTCACAGGTTCAATTGCATTGACAACATCGGCAGATTTGAGAGCAAGTTTCATTAAATGATTCTGAAAGAGTGGTTATTCTGTCACTTAAAGCACGTTAAACTTTATTTATTACAACTTACTGTAGTTTTTGTAGGGGTTGTCGTCTTGAATAGATCAATACAAATGTGGTTAAAAAGCATCTAAATAAACTCAATGATCTTCAACAAATGTAACTTACTTCAGTTATATTGATATTTATTCTTTTAAAGCTGAAGTTGTATATTTCTATCTTTATTTTCGCTATCTTTTTATTTCTCCTACCTTCACTCATCTCTCCCACAAGTGTCTCTATCTCTTTTTCTCTCTTACTTTCGACGAGTTTGAAGGTTTTTCGTCCCGATATTTTATGTTTTTACGTCATAGCAAAGGTCCATATGCTCTCCAGACATTCGTGACAAAAACCCAGCCATTACCGTTTTTCTATGCCATAGCGTAGTTCGGGTTCAAAGTTCAATATGTCCATGTCGATAGCCTTTTTGCTGTCAAACTTAATTATGTTTATGTGTTCACGTATTTTGGGGTCAAAGTTTAAAATGCCTATTTCGTTACGTAGTTTGGGCTCCAATTTGAGTATGTATATTTTACAACTGTAGGCGGTTTTGCAGTATTTTGACCCCTCCCCCAGCATTGACAACCATCTCATTCAAATGTTCCCTAGGTAAAATAGGCTCAACAGTCGGCAGTTGTCTGCCCTATTGGTTGTAGTTTGTCTAATCGTTTCTTAACTTGTAGGAGCATGCATGTGTTTTGCATGCAGCTTTTGCTTCCAGTTTGGTATAAATATATTTTTTTTTCACACAACTGCCTTAGCATTAGTTTGAAGGATCGGTGTGTTGAGCTTTTATTTTGCAAATTGTGGAGAGAGTATCAATTTCCTTATTTCCTACTGTTCAAAAGTGACATGAATTCTATTGGGACATCATTGTGGACAGTGGAAGATTTGAGATGTCGTGATTTTCGTTTGATACTCTTGTTGATTTAAGCTGTCACAAATCATGTGGTTGCATTGTTTAGAAAACTTTTCTAACTAATGGCACAATACCAATGTGGGTTCCATTCGTTTCTGATCTCACAAGAAATATAGTGACAATTATTCAAGAAGTATATTACATGTTAATGGTAACGTATTCTAAATTAAAGTTTTCTTTCATAAGTGATGTACTTACTTTTCTCTGAAAAAAGGTGACACAGTTTCCAAAAATTATAAACACATTATAATGTACATAACTAAATGACAGTATTAAAGTGCGCTTAAGAAAACTCAAAATATTGTATGGTCTTAATTACATGTTTAGATTTAAATAAAAATTATCTAGGGGTATTCCTTTGTGGCAATAACGTATTAAGGAAATGTATATTGTTTTCTCCTTTATATTTTACGTTATCTCAGCGACATGACTAATTTTAGCGCATATGCTTTATTTTAGCGTGTAATATAATGTAGTTATTTATGCTGAATGAAAATGGCCGACTTAACAATTATTTATGCTCGAAGTTTGTATATTTTAAGACACAACCCCTTAATCACTTTTATGCATGATAGAGAAACTGCATGTATTTTACCTTAATGTAAAGACATAAATGAGCAATTGAACTAAAATATCAGCGACAATGGACTGTGATGTTACGAATGCGTGAAGATATATGATCAATAACACCAATATAATTACATATTATATAGTGATATAACGGTTTTACAAAAGAAAGATGAGTTGAAAACATTAGATGAACGGATAAGAAAATAAATAATGATGTGTTGCCCAGCTTAAAATGGAAAAGTCGTAATTTTAAAGAAAAAAAAATACATATGTGATGTATTAAAACATAGAAAAAAACGGGTTGAAAATTGAAGAGAAAATACAACGTAAACCAGATAATAGCGTTCACAGGTTCAATTGCATTGACAACATCGGCAGATTTGAGAGCAAGTTTCATTAAATGATTCTTAAAGAGTGGTTATTATGTCATTTAAAGCACGTTAAACTTTATTTATTACAACTTACTGTAGTTGTTGTAGGTGTTGTAGTCTTGAATAGATAAAAAAAAAATTTGTTTAAAAAGCATCTAAATAAACTCAATGATCTTCAAAAAATGTAACTTACTTCAGTTATATTGTTATTTATTCTTTTAAAGCTGAAGTTGCATATTTCTATCTTTATTTTCGCTATCTTTTTATTTCTCCTACCTTCACTCATCTCTCCCTCAAGTGTCTCTATCTCTTTTTTCTCTCTTACTTTCGACGAGTTTGAAGGTTTTTCGTCCCGATATTTCATGTTTTTACGTCATAGCAAAGGTCGATATGCTCTCCAGACATTCGTGGCAAAAACCCAGCCATTACTGTTTTTCTATGCCATAGCGTAGTTCGGGTTCAAAGTTCAATATGTCCACGTCGATAAGTATGTTGCTGTCAAACTTCAGTATGTTTATGTCTTCACGTATTTTGGGGTCAAAGTTCAGAATGCCTATTTCATTTCGTATGTTGGGCTCCAATTTAAGTATGTATATTTTACAACTGTAGGCGGTTTTGCATAATTTTGACCCCTCACCAGCATTGACAGTCATCTGATTCAAATGTTCCCTAGGTAATATTGGCTCCAGAGTCGACAGTTGTCTGCCCTATTGGTTAAAGTTTGTCTAAGTGTTTCTTAGCGTGTCGGTGCATGCATGTGTTTTGCATGCAGCTTTTGCTTCCATTTTCGTATATATATATATATATTTATATACATTCTATACTGGGAGCAAACAGCAATAATAAAATATAACAAAGAGTTCTCTACACCCATTGATATAAAAAGAGGAGTAAGACAAGGATGCATCCTATCACCAAGCTTGTTCAATCTATACACTGAGCAAATCTTTAAAAACATCATAGAGATGCCAGGCCTACAAATTAATGGAAAGATAATCAATAACCTAAGATATGCTGACGATACTGTACTACTAGCAGAAAATCCTAAAGACCTACAACAGTTGCTTGATGTAATAAGCACGACAAGCAAAAAATATGGACTGGATATGAATATCAAAAAGACTAGAACTATGATCATAAACAAAGAAAATACTCAAAGCCCACAAGTGGATATCAAAGTTGAAGGAATAGACCTGGAGACAGTTCAGAACTACAACTACCTTGGACATACTATAACCAGTGATGGAAAATGTACATCTGAAATAAACAAAAGAATAGGAATGGCAAAAAGTAATTTTAATGTCATGAAGGACATACTAACATCAAAACAAATAACACCAGAGCTAAAACTAAGAATAGCAAAATGTTACATCTTCTCAATATTCCTATATGGTGCTGAAACATGGACATTAGACAAGAAAACAGAACAGAGAATTGAAGCCTTTGAAATGTGGATATATAGAAGAATAGGTAGAATTGGATGGAAGGAAAAGAAAACAAATGACAAAGTCTTAAAACAACTAAAAATGAAAAGAGAACTTCTGAACACAATTAGAACAAGACAAATGCGATTCTTAGGCCATGTTAAAAGACACAACAGCCTACTGAAAGTGATCCTGGAGGGGAAAATACATGGTAAAATAGGCAGAGGCAGACCAAGATTAACATGGACGAGTAACATCAAAAGATGGACAAATCAACCGATGACAACCTGCACCATCAAAGCAAGAGATAGAGCAAAATGGCGCTCCATGGTAGCCAACCTTCGTTGCGGAGACGGCACTCAATGATGATTATATATATATATATATATATATATATATATATATATATATATATATATATACATATATATATATATACTGTTTTTTTTAACACAACTGCCTTAGCATTAGTTTGAAGGATCGGTGTGTTGAGCTTTTCTGTTGCAACTGTTGCAAATTGTGGAGAGAGTATCAGTGTCCTTATTTCCTATTGTTCAAAAGTGACATGAATTCTATTGGGACATCATTGTGGACAGTGGAAGACTTGAGATATTGTGATTTTCGTTTGATCCTCTAGTTGATTTAAGCTGTCACAAATCATGTGGTAGCATTGTTTAGAAAACGTTACTAAACTAATGACACAATACCAGTGTGGGTTACATTCGTTTCTGATCTCACAAGAAATATAGTGACAATTATTCAAGAAATACATTACATGTTAAAGGTAACGTATTCTAATATACATTTTTCTTTTATAAGTGTTGTATTTACTTTTCTCTGAAAAAGGTGACACAGTTTCCAAAAATTATAAACGCATTATAATGAACACAACTAAATGATAGTATTAAAGTGCACTTAAGAAAACTCAAAATATTTGAATGACTTAGTTACAGGTTAAGATTTTTTTAAAAATTATCTAGGGGTATTCTTTTGTGGCAATAACGTAGTAAGAAAATATAAATTGTTTTCTTTTTTTATATTTTACGTTATCTCAGCAACAGTACTAATTTTAGCGCATGGGCTTTATTTTAACGTGTCAAATAATGTATTTATTTATCCTGGATGAAAATGGCCGACTTAACACATATGTATGCTCGAAGTTTGTATATTTTAAGATACAACCCATTTTAATCACTTTTACTGCATGATAGACAAACTGCATGTATTTTACCTTAATGTAAAGACATAAATGAGCAATTGAACTATAATATCAGCGACAAAGGACTGTGAGGATATAAATGCGTGAAGATATATGTTCAATAACACCAATATGTTTACATATTATATCGTGAAATAACTGTTTTACAGAAGATATATGAGTTGAAAACATTAGATGAACGGAGAAGAAAATAAATAATGATGTTTTGTGCAGCTTAAAATGGAAAAGTCGTAATTTTAAAGAAAAAAAACATTTGTGATGTATTAAGACATAGAAAAATACGGATTGTAAATTGAATAGAAAATACAACGTAAACGAGATAATAGCGTTCACAAGTTTAATTGAATTGACAACATCGTCAGATTTGAGAGCACGTTTCATTAAATGATTCTGAAAGAGTGGTTATTCTGTCACTTCAAGCACGTTAAACTTTATTTATTATAACTTACTGTAATTGTTTCAGGGGTTGTCGTCTTGAATAGATCAATACAAATGTGGTTAAAATGCATCTAAATGAACTCAATGATCTTCAAAAAATGTAACTTACTTCAGTTATATTGATATGTATTCCTTTAAAGCTGAAGTTGTATATTTTTATCGTTATTTTCGCTATCTTTTTATTTCTCCTCCCTTCACTCATCTCTCCCTCCAGAGTCTCTTTCTCTCTCTCTCACTTTCGACAAGTTTCAAGCTTTTTCGTCACGATATTTCATGTTTTTACGTCATAGCAAAGGTCGATATGCTCTCCAGACATTCGTGGCAAAAACCCAGCCATTACTGTTTTTCTATGTCATAGCGTAGTTCGGGTTCAAAGTTCAATATGTCCATGTCGAAAAGTATTTTGCTGTCAAACTTCAGTATGTTTATGTCTTCACGTATTTTGGGGTCAAAGTTCAGAATGCCTATTTCGTTAAGTAGTTTGGCTCCAATGTGAGTATGTATATTTTACAACTGTAGGAGGTTTTGCAGGATTTTGATCCTTCGCCAACATTGACAGTCATCTGATTCAAATGTTCCCTAGGTAAAATTGGCTCAAGAATCGGCAGTTGTCTGCCCTATTGGTTGAAGTTTGTCTAAGCGTTTCTTAGCGTGTTTATGCATGCATGTGTTTTGCATGCAGCTTTTGCTTCCAGTTTCGTATATATATATATTTTTTTTTTTCACACAACCACCTTAGCATTAGTGTGAAGGATCGGTGTGTTGAGCTTTTCTGTTGCAAATTGTGGAGAGAGTATCAGTTTCCTTATTTGCTACTGTTCAAAAGTGACATGAATTCTATTGGGACATCATTTTAGACAGTGGAAGATTTGAGATGTTGTGATTTTCGTTTGATACTCTAGTTGATTTAAGCTTTCGCAAATCATGGGGTAGTATTGTTTTGAAAACGTTACTAAACTAATGGCACAATAAAAATGTGGGTTACATTAGTTTCTGATCTCACAACAAATATAGTGACAATTATTGAAGAAGTATATTACATGTTAATGGTAACGTATTCTAAATTACAGTTTTCTTTTATGAGTGCTGTATTTACTTTTCTCTGAAAAAGGTGACACAGTTTCCAAAAATTATAAACGCATTATAATGAACACAACTAAATGATAGTATTAAAGTGCACTTAAGAAAACTCAAACTATTTGAATGACTTAGTTACAGGTTTAGATTTTTTTTAAAATTATCTAGGGGTATTCTTTTGTGGCAATAACTGCAATAACGTAGTAAGGAAATATATATCGTTTTCTTTTTTTATATTTTACATTATCTCAGCGACAGTACTAATTTTAGCGCATGTGCTTTATTTTAACGTGTCAAATAATGTATTTATTTATCCTGAATGAAAATGGCCAACTAAACAAATATATTTATGCTCGAAGTTTGTTTATTTTAAGATACAACCCATTTTAATCACTGTAATGCATGATAGACAAACTGCTTGTATTTTACCTTAATGTAAAGACATAAATGAGCAATTGAACTAAAATATCAGCGACAAAGGACTGTGAGGTTACAAATGCGTGAAGATA
Source organism: Megaustenia siamemsis (assembly GCA_032433765.1). Classification (NCBI taxonomy): domain Eukaryota; kingdom Metazoa; phylum Mollusca; class Gastropoda; order Stylommatophora; family Ariophantidae; genus Megaustenia; species Megaustenia siamemsis. The sequence goes on from JAVIAB010000101.1 coordinate 35,215,673, forward strand.
TATGATCAATAACACCAATATTTTTTACATATTATATAGTGAAATAACGGTTTTACAGAAGAAAGATGAGTTGAAAACATTAGATGAACGGAGAAGAAAATAAATAATGATGTTTTGTGCAGCTTAAAATTGAAAAGTCGAAATTTTAAAGAAAAACAATTCATTTGTAATGTATTAAGACAGAGAAAAATACGGATTGTAATTTGAAGAGAAAATACAACGTAAAGGAGATAATATCGTTCACAGGTTTAATTGAATTGACAACATCGGCAGATTTGAGAGCAAGTTCCATTAAATGATTCTGAAAGAGTGGTTATTATATCACTTCAAACACGTTAAACGTTATTTATTATAACTCACTGTAGTTGTTTCAGGGGTTGTCGTCTTGAATAGATCAATACAAATGTGGTTAAAATGCATCTAAATGAACTCAATGATCTTCAAAAAATGTAACTTACTTCAGTTATATTGATATGTATTCCTTTAAAGCTGACGTTGTATATTTTTATCGTTATTTTCGCTATCTTTTTATTTCTCCTCCCTTCACTCATCTCTCCCTCCAGAGTCTCTTTCTCTCTCTCTCACTTTCGACAAGTTTCAAGTTTTTTCGTCACGATATTTCATGTTTTTACGTCATAGCAAAGGTCGATATGCTCTCCAGACATTCGTGGCAAAAACCCAGCCATTACTGTTTTTCTATGTCATAGCGTAGTTCGGGTTCAAAGTTCAATATGTCCATGTCGAAAAGTATTTTGCTGTCAAACTTCAGTATGTTTATGTCTTCACGTATTTTGGGGTCAAAGTTCAGAATGCCTATTTCGTTAAGTAGTTTGGCTCCAATGTGAGTATGTATATTTTACAACTGTAGGAGGTTTTGCAGGATTTTGATCCTTCGCCAACATTGACAGTCATCTGATTCAAATGTTCCCTAGGTAAAATTGGCTCAAGAATCGGCAGTTGTCTGCCCTATTGGTTGAAGTTTGTCTAAGCGTTTCTTAGCGTGTTTATGCATGCATGTGTTTTGCATGCAGCTTTTGCTTCCAGTTTCGTATATATATATATTTTTTTTTTTTTCACACAACCACCTTAGCATTAGTGTGAAGGATCGGTGTGTTGAGCTTTTCTGTTGCAAATTGTGGAGAGAGTATCAGTTTCCTTATTTGCTACTGTTCAAAAGTGACATGAATTCTATTGGGACATCATTTTAGACAGTGGAAGATTTGAGATGTTGTGATTTTCGTTTGATACTCTAGTTGATTTAAGCTTTCGCAAATCATGGGGTAGTATTGTTTTGAAAACGTTACTAAACTAATGGCACAATAAAAATGTGGGTTACATTAGTTTCTGATCTCACAACAAATATAGTGACAATTATTGAAGAAGTATATTACATGTTAATGGTAACGTATTCTAAATTACAGTTTTCTTTTATGAGTGCTGTATTTACTTTTCTCTGAAAAAGGTGACACAGTTTCCAAAAATTATAAACGCATTATAATGAACACAACTAAATGATAGTATTAAAGTGCACTTAAGAAAACTCAAACTATTTGAATGACTTAGTTACAGGTTTAGATTTTTTTTAAAATTATCTAGGGGTATTCTTTTGTGGCAATAACTGCAATAACGTAGTAAGGAAATATATATCGTTTTCTTTTTTTATATTTTACATTATCTCAGCGACAGTACTAATTTTAGCGCATGTGCTTTATTTTAACGTGTCAAATAATGTATTTATTTATCCTGAATGAAAATGGCCAACTAAACAAATATATTTATGCTCGAAGTTTGTTTATTTTAAGATACAACCCATTTTAATCACTGTAATGCATGATAGACAAACTGCATGTATTTTACCTTAATGTAAAGACATAAATGAGCAATTGAACTAAAATATCAGCGACAAAGGACTGTGAGGTTACAAATGCGTGAAGATATATGATCAATAACACCAATATTTTTTACATATTATATAGTGAAATAACGGTTTTACAGAAGAAAGATGAGTTGAAAACATTAGATGAACGGAGAAGAAAATAAATAATGATGTTTTGTGCAGCTTAAAATTGAAAAGTCGAAATTTTAAAGAAAAACAATTCATTTGTAATGTATTAAGACAGAGAAAAATACGGATTGTAATTTGAAGAGAAAATACAACGTAAAGGAGATAATATCGTTCACAGGTTTAATTGAATTGACAACATCGGCAGATTTGAGAGCAAGTTCCATTAAATGATTCTGAAAGAGTGGTTATTATATCACTTCAAACACGTTAAACGTTATTTATTATAACTCACTGTAGTTGTTTCAGGGGTTGTCGTCTTGAATAGATCAATATAAATGTGGTTAAAAAGCATCTAAATAAAATCAATGATCTTCAGAAAATGTAACTTACTTCAGTTATATTGATATTTATTCTTTTAAAGCTGAAGTTGTATATTTCTATTTTTATTTTCGCTATCTTTTTATTTCTCCTCCCTTCACTCATCTCTCATTCCAGTGTCTCTATCTCTCTCTCTCTCACTTTCGACGAGTTTGAAGCTTTTTCGTCCCGATATTTCATGTTTTTACATCATAGCAATGGTCGATATGCTCTCCAGACATTCGTGGCAAAAACCCAGCCATTACTGTTTTTCTATGTCATAGCTTAGTTCAGGTTCAAAGTTCAATATGTCCACGTCGAAAAGTATTTTGCTGTCAAACTTCAGTATGTTTATGTCTTCACGTATTTTGGGGTCAAAGTTCAGAATGCCTATTTCGTTACGTACTTTGGGCTTCAATGTGAGTATGTGTATTTTACAACTGTAGGCGGTTTTGCAGGATTTTGACCCCTCACCAGCATTGACAGTCATCTGATTCAAATGTTCCCTAGGTAATATTGGCTCCAGAGTCGACAGTTGTCTGCCCTATTGGTTAAAGTTTGTCTAAGTGTTTCTTAGCGTGTCGGTGCATGCATGTGTTTTGCATGCAGCTTTTGCTTCCATTTTCGTATATATATATATATATATATATATATACATTCTATACTGGGAGCAAACAGCAATAATAAAATATAACAAAGAGTTCTCTACACCCATTGATATAAAAAGAGGAGTAAGACAAGGATGCATCCTATCACCAAGCTTGTTCAATCTATACACTGAGCAAATCTTTAAAAACATCATAGAGATGCCAGGCCTACAAATTAATGGAAAGATAATCAATAACAAAGATATGCTGACGATACTGTACTACTAGCAGAAAATCCTAAAGACCTACAACAGTTGCTTGATGTAATAAGCACGACAAGCAAAAAATATGGACTGGATATGAATATCAAAAAGACTAGAACTATGATCATATACAAAGAAAATACTCAAAACCCACAAGTGGATATCAAAGTTGAAGGAATAGACCTGGAGACAGTTCAGAACTACAGCTACCTTGGACATACTATAACCAGTGATGGAAAATGTACATCTGAAATAAACAAAAGAATAGGAATGGCAAAAAGTAATTTTAATGTCATGAAGGACATACTAACATCAAAACAAATAACACCAGAGCTAAAACTAAGAATAGCAAAATGTTACATCTTCTCAATATTCCTATATGGTGCTGAAACATGGACATTAGACAAGAAAACAGAACAGAGAATTGAAGCCTTTGAAATGTGGATATATAGAAGAATAGGTAGAATTGGATGGAAGGAAAAGAAAACAAATGACAAAGTCTTAAAACAACTAAAAATGAAAAGAGAACTTCTGAACACAATTAGAACAAGACAAATGCGATTCTTAGGATATGTTAAAAGACACAACAGCCTACTGAAAGTGATCCTGGAGGGGAAAATACATGGTAAAATAGGCAGAGGCAGACCAAGATTAACATGGACGAGTAACATCAAAAGATGGACAAATCAACCGATGACAACCTGCACCATCAAAGCAAGAGATAGAGCAAAATGGCGCTCCATGGTAGCCAACCTTCGTTGCGGAGACGGCACTCAATGATGATGATATATATATATATATATATATATATATATATATATATATATATATATATATATATATATATATATATATATATATATATATATATATATATATATATATATATATATATATATATATATATATATATATACATATATATACTGTTTTTTTAAACACAACTGCCTTAGCATTAGTTTGAAGGATCGGTGTGTTGAGCTTTTCTGTTGCAACTGTTGCAAATTGTGGAGAGAGTATCAGTGTCCTTATTTCCTATTGTTCAAAAGTGACATGAATTCTATTGGGACATCATTGTGGACAGTGGAAGACTTGAGATATTGTGATTTTCGTTTGATCCTCTAGTTGATTTAAGCTGTCACAAATCATGTGGTAGCATTGTTTAGAAAACGTTACTAAACTAATGACACAATACCAGTGTGGGTTACATTCGTTTCTGATCTCACAAGAAATATAGTGACAATTATTCAAGAAATACATTACATGTTAAAGGTAACGTATAATAATATAAATTTTTCTTTTGTAAGTGTTGTATTTACTTTTCTCTGAAAAAGGTGACACAGTTTCCAAAAATTATAAACGCATTATAATGAACACAACTAAATGATAGTATTAAAGTGCACTTAAGAAAACTCAAAATATTTGAATGACTTAGTTACAGGTTAAGATTTTTTTTAAAATTATCTAGGGGTATTCTTTTGTGGCAATAACTGCAATAACGTAGTAAGGAAATATATATTGTTTTCTTTTTTATATTTTACATTATCTCAGCGACAGTACTAATTTTAGCGCATGGGCTTTATTTTAACGTGTCAAATAATGTATTTATTTATCCTGAATGAAAATGGCCGACTTAACAAATATGTATGCTCGAAGTTTGTATATTTTAAGATACAACCCATTTTAATCACTTTTACTGCATGATAGACAAACTGCATGCATTTTACCTTAATGTAAAGACATAACTGAGCCATTGAACTAAAATGTCAGCGACAAAGGACTGTGAGGTTACAAATGCGTGAAGATATATGATCAATAACACCAATATTTTTACATATTATATCGTGAAATAACGGTTTTACAGAAGATGTATGAGTTGAAAACATTAGATGAACGGAGACGAAAATAAATAATGATGTTTTGTGCAGCTTAAAATGGAAAAGTTGTAATTTTAAAGAAAAAAATACATTTGTGATGTATTAAAACAGAGAAAAATACGGATTGTAAATTGAAGAGAAAATACAACGTAAACCAGATAATAGCGTTCACAGGTTCAATTGCATTGACAACATCGGCAGATTTGAGAGCAAGTTTCATTAAATGATTCTGAAAGAGTGGTTATTCTGTCACTTAAAGCACGTTAAACTTTATTTATTACAACTTACTGTAGTTTTTGTAGGGGTTGTCGTCTTGAATAGATCAATACAAATGTGGTTAAAAAGCATCTAAATAAACTCAATGATCTTCAACAAATGTAACTTACTTCAGTTATATTGATATTTATTCTTTTAAAGCTGAAGTTGTATATTTCTATCTTTATTTTCGCTATCTTTTTATTTCTCCTACCTTCACTCATCTCTCCCACAAGTGTCTCTATCTCTTTTTCTCTCTTACTTTCGACGAGTTTGAAGGTTTTTCGTCCCGATATTTTATGTTTTTACGTCATAGCAAAGGTCCATATGCTCTCCAGACATTCGTGACAAAAACCCAGCCATTACCGTTTTTCTATGCCATAGCGTAGTTCGGGTTCAAAGTTCAATATGTCCATGTCGATAGCCTTTTTGCTGTCAAACTTAATTATGTTTATGTGTTCACGTATTTTGGGGTCAAAGTTTAAAATGCCTATTTCGTTACGTAGTTTGGGCTCCAATTTGAGTATGTATATTTTACAACTGTAGGCGGTTTTGCAGTATTTTGACCCCTCCCCCAGCATTGACAACCATCTCATTCAAATGTTCCCTAGGTAAAATAGGCTCAACAGTCGGCAGTTGTCTGCCCTATTGGTTGTAGTTTGTCTAATCGTTTCTTAACTTGTAGGAGCATGCATGTGTTTTGCATGCAGCTTTTGCTTCCAGTTTGGTATAAATATATTTTTTTTTCACACAACTGCCTTAGCATTAGTTTGAAGGATCGGTGTGTTGAGCTTTTATTTTGCAAATTGTGGAGAGAGTATCAATTTCCTTATTTCCTACTGTTCAAAAGTGACATGAATTCTATTGGGACATCGTTGTGGACAGTGGAAGATTTGAGATGTCGTGATTTTCGTTTGATACTCTTGTTGATTTAAGCTGTCACAAATCATGTGGTTGCATTGTTTAGAAAACTTTTCTAACTAATGGCACAATACCAATGTGGGTTCCATTCGTTTCTGATCTCACAAGAAATATAGTGACAATTATTCAAGAAGTATATTACATGTTAATGGTAACGTATTCTAAATTAAAGTTTTCTTTCATAAGTGATGTACTTACTTTTCTCTGAAAAAAGGTGACACAGTTTCCAAAAATTATAAACACATTATAATGTACATAACTAAATGACAGTATTAAAGTGCGCTTAAGAAAACTCAAAATATTGTATGGTCTTAATTACATGTTTAGATTTAAATAAAAATTATCTAGGGGTATTCCTTTGTGGCAATAACGTATTAAGGAAATGTATATTGTTTTCTCCTTTATATTTTACGTTATCTCAGCGACATGACTAATTTTAGCGCATATGCTTTATTTTAGCGTGTAATATAATGTAGTTATTTATGCTGAATGAAAATGGCCGACTTAACAATTATTTATGCTCGAAGTTTGTATATTTTAAGACACAACCCCTTAATCACTTTTATGCATGATAGAGAAACTGCATGTATTTTACCTTAATGTAAAGACATAAATGAGCAATTGAACTAAAATATCAGCGACAATGGACTGTGATGTTACGAATGCGTGAAGATATATGATCAATAACACCAATATAATTACATATTATATAGTGATATAACGGTTTTACAAAAGAAAGATGAGTTGAAAACATTAGATGAACGGATAAGAAAATAAATAATGATGTGTTGCCCAGCTTAAAATGGAAAAGTCGTAATTTTAAAGAAAAAAAAATACATATGTGATGTATTAAAACATAGAAAAAAACGGGTTGAAAATTGAAGAGAAAATACAACGTAAACCAGATAATAGCGTTCACAGGTTCAATTGCATTGACAACATCGGCAGATTTGAGAGCAAGTTTCATTAAATGATTCTTAAAGAGTGGTTATTATGTCATTTAAAGCACGTTAAACTTTATTTATTACAACTTACTGTAGTTGTTGTAGGTGTTGTAGTCTTGAATAGATAAAAAAAAAATTTGTTTAAAAAGCATCTAAATAAACTCAATGATCTTCAAAAAATGTAACTTACTTCAGTTATATTGTTATTTATTCTTTTAAAGCTGAAGTTGCATATTTCTATCTTTATTTTCGCTATCTTTTTATTTCTCCTACCTTCACTCATCTCTCCCTCAAGTGTCTCTATCTCTTTTTTCTCTCTTACTTTCGACGAGTTTGAAGGTTTTTCGTCCCGATATTTCATGTTTTTACGTCATAGCAAAGGTCGATATGCTCTCCAGACATTCGTGGCAAAAACCCAGCCATTACTGTTTTTCTATGCCATAGCGTAGTTCGGGTTCAAAGTTCAATATGTCCACGTCGATAAGTATGTTGCTGTCAAACTTCAGTATGTTTATGTCTTCACGTATTTTGGGGTCAAAGTTCAGAATGCCTATTTCATTTCGTATGTTGGGCTCCAATTTAAGTATGTATATTTTACAACTGTAGGCGGTTTTGCATAATTTTGACCCTTCACCAGCATTGACAGTCATCTGATTCAAATGTTCCCTAGGTAATATTGGCTCCAGAGTCGACAGTTGTCTGCCCTATTGGTTAAAGTTTGTCTAAGTGTTTCTTAGCGTGTCGGTGCATGCATGTGTTTTGCATGCAGCTTTTGCTTCCATTTTCGTATATATATATATATATATATATATATATATATTTATATACATTCTATACTGGGAGCAAACAGCAATAATAAAATATAACAAAGAGTTCTCTACACCCATTGATATAAAAAGAGGAGTAAGACAAGGATGCATCCTATCACCAAGCTTGTTCAATCTATACACTGAGCAAATCTTTAAAAACATCATAGAGATGCCAGGCCTACAAATTAATGGAAAGATAATCAATAACCTAAGATATGCTGACGATACTGTACTACTAGCAGAAAATCCTAAAGACCTACAACAGTTGCTTGATGTAATAAGCACGACAAGCAAAAAATATGGACTGGATATGAATATCAAAAAGACTAGAACTATGATCATAAACAAAGAAAATACTCAAAGCCCACAAGTGGATATCAAAGTTGAAGGAATAGACCTGGAGACAGTTCAGAACTACAACTACCTTGGACATACTATAACCAGTGATGGAAAATGTACATCTGAAATAAACAAAAGAATAGGAATGGCAAAAAGTAATTTTAATGTCATGAAGGACATACTAACATCAAAACAAATAACACCAGAGCTAAAACTAAGAATAGCAAAATGTTACATCTTCTCAATATTCCTATATGGTGCTGAAACATGGACATTAGACAAGAAAACAGAACAGAGAATTGAAGCCTTTGAAATGTGGATATATAGAAGAATAGGTAGAATTGGATGGAAGGAAAAGAAAACAAATGACAAAGTCTTAAAACAACTAAAAATGAAAAGAGAACTTCTGAACACAATTAGAACAAGACAAATGCGATTCTTAGGCCATGTTAAAAGACACAACAGCCTACTGAAAGTGATCCTGGAGGGGAAAATACATGGTAAAATAGGCAGAGGCAGACCAAGATTAACATGGACGAGTAACATCAAAAGATGGACAAATCAACCGATGACAACCTGCACCATCAAAGCAAGAGATAGAGCAAAATGGCGCTCCATGGTAGCCAACCTTCGTTGCGGAGACGGCACTCAATGATGATTATATATATATATATATATATATATATATATATATATATATATATATATATATATACATATATATATATACTGTTTTTTTTAACACAACTGCCTTAGCATTAGTTTGAAGGATCGGTGTGTTGAGCTTTTCTGTTGCAACTGTTGCAAATTGTGGAGAGAGTATCAGTGTCCTTATTTCCTATTGTTCAAAAGTGACATGAATTCTATTGGGACATCATTGTGGACAGTGGAAGACTTGAGATATTGTGATTTTCGTTTGATCCTCTAGTTGATTTAAGCTGTCACAAATCATGTGGTAGCATTGTTTAGAAAACGTTACTAAACTAATGACACAATACCAGTGTGGGTTACATTCGTTTCTGATCTCACAAGAAATATAGTGACAATTATTCAAGAAATACATTACATGTTAAAGGTAACGTATTCTAATATACATTTTTCTGTTATAAGTGTTGTATTTACTTTTCTCTGAAAAAGGTGACACAGTTTCCAAAAATTATAAACGCATTATAATGAACACAACTAAATGATAGTATTAAAGTGCACTTAAGAAAACTCAAAATATTTGAATGACTTAGTTACAGGTTAAGATTTTTTTAAAAATTATCTAGGGGTATTCTTTTGTGGCAATAACGTAGTAAGAAAATATAAATTGTTTTCTTTTTTTATATTTTACGTTATCTCAGCAACAGTACTAATTTTAGCGCATGGGCTTTATTTTAACGTGTCAAATAATGTATTTATTTATCCTGGATGAAAATGGCCGACTTAACACATATGTATGCTCGAAGTTTGTATATTTTAAGATACAACCCATTTTAATCACTTTTACTGCATGATAGACAAACTGCATGTATTTTACCTTAATGTAAAGACATAAATGAGCAATTGAACTATAATATCAGCGACAAAGGACTGTGAGGATATAAATGCGTGAAGATATATGTTCAATAACACCAATATGTTTACATATTATATCGTGAAATAACTGTTTTACAGAAGATATATGAGTTGAAAACATTAGATGGACGGAGAAGAAAATAAATAATGATGTTTTGTGCAGCTTAAAATGGAAAAGTCGTAATTTTAAAGAAAAAAAACATTTGTGATGTATTAAGACATAGAAAAATACGGATTGTAAATTGAATAGAAAATACAACGTAAACGAGATAATAGCGTTCACAAGTTTAATTGAATTGACAACATCGTCAGATTTGAGAGCACGTTTCATTAAATGATTCTGAAAGAGTGGTTATTCTGTCACTTCAAGCACGTTAAACTTTATTTATTATAACTTACTGTAATTGTTTCAGGGGTTGTCGTCTTGAATAGATCAATACAAATGTGGTTAAAATGCATCTAAATGAACTCAATGATCTTCAAAAAATGTAACTTACTTCAGTTATATTGATATGTATTCCTTTAAAGCTGAAGTTGTATATTTTTATCGTTATTTTCGCTATCTTTTTATTTCTCCTCCCTTCACTCATCTCTCCCTCCAGAGTCTCTTTCTCTCTCTCTCACTTTCGACAAGTTTCAAGCTTTTTCGTCACGATATTTCATGTTTTTACGTCATAGCAAAGGTCGATATGCTCTCCAGACATTCGTGGCAAAAACCCAGCCATTACTGTTTTTCTATGTCATAGCGTAGTTCGGGTTCAAAGTTCAATATGTCCATGTCGAAAAGTATTTTGCTGTCAAACTTCAGTATGTTTATGTCTTCACGTATTTTGGGGTCAAAGTTCAGAATGCCTATTTCGTTAAGTAGTTTGGCTCCAATGTGAGTATGTATATTTTACAACTGTAGGAGGTTTTGCAGGATTTTGATCCTTCGCCAACATTGACAGTCATCTGATTCAAATGTTCCCTAGGTAAAATTGGCTCAAGAATCGGCAGTTGTCTGCCCTATTGGTTGAAGTTTGTCTAAGCGTTTCTTAGCGTGTTTATGCATGCATGTGTTTTGCATGCAGCTTTTGCTTCCAGTTTCGTATATATATATATATATTTTTTTTTTCACACAACCACCTTAGCATTAGTGTGAAGGATCGGTGTGTTGAGCTTTTCTGTTGCAAATTGTGGAGAGAGTATCAGTTTCCTTATTTGCTACTGTTCAAAAGTGACATGAATTCTATTGGGACATCATTTTAGACAGTGGAAGATTTGAGATGTTGTGATTTTCGTTTGATACTCTAGTTGATTTAAGCTTTCGCAAATCATGGGGTAGTATTGTTTTGAAAACGTTACTAAACTAATGGCACAATAAAAATGTGGGTTACATTAGTTTCTGATCTCACAACAAATATAGTGACAATTATTGAAGAAGTATATTACATGTTAATGGTAACGTATTCTAAATTACAGTTTTCTTTTATGAGTGCTGTATTTACTTTTCTCTGAAAAAGGTGACACAGTTTCCAAAAATTATAAACGCATTATAATGAACACAACTAAATGATAGTATTAAAGTGCACTTAAGAAAACTCAAACTATTTGAATGACTTAGTTACAGGTTTAGATTTTTTTTTAAATTATCTAGGGGTATTCTTTTGTGGCAATAACTGCAATAACGTAGTAAGGAAATATATATCGTTTTCTTTTTTTATATTTTACATTATCTCAGCGACAGTACTAATTTTAGCGCATGTGCTTTATTTTAACGTGTCAAATAATGTATTTATTTATCCTGAATGAAAATGGCCAACTAAACAAATATATTTATGCTCGAAGTTTGTTTATTTTAAGATACAACCCATTTTAATCACTGTAATGCATGATAGACAAACTGCATGTATTTTACCTTAATGTAAAGACATAAATGAGCAATTGAACTAAAATATCAGCGACAAAGGACTGTGAGGTTACAAATGCGTGAAGATATATGATCAATAACACCAATATTTTTTACATATTATATAGTGAAATAACGGTTTTACAGAAGAAAGATGAGTTGAAAACATTAGATGAACGGAGAAGAAAATAAATAATGATGTTTTGTGCAGCTTAAAATTGAAAAGTCGAAATTTTAAAGAAAAACAATTCATTTGTAATGTATTAAGACAGAGAAAAATACGGATTGTAATTTGAAGAGAAAATACAACGTAAAGGAGATAATATCGTTCACAGGTTTAATTGAATTGACAACATCGGCAGATTTGAGAGCAAGTTCCATTAAATGATTCTGAAAGAGTGGTTATTATATCACTTCAAACACGTTAAACGTTATTTATTATAACTCACTGTAGTTGTTTCAGGGGTTGTCGTCTTGAATAGATCAATACAAATGTGGTTAAAATGCATCTAAATGAACTCAATGATCTTCAAAAAATGTAACTTACTTCAGTTATATTGATATGTATTCCTTTAAAGCTGAAGTTGTATATTTTTATCGTTATTTTCGCTATCTTTTTATTTCTCCTCCCTTCACTCATCTCTCCCTCCAGAGTCTCTTTCTCTCTCTCTCACTTTCGACAAGTTTCAAGCTTTTTCGTCACGATATTTCATGTTTTTACGTCATAGCAAAGGTCGATATGCTCTCCAGACATTCGTGGCAAAAACCCAGCCATTACTGTTTTTCTATGTCATAGCGTAGTTCGGGTTCAAAGCTCAATATGTCCATGTCGAAAAGTATTTTGCTGTCAAACTTCAGTATGTTTATGTCTTCACGTATTTTGGGGTCAAAGTTCAGAATGCCTATTTCGTTAAGTAGTTTGGCTCCAATGTGAGTATGTATATTTTACAACTGTAGGAGGTTTTGCAGGATTTTGATCCTTCGCCAACATTGACAGTCATCTGATTCAAATGTTCCCTAGGTAAAATTGGCTCAAGAATCGGCAGTTGTCTGCCCTATTGGTTGAAGTTTGTCTAAGCGTTTCTTAGCGTGTTTATGCATGCATGTGTTTTGCATGCAGCTTTTGCTTCCAGTTTCGTATATATATATATATATTTTTTTTTTTCACACAACCACCTTAGCATTAGTGTGAAGGATCGGTGTGTTGAGCTTTTCTGTTGCAAATTGTGGAGAGAGTATCAGTTTCCTTATTTGCTACTGTTCAAAAGTGACATGAATTCTATTGGGACATCATTTTAGACAGTGGAAGATTTGAGATGTTGTGATTTTCGTTTGATACTCTAGTTGATTTAAGCTTTCGCAAATCATGGGGTAGTATTGTTTTGAAAACGTTACTAAACTAATGGCACAATAAAAATGTGGGTTACATTAGTTTCTGATCTCACAACAAATATAGTGACAATTATTGAAGAAGTATATTACATGTTAATGGTAACGTATTCTAAATTACAGTTTTCTTTTATGAGTGCTGTATTTACTTTTCTCTGAAAAAGGTGACACAGTTTCCAAAAATTATAAACGCATTATAATGAACACAACTAAATGATAGTATTAAAGTGCACTTAAGAAAACTCAAACTATTTGAATGACTTAGTTACAGGTTTAGATTTTTTTTAAAATTATCTAGGGGTATTCTTTTGTGGCAATAACTGCAATAACGTAGTAAGGAAATATATATCGTTTTCTTTTTTTATATTTTACATTATCTCAGCGACAGTACTAATTTTAGCGCATGTGCTTTATTTTAACGTGTCAAATAATGTATTTATTTATCCTGAATGAAAATGGCCAACTAAACAAATATATTTATGCTCGAAGTTTGTTTATTTTAAGATACAACCCATTTTAATCACTGTAATGCATGATAGACAAACTGCATGTATTTTACCTTAATGTAAAGACATAAATGAGCAATTGAACTAAAATATCAGCGACAAAGGACTGTGAGGTTACAAATGCGTGAAGATATATGATCAATAACACCAATATTTTTTACATATTATATAGTGAAATAACGGTTTTACAGAAGAAAGATGAGTTGAAAACATTAGATGAACGGAGAAGAAAATAAATAATGATGTTTTGTGCAGCTTAAAATTGAAAAGTCGAAATTTTAAAGAAAAACAATTCATTTGTAATGTATTAAGACAGAGAAAAATACGGATTGTAATTTGAAGAGAAAATACAACGTAAAGGAGATAATATCGTTCACAGGTTTAATTGAATTGACAACATCGGCAGATTTGAGAGCAAGTTCCATTAAATGATTCTGAAAGAGTGGTTATTATATCACTTCAAACACGTTAAACGTTATTTATTATAACTCACTGTAGTTGTTTCAGGGGTTGTCGTCTTGAATAGATCAATATAAATGTGGTTAAAAAGCATCTAAATAAAATCAATGATCTTCAGAAAATGTAACTTACTTCAGTTATATTGATATTTATTCTTTTAAAGCTGAAGTTGTATGTTTCTATTTTTATTTTCGCTATCTTTTTATTTCTCCTCCCTTCACTCATCTCTCATTCCAGTGTCTCTATCTCTCTCTCTCACTTTCGACGAGTTTGAAGCTTTTTCGTCCCGATATTTCATGTTTTTACATCATAGCAATGGTCGATATGCTCTCCAGACATTCGTGGCAAAAACCCAGCCATTACTGTTTTTCTATGTCATAGCTTAGTTCAGGTTCAAAGTTCAATATGTCCACGTCGAAAAGTATTTTGCTGTCAAACTTCAGTATGTTTATGTCTTCACGTATTTTGGGGTCAAAGTTCAGAATGCCTATTTCGTTACGTAATTTGGGCTTCAATGTGAGTATGTGTATTTTACAACTGTAGGCGGTTTTGCAGGATTTTGACCCCTCACCAGCATTGACAGTCATCTGATTCAAATGTTCCCTAGGTAATATTGGCTCCAGAGTCGACAGTTGTCTGCCCTATTGGTTAAAGTTTGTCTAAGTGTTTCTTAGCGTGTCGGTGCATGCATGTGTTTTGCATGCAGCTTTTGCTTCCATTTTCGTATATATATATATATATATACATTCTATACTGGGAGCAAACAGCAATAATAAAATATAACAAAGAGTTCTCTACACCCATTGATATAAAAAGAGGAGTAAGACAAGGATGCATCCTATCACCAAGCTTGTTCAATCTATACACTGAGCAAATCTTTAAAAACATCATAGAGATGCCAGGCCTACAAATTAATGGAAAGATAATCAATAACAAAGATATGCTGACGATACTGTACTACTAGCAGAAAATCCTAAAGACCTACAACAGTTGCTTGATGTAATAAGCACGACAAGCAAAAAATATGGACTGGATATGAATATCAAAAAGACTAGAACTATGATCATATACAAAGAAAATACTCAAAACCCACAAGTGGATATCAAAGTTGAAGGAATAGACCTGGAGACAGTTCAGAACTACAGCTACCTTGGACATACTATAACCAGTGATGGAAAATGTACATCTGAAATAAACAAAAGAATAGGAATGGCAAAAAGTAATTTTAATGTCATGAAGGACATACTAACATCAAAACAAATAACACCAGAGCTAAAACTAAGAATAGCAAAATGTTACATCTTCTCAATATTCCTATATGGTGCTGAAACATGGACATTAGACAAGAAAACAGAACAGAGAATTGAAGCCTTTGAAATGTGGATATATAGAAGAATAGGTAGAATTGGATGGAAGGAAAAGAAAACAAATGACAAAGTCTTAAAACAACTAAAAATGAAAAGAGAACTTCTGAACACAATTAGAACAAGACAAATGCGATTCTTAGGATATGTTAAAAGACACAACAGCCTACTGAAAGTGATCCTGGAGGGGAAAATACATGGTAAAATAGGCAGAGGCAGACCAAGATTAACATGGACGAGTAACATCAAAAGATGGACAAATCAACCGATGACAACCTGCACCATCAAAGCAAGAGATAGAGCAAAATGGCGCTCCATGGTAGCCAACCTTCGTTGCGGAGACGGCACTCAATGATGATGATATATATATATATATATATATATATATATATATATATATATATATATATATATATATATATATATATATATATATATATATATATATATATATATATATACATATATATACTGTTTTTTTAAACACAACTGCCTTAGCATTAGTTTGAAGGATCGGTGTGTTGAGCTTTTCTGTTGCAACTGTTGCAAATTGTGGAGAGAGTATCAGTGTCCTTATTTCCTATTGTTCAAAAGTGACATGAATTCTATTGGGACATCATTGTGGACAGTGGAAGACTTGAGATATTGTGATTTTCGTTTGATCCTCTAGTTGATTTAAGCTGTCACAAATCATGTGGTAGCATTGTTTAGAAAACGTTACTAAACTAATGACACAATACCAGTGTGGGTTACATTCGTTTCTGATCTCACAAGAAATATAGTGACAATTATTCAAGAAATACATTACATGTTAAAGGTAACGTATAATAATATAAATTTTTCTTTTGTAAGTGTTGTATTTACTTTTCTCTGAAAAAGGTGACACAGTTTCCAAAAATTATAAACGCATTATAATGAACACAACTAAATGATAGTATTAAAGTGCACTTAAGAAAACTCAAAATATTTGAATGACTTAGTTACAGGTTAAGATTTTTTTTAAATTATCTAGGGGTATTCTTTTGTGGCAATAACTGCAATAACGTAGTAAGGAAATATATATTGTTTTCTTTTTTATATTTTACATTATCTCAGCGACAGTACTAATTTTAGCGCATGGGCTTTATTTTAACGTGTCAAATAATGTATTTATTTATCCTGAATGAAAATGGCCGACTTAACAAATATGTATGCTCGAAGTTTGTATATTTTAAGATACAACCCATTTTAATCACTTTTACTGCATGATAGACAAACTGCATGCATTTTACCTTAATGTAAAGACATAACTGAGCCATTGAACTAAAATGTCAGCGACAAAGGACTGTGAGGTTACAAATGCGTGAAGATATATGATCAATAACACCAATATTTTTACATATTATATCGTGAAATAACGGTTTTACAGAAGATGTATGAGTTGAAAACATTAGATGAACGGAGACGAAAATAAATAATGATGTTTTGTGCAGCTTAAAATGGAAAAGTCGTAATTTCAAAGAAAAAAAAACATTTGTGATGTATTAAGACAGAGAAAAATACGGATTGTAAATTGAAAAGAAAATACAACGTAAACGAGATAATAGCGTTCACAAGTTTAATTGAATTGACAACATCGGCAGATTTGAGAGCAAGTTTCATTAAATGATTCTGAAAGAGTGGTTATACTGTCACTTCAAGCACGTTAAACTTTATTTATTATAACTTACTGTAGTTGTTTCAGGGGTTGTCGTCTTGAATAGATCAATACAAATGTGGTTAAAATGCATCTAAATGAACTCAATGATCTTCAAAAAATGTAACTTACTTCAGTTATATTGATATTTATTCTTTTAAAGCTGAAGTTATATATTTCTATCTTTATTTTCGCTATCTTTTTATTTCTCCTCCCTTCACTCATCTCTCCCTCCCGTGTCTCTATATCTCTCTCTCACTGTTGACGAGTTTGAAGGTTATTCGTCCCGATATTTCATGTTTTTACGTCATAGCAAAGGTCGATATGCTCTCCAGACATTAAAGGCAAAAACCCAGCCATTACTGTTTTTCTATGTCATAGCGTAGTTCGGGTTCAAAGTTCAATATGTCCATGTCGAAAAGTATTTTGTTGTCAAGCTTCAGTATGTTTATGTCTTCACGTATTTTGGGGTCAAAGTTCAGAATGCCTATTTCGTTACGTACTTTGGGCCCCAATGTGAGTATGTATATTTTACAACTGTATGCGGTTTTGCAGGATTTTGACCCTTCTCCAGCACTGTCAGCCATCTGATTCAAATGTTCCCTAGGTAAAATTGGCTCCAGAGTCGGCAGTTGTCTGCCCTATTGGTTAAAGTTTGTCTAAGCGTTTCTTTGCGTGTTGGTGCATGGATGTGTTTTGCATGCAGCTTTTGCTTCCATTTTCGATATATATATATATATATATATATATATATATATATATATATATATATATATATATATATATATATATATATATATATATATATATATAAGTATATATATATATATATATATATATATATATATATATATACTATTTTTTTAAACACAACTGCCTTAGAATTAGTTTGAAGGATCGGTGTGTTGAGCTTTTCTGTTGCAAATTGTGGAGAGAGTATCAGTTTCCTTATTTCCGACTGTTCAAAAGTGAAAAGAATTCTTTTGGGACATCATTGTGGACAGTGGAAGACTTGAGATATTGTGATTTTCGTTTGATACTCTAGTTGATTTAAGCTGTCACAAATCATGTGGTAGCATTGTTTAGAAAACGTTACTAAACTAATGACACAATACCAATGTGGGTTACATTCGTTTCTGATCTCACAAGAAATATAGTGACAATTATTCAAGAAGAATATTACATGTTAATGGTAACGTATTCTAATATAAATGTGTCTTATATAAGTGTTGTATTTACTTTTCTCTGAAAAAGGTGACACAGTTTCCAAAAATTATAAACGCATTATAATGAACACAACTAAATGATAGTATTAAAGTGCACTTAAGAAAACTCAAACCTTTTGAATGACTTAGTTACAGTTTTAGATTTTTTTAAAAATTATCTAGGGGTATTCTTTTGTGGCAATAACTGCAATAACGTAGTAAGGAAATATATATTGTTTTCTTTTTTATATTTTACATTATCTCAGCGACAGTACTAATTTTAGCGCATGGGCTTTATTTTAACGTGTCAAATAATGTATTTTTTTATCCTGAATGAAAATGGCCGACTTAACAAATATGTATGCTCGAAGTTTGTATATTTTAAGATACAACCCATTTTAATCACTTTTACTGCATGATAGACAAACTGCATTCATTTTACCTTAATGTAAAGACATAACTGAGCCATTGAACTAAAATGTCAGCGACAAAGGACTGTGAGGTTACAAATGCGTGAAGATATATGATCAATAACACCAATATTTTTACATATTATATCGTGAAATAACGGTTTTACATAAGAAAGATGAGTTGAAAACATTAGATGAACGGAGACGAAAATAAATAATGATGTTTTGTGCAGCTTAAAATGGAAAAGTCGTAATTTCAAAGAAAAAAAAACATTTGTGATGTATTAAGACAGAGAAAAATACGGATTGTAAATTGAAAAGAAAATACAACGTAAACGAGATAATAGCGTTCACAAGTTTAATTGAATTGACAACATCGGCAGATTTGAGAGCAAGTTTCATTAAATGATTCTGAAAGAGTGGTTATACTGTCACTTCAAGCACGTTAAACTTTATTTATTATAACTTACTGTAGTTGTTTCAGTGGTTGTCGTCTTGAATAGATCAATACAAATGTGGTTAAAATGCATCTAAATGAACTCAATGATCTTCAAAAAATGTAACTTACTTCAGTTATATTGATATTTATTCTTTTAAAGCTGAAGCTATATATTTCTATCTTTATTTTCGCTATCTTTTTATTTCTCCTCCCTTCACTCATCTCTCCCTCCCGTGTCTCTATATCTCTCTCTCACTGTTGACGAGTTTGAAGGTTATTCGTCCCGATATTTCATGTTTTTACGTCATAGCAAAGGTCGATATGCTCTCCAGACATTAGTGGCAAAAACCCAGCCATTACTGTTTTTCTATGTCATAGCGTAGTTCGGGTTCAAAGTTCAATATGTCCATGTCGAAAAGTATTTTGCTGTCAAGCTTCAGTATGTTTATGTCTTCACGTATTTTGGGGTCAAAGTTCAGAATGCCTATTTCGTTACGTACTTTGGGCCCCAATGTGAGTATGTATATTTTACAACTGTATGCGGTTTTGCAGGATTTTGACCCTTCTCCAGCACTGTCAGCCATCTGATTCAAATGTTCCCTAGGTAAAATTGGCTCCAGAGTCGGCAGTTGTCTGCCCTATTGGTTAAAGTTTGCCTAAGCGTTTCTTTGCGTGTTGGTGCATGCATGTGTTTTGCATGCAGCTTTTGCTTCCATTTTCGTATATATATATATATATATATATATATATATATATATATATATATATATATATATATATATATATATATATATATATATATATATATATATATATATATATATATATATATATATTTTTTTAAACACAACTGCCTTAGAATTAGTTTGAAGGATCGGTGTGTTGAGCTTTTCTGTTGCAAATTGTGGAGAGAGTATCAGTTTCCTTATTTCCGACTGTTCAAAAGTGAAAAGAATTCTTTTGGGACATCATTGTGGACAGTGGAAGACTTGAGATATTGTGATTTTCGTTTGATACTCTAGTTGATTTAAGCTGTCACAAATCATGTGGTAGCATTGTTTAGAAAACGTTACTAAACTAATGACACAATACCAATGTGGGTTACATTCGTTTCTGATCTCACAAGAAATATAGTGACAATTATTCAAGAAGAATATTACATGTTAATGGTAACGTATTCTAATATAAATGTGTCTTATATAAGTGTTGTATTTACTTTTCTCTGAAAAAGGTGACACAGTTTCCAAAAATTATAAACGCATTATAATGAACACAACTAAATGATAGTATTAAAGTGCACTTAAGAAAACTCAAACCTTTTGAATGACTTAGTTACAGTTTTAGATTTTTTTAAAAATTATCTAGGGGTATTCTTTTGTGGCAATAACTGCAATAACGTAGTAAGGAAATATATATTGTTTTCTTTTTTATATTTTACATTATCTCAGCGACAGTACTAATTTTAGCGCATGGGCTTTATTTTAACGTGTCAAATAATGTATTTTTTTATCCTGAATGAAAATGGCCGACTTAACAAATATGTATGCTCGAAGTTTGTATATTTTAAGATACAACCCATTTTAATCACTTTTACTGCATGATAGACAAACTGCATTCATTTTACCTTAATGTAAAGACATAACTGAGCCATTGAACTAAAATGTCAGCGACAAAGGACTGTGAGGTTACAAATGCGTGAAGATATATGATCAATAACACCAATATTTTTACATATTATATCGTGAAATAACGGTTTTACATAAGAAAGATGAGTTGAAAACATTAGATGAACGGAGACGAAAATAAATAATGATGTTTTGTGCAGCTTAAAATGGAAAAGTCGTAATTTCAAAGAAAAAAAAACATTTGTGATGTATTAAGACAGAGAAAAATACGGATTGTAAATTGAAAAGAAAATACAACGTAAACGAGATAATAGCGTTCACAAGTTTAATTGAATTGACAACATCGGCAGATTTGAGAGCAAGTTTCATTAAATGATTCTGAAAGAGTGGTTATACTGTCACTTCAAGCACGTTAAACTTTATTTATTATAACTTACTGTAGTTGTTTCAGGGGTTGTCGTCTTGAATAGATCAATACAAATGTGGTTAAAATGCATCTAAATGAACTCAATGATCTTCAAAAAATGTAACTTACTTCAGTTATATTGATATTTATTCTTTTAAAGCTGAAGCTATATATTTCTATCTTTATTTTCGCTATCTTTTTATTTCTCCTCCCTTCACTCATCTCTCCCTCCCGTGTCTCTATATCTCTCTCTCACTGTTGACGAGTTTGAAGGTTATTCGTCCCGATATTTCATGTTTTTACGTCATAGCAAAGGTCGATATGCTCTCCAGACATTAGTGGCAAAAACCCAGCCATTACTGTTTTTCTATGTCATAGCGTAGTTCGGGTTCAAAGTTCAATATGTCCATGTCGAAAAGTATTTTGCTGTCAAGCTTCAGTATGTTTATGTCTTCACGTATTTTGGGGTCAAAGTTCAGAATGCCTATTTCGTTACGTACTTTGGGCCCCAATGTGAGTATGTATATTTTACAACTGTATGCGGTTTTGCAGGATTTTGACCCTTCTCCAGCACTGTCAGCCATCTGATTCAAATGTTCCCTAGGTAAAATTGGCTCCAGAGTCGGCAGTTGTCTGCCCTATTGGTTAAAGTTTGCCTAAGCGTTTCTTTGCGTGTTGGTGCATGCATGTGTTTTGCATGCAGCTTTTGCTTCCATTTTCGTATATATATATATATATATATATATATATATATATATATATATATATATATATATATATATATATACTTTTTTTTTAAACACAACTGCCTTAGAATTAGTTTGAAGGATCGGTGTGTTGAGCTTTTCTGTTGCAAATTGTGGAGAGAGTATCAGTTTCCTTATTTCCGACTGTTCAAAAGTGAAAAGAATTCTTTTGGGACATCATTGTGGACAGTGGAAGACTTGAGATATTGTGATTTTCGTTTGATACTCTAGTTGATTTAAGCTGTCACAAATCATGTGGTAGCATTGTTTAGAAAACGTTACTAAACTAATGACACAATACCAATGTGGGTTACATTCGTTTCTGATCTCACAAGAAATATAGTGACAATTATTCAAGAAGAATATTACATGTTAATGGTAACGTATTCTAATATAAATTTGTCTTATATAAGTGTTGTATTTACTTTTCTCTGAAAAAGGTGACACAGTTTCCAAAAATTATAAGCGCATTATAATGAACACAACTAAATGATAGTATTAAAGTGCACTTAAGAAAACTCAAACTATTTGAATGACTTAGTTACAGGTTTATAATTTTTTTTAAATTATCTAGGGGTATTCTTTTGTGGCAATAACTGCAATAACGTAGTAAGGAAACATATATTGTTTTCTTTTTTATATTTTACATTATCACAGCGACAGTACTAATTTTAGCGCATGGGCTTTATTTTAACGTGTCAAATAATGTATTTATTTATCCTGAATGAAAATGGCCGACTTAACAAATATGTATGCTCGAAGTTTGTATATTTTAAGATACAACCCCTTTTAATCACTTTTACTGCATGATAGACAAACTGCATGCATTTTACCTTAATGTAAAGACATAACTGAGCCATTGAACTAAAATGTCAGCGACAAATGACTGTGAGGTTACAAATGCGTGAAGATATATGATCAATAACACCAATATTTTTACATATTATATCGTGAAATAACGGTTTTACAGAAGATATATGAGTTGAAAACATTAGATGAACGGAGAAGAAAATAAATAATGATGTTTTGTGCAGCTTAAAATGGAAAAGTCGTAATTTTAAAGAAAAAAAAAACATTTGTGATGTATTAAGACAGAGAAAAATACGGATTGTAAATTGAATAGAAAATACAACGTAAACGAGATAATAGCGTTCACAAGTTTAATTGAATTGACAACATCGGCAGATTTGAGAGCAAGTTTCATTAAATGATTCTGAAAGAGTGGTTATTATGTCACTTCAAGCACGTTAAACTTTATTTATTATAACTTACTGTAGTTGTTTCAGGGGTTGTCGTCTTGAATAGATCAATACAAATGTGGTTAAAATGCATCTAAATGAACTCAATGATCTTCAAAAAGTGTAAATTACTTCAGTTATATTGATATTTATTCTTTTAAAGCTGAAGTTATATATTTCTATCGTTATTTTCGCTATCTTTTTATGTCTCCTCCATTCACTCATCTCTCCCTCCCGTGTCTCTATATCTCTCTCTCACTTTGACGAGTTTGAAGCTTTTTCGTCCCGATATTTCATGTTTTTACGTCATAGCAAAGGTCGATATGCTCTCCAGACATTCGTGGCAAAAACCCAGCCATTACTGTTTTTCTATGTCATAGCGTAGTTCGGGTTCAAAGTTCAATATGTCCATGTCGAAAAGTATTTTGCTGTCAAGCTTCAGTATGTTTATGTCTTCACGTATTTTGGGGTCAAAGTTCAGAATGCCTATTTCGTTACGTACTTTGGGCCCCAATGTGAGTATGTATATTTTACAACTGTAGGCGGTTTTGCAGGATTTGGACCCGTCACCAGCATTGACAGCCATCTGATTCAAATGTTCCCTAGGTAAAATTGGCTCCAGAGTCGGCAGTTGTCTGCCCTATTGGTTAAAGTTTCTCTAAGCGTTTCTTGCGTGTTGGAGCATGCATGTGTTTTGCATGCAGCTTTTGCTTCCAGTTTCGTATATATATATATATATATTTTTTTTCACACAACTGCCTTAGCATTAGTTTGAAGGATCGGTGTGTTGAGCTTTTCTGTTGCAAATTGTGGAGAGAGTATCAGTTTCCTTATTTCCTACTGTTCAAAAGTGACAAGAATTCTTTTGGGACATCATTGTGGACAGTGGAAGATTTGAGATATTGTGATTTTCGTTTGATACTCTAGTTGATTTAAGCTGTCACAAATCATGTGGTAGCATTGTTTAGAAAACGTTACTAAACTAATGACACAATACCAATGTGGGTTACATTCGTTTCTGATCTCACAAGAAATATAGTGACAATTATTCAAGAAGTATATTACATGTTAATGGTAACGTATTCTAAATTAAAATTTTCTTTTATAAGTGCTGTATTTACTTTTCTCTGAAAAAGGTGACACAGTTTCCAAAAAATTATAAACACATTATAATGAACATAACTAAATGATAGTATTAAAGTGCGCTTAAGAAAACTCAAAACATTTGAATGACTTAATTACATGTTTAGATTTTTAAAAAATTATCTAGGGTATTCTTTTGTGGCAATAACTGCAATAACGTCGTAAGGAAATGTTTATTGTTTTCTCCTTTATATTTTACGTTATCTCAGCGACAGGACTAATTTTAGCGCATGGGCTTTATTTTAACGTGTCAAATAATGTATTTATTTATCCTGAATGAAAATGGCCGACTTAACAAATATGTATGCTCGAAGTTTGTATATTTTAAGATACAACCCCTTTTAATCACTTTTACTGCATGATAGACAAACTGCATGTATTTTACCTTAATGTAAAGACATAAATGAGCAATTGAACTAAAATGTCAGCGACAAAGGACTGTGAGGTTACAAATGCGTGAAGATATATGATCAATAACACCAATATTTTTACATATTATATCGTGAAATAACGGTTTTACAGAAGAAAGATGAGTTGAAAACATTAGATGAACGGAGAAGAAAATAAATAATGATGTTTTGTGCAGCTTAAAATGGAAAAGTCGTAATTTTAAAGAAAAAAAAAACATTTGTGATGTATTAAGACAGAGAAAAATACGGATTGTAAATTGAAGAGAAAATACAACGTAAACGAGATAATAGCGTTCACAAGTTTAATTGAATTGACAACATCGGCAGATTTGAGAGCAAGTTTCATTAAATGATTCTGAAAGAGTGGTTATTCTGTCACTTCAAGCACGTTAAACTTTATTTATTATAACTTACTGTAGTTGTTTCAGGGGTTGTCGTCTTGAATAGATCAATACAAATGTGGTTAAAAAGCATCTAAATAAACTCAATGATCTTCAAAAATGTAACTTACTTCAGTTATATTGATATTTATTCTTTTAAAGCTGAAGTTATATATTTCTATCTTTATTTTCGCTATATTTTTATTTCTCCTCCCTTCACTCATCTCTCCCTCCCGTGTCTCTATCTCTCTCTCTCACTTTCGACGAGTTTGAAGCTTTTTCGTCCCGATATTTCATGTTTTTACGTCATAGCAAAGGTCGATATGCTCTCCAGACATTCGTGGCAAAAACCCAGCCATTACTGTTTTTCTATGTCATAGCGTAGTTCGGGTTCAAAGTTCAATATGTCCATGTCGATAAGTATTTTGATGTCAAACTTCACTATGTTTATTTCTTCACGTATTTTGGGGTCAAAGTTCAGAATGCCTATTTCGTTACGTACTTTGGGCCCCAATGTGAGTATGTATATTTTACAACTGTAGGCGGTTTTGCAGGATTTGGACCCGTCGCCAGCATTGACAGCCATCTGATTCAAATGTTCCCTAGGTAAAATTGGCTCCAGAGTCGGCAGTTGTCTGCCCTATTGGTTAAAGTTTCTCTAAGCGTGTCTTTGCGTGTTGGAGCATGCATATGTTTTGCATGCAGCTTTTGCTTCCAGTTTCGTATATATATATATATTTTTTTTTTTCACACAACTGCCTTAGCATTAGTTTGAAGGATCGGTGTGTTGAGCTTTTCTGTTGCAAATTGTGGAGAGAGTATCAGTTTCCTTATTTCCTATTGTTCAAAAGTGACATGAATTCTATTGGGACATCATTGTGGACAGTGGAAGATTTGAGATATTGTGATTTTCGTTTGATACTCTAGTTGATTTAAGCTGTCACAAATCATGTGGTAGCATTGTTTAGAAAACGTTACTAAACTAATGACACAATACCAATGTGGGTTACATTCGTTTCTGATCTCACAAGAAATATAGTGACAATTATTCAAGAAGTATATTACATGTTAATGGTAACGTATTCTAAATTAAAGTTTTCTTTTATAAGTGCTGTATTTACTTTTCTCTGAAAAAGGTGACACAGTTTCCAAAAAAATTAAAAACACATTATAATGAACATAACTAAATGATAGTATTAAAGTGCGCTTAAGAAAACTCAAAATATTTGAATGACTTAATTACAGGTTTAGATTTAAAAAATTATCTAGGGGTATTCTTTTGTGGCAATAACTGCAATAACGTAGTAAGGAAATGTATATTGTTTTCTTTTTTATATTTTACGTTATCTCAGCGACAGGACTAATTTTAGCGCATGTGCTTTATTTTAACGTGTCAAATAATGTATTTATTTATCATGAATGAAAATGGCCGACTTAACAAATATGTATGCTCGAAGTTTGTATATTTTAAGATACAACCCCTTTTAATCACTTTTACTGCATGATAGACAAACTGCATGCATTTTACCTTAATGTAAAGACATAAATGAGCCATTGAACTAAAATGTCAGCGACAATGGACTGTGAGGTTACAAATGCGTGAAGATATATGATCAATAACACCAATATTTTTACATATTATATCGTGAAATAACGGTTTTACAGAAGATATATGAGTTGAAAACATTAGATGAACGGAGAAGAAAATAAATAATGATGTTTTGTGCAGCTTAAAATGGAAAAGTCGTAATTTTAAAGAAAAAAAAACATGTGTGATGTATTAAGACAGAGAAAAATACGGATTGTAAATTGAATAGAAAATACAACGTAAACGAGATAATAGCGTTCACAAGTTTAATTGAATTGACAACATCGGCAGATTTGAGAGCAAGTTTCATTAAATGATTCTGAAAGAGTGGTTATTCTGTCACTTCAAGCACGTTAAACTTTATTTATTATAACTTACTGTAGTTGTTTCAGGGGTTGTCGTCTTGAATAGATCAATACAAATGTGGTTAAAATGCATCTAAATAAACTCAATGATCTTCAAAAAATGTAACTTACTTCAGTTATATTGATATTTATTCTTTTAAAGCTGAAGTTATATATTTCTATCTTTATTTTCGCTATATTTTTATTTCTCCTCCCTTCACTCATCTCTCCCTCCCGTGTCTCTATATTTCTCTCTCACTTTCGACGAGTTTGAAGCTTTTTCGTCCCGATATTTCATGTTTTTACGTCATAGCAAAGGTCGATATGCTCTCCAGACATTCGTGGCAAAAACCCAGCCATTATGTTTTTCTATGTCATAGCGTAGTTCGGGTTCAAAGTTCAATATGTCCATGTCGATAAGTATTTTGCTGTCAAACTTCACTATGTTTATTTCTTCACGTATTTTGGGGTCAAAGTTCAGAATGCCTATTTCGTTACGTACTTTGGGCCCAATGTGAGTATGTATATTTTACAACTGTAGGCGGTTTTGCAGGATTTGGACCCGTCGCCAGTATTGACAGCCATCTGATTCAAATGTTCCCTAGGTAAAATTGGCTCCAGAGTCGGCAGTTGTCTGCCCTATTGGTTAAAGTTTCTCTAAGCGTGTCTTTGCGTGTTGGAGCATGCATATGTTTTGCATGCAGCTTTTGCTTCCAGTTTCGTATATATATATATACATTTTTTTTTCACACAACTGCCTTAGCATTAGTTTGAAGGATCGTTTGTTGAGCTTTTCTGTTGCAAATTGTGGAGAGAGTATCAGTTTCCTTATTTCCTACTGTTCAAAAGTGACATGAATTCTATTGGGACATCATTGTGGACAGTGGAAGATTTGAGATATTGTGATTTTCGTTTGATACTCTAGTTGATTTAAGCTGTCACAAATCATGTGGTAGCATTGTTTAGAAAACGTTACTAAACTAATGGCACAATACCAATGTGGGTTACATTCGTTTCTGATCTCACAAGAAATATAGTGACAATTATTCAAGAAGAATATTACATGTTAATGGTAACGTATTCTAAATTAAAGTTTTCTTTTATAAGTGCTGTATTTACTTTTCTCTGAAAAAGGTGACACAGTTTCCAAAAATTATAAACACATTATAATGAACATAACTAAATGATAGTATTAAAGTGCGCTTAAGAAAACTCAAAATATTTGAATGACTTAATTACAGGTTTAGATTTAAAAAATTATCTAGGGGTATTCTTTTGTGGCAATAACTGCAATAACGTAGTAAGGAAATGTATATTGTTTTCTTTTATATTTTACGTTATCTCAGCGACAGGACTAATTTTAGCGCATGTGCTTTATTTTAACGTGTCAAATAATGTATTTATTTATCCTGAATGAAAATGGTCGACTTAACAAATATGTATGCTCGAAGTTTGTATATTTTAAGATACAACCCCTTTTAATCACTTTTACTGCATGATAGACAAACTGCATGCATTTTACCTTAATGTAAAGACATAAATGAGCCATTGAACTAAAATGTCAGCGACAAAGGACTGTGAGGTTACAAATGCGTGAAGATATATGATCAATAACACCAATATTTTTACATATTATATCGTGAAATAACGGTTTTACAGAAGATATATGAGTTGAAAACATTAGATGAACGGAGAAGAAAATAAATAATGATGTTTTGTGCAGCTTAAAATGGAAAAGTCGTAATTTTAAAGAAAAAAAAACATTTGTGATGTATTAAGACAGAGAAAAATACGGATTGTAAATTGAATAGAAAATACAACGTAAACGAGATAATAGCGTTCACAAGTTTAATTGAATTGACAACATCGGCAGATTTGAGAGCAAGTTTCATTAAATGATTCTGAAAGAGTGGTTATTCTGTCACTTCAAGCACGTTAAACTTTATTTATTATAACTTACTGTAGTTGTTTCAGGGGTTGTCGTCTTGAATAGATCAATACAAATGTGGTTAAAATGCATCTAAATAAACTCAATGATCTTCAAAAAATGTAACTTACTTCAGTTATATTGATATTTATTCTTTTAAAGCTGAAGTTATATATTTTATCTTTATTTTCGCTATCTTTTTATTTCTCCTCCCTTCACTCATCTCTCCCTTCCGTGTCTCTATATCTCTCTCTCACTTTCGACGAGTTTGAAGCTTTTTCGTCCCGATATTTCATGTTTTTACGTCATAGCAAAGGTCGATATGCTCTCCAGACATTCGTGGCAAAAACCCAGCCATTACTGTTTTTCTATGTCATAGCGTAGTTCGGGTTCAAAGTTCAATATGTCCATGTCGATAAGTATTTTGCTGTCAAACTTCACTATGTTTATTTCTTCACGTATTTTGGGTCAAAGTTCAGAATGCCTATTTCGTTACGTACTTTGGGCCCCAATGTGAGTATGTATATTTTACAACTGTAGGCGGTTTTGCAGGATTTGGACCCGTCGCCAGTATTGACAGCCATCTGATTCAAATGTTCCCTAGGTAAAATTGGCTCCAGAGTCGGCAGTTGTCTGCCCTATTGGTTAAAGTTTCTCTAAGCGTGTCTTTGAGTGTTGGAGCATGCATGTGTTTTGCATGCAGCTTTTGCTTCCAGTTTCGTATATATATATATACATTTTTTTTTCACACAACTGCCTTAGCATTAGTTTGAAGGATCGTTTGTTGAGCTTTTCTGTTGCAAATTGTGGAGAAAGTATCAGTTTCATTATTTCCTACTGTTCAAAAGTGGCATGAATTCTATTGGGACATCATTGTGGACAGTGGAAGATTTGAGATATTGTGATTTTCGTTTGATACTCTAGTTGATTTAAGCTGTCACAAATCATGTGGTAGCATTGTTTAGAAAACGTTACTAAACTAATGGCACAATACCAATGTGGGTTACATTCGTTTCTGATCTCACAAGAAATATAGTGACAATTATTCAAGAAGTATATTACATGTTAATGGTAACGTATTCTAAATTAAAGTTTTCTTTTATAAGTGATGTATTTACTTTTCTCTGAAAAAGGTGACACAGTTTCCAAAAAATTATAAACACATTATAATGAACATAACTAAATGATAGTATTAAAGTGCGCTTAAGAAAACTCAAAATATTTGAATGACTTAATTACAGGTTTAGATTTAAAAATTATCTAGGGGTATTCTTTTGTGGCAATAACTGCAATAAGTAGTAAGGAAATGTATATTGTTTTCTCCTTTATATTTTACGTTATCTCAGCGACAGGACTAATTTTAGCGCATGTGCTTTATTTTAACGTGTCAAATAATGTATTTATTTATCATGAATGAAAATGGCCGACTTAACAAATATGTATGCTCGAAGTTTGTATATTTTAAGATACAACCCTTTTAATCACTTTTACTGCATGATAGACAAACTGCATGCATTTTACCTTAATGTAAAGACATAAATGAGCCATTGAACTAAAATGTCAGCGACAAAGGACTGTGAGGTTACAAATGCGTGAAGATATATGATCAATAACACCAATATTTTTACATATTATATCGTGAAATAACGGTTTTACAGAAGATATATGAGTTGAAAACATTAGATGAACGGAGAAGAAAATAAATAATGATGTTTTGTGCAGCTTAAAATGGAAAAGTCGTAATTTTAAAGAAAAAAAAAACATTTGTGATGTATTAAGACAGAGAAAAATACGGATTGTAAATTGAATAGAAAATACAACGTAAACGAGATAATAGCGTTCACAAGTTTAATTGAATTGACAACATCGGCAGATTTGAGAGCAAGTTTCATTAAATGATTCTGAAAGAGTGGTTATTCTGTCACTTCAAGCATGTTAAACTTTATTTATTATAACTTACTGTAGTTGTTTCAGGGGTTGTCGTCTTGAATAGATCAATACAAATGTGGTTAAAATGCATCTAAATAAACTCAATGATCTTCAAAAAATGTAACTTACTTCAGTTATATTGATATTTATTCTTTTAAAGCTGAAGTTATATATTTTATCTTTATTTTCGCTATCTTTTTATTTCTCCTCCCTTCACTCATCTCTCCCTTCCGTGTCTCTATATCTCTCTCTCACTTTCGACGAGTTTGAAGCTTTTTCGTCCCGATATTTCATGTTTTTACGTCATAGCAAAGGTCGATATGCTCTCCAGACATTCGTGGCAAAAACCCAGCCATTACTGTTTTTCTATGTCATAGCGTAGTTCGGGTTCAAAGTTCAATATGTCCATGTCGATAAGTATTTTGCTGTCAAACTTCACTATGTTTATTTCTTCACGTATTTTGGGGTCAAAGTTCAGAATGCCTATTTCGTTACGTACTTTGGGCCCCAATGTGAGTATGTATATTTTACAACTGTAGGCGGTTTTGCAGGATTTGGACCCGTCGCCAGCATTGACAGCCATCTGATTCAAATGTTCCCTAGGTAAAATTGGCTCCAGAGTCGGCAGTTGTCTGCCCTATTGGTTAAAGTTTCTCTAAGCGTGTCTTTGCGTGTTGGAGCATGCATGTGTTTTGCATGCAGCTTTTGCTTCCAGTTTCGTATATATATATATACATTTTTTTTCACACAACTGCCTTAGCATTAGTTTGAAGGATCGGTGTGTTGAGCTTTTCTGTTGCAAATTGTGGAGAGAGTATCAGTGTCCTTATTTCCTATTGTTCAAAAGTGACATGAATTCTATTGGGGCATCATTGTGGACAGTGGAAGATTTGAGATATTGTGATTTTCGTTTGATACTCTAGTTGATTTAAGCTGTCACAAATCATGTGGTAGCATTGTTTAGAAAACGTTACTAAACTAATGGCACAATACCAATGTGGGTTACATTCGTTTCTGATCTCACAAGAAATATAGTGACAATTATTCAAGAAGAATATTACATGTTAATGGTAACGTATTCTAAATTAAAGTTTTCTTTTATAAGTGCTGTATTTACTTTTCTCTGAAAAAGGTGACACAGTTTCCAAAAATTAAAAACACATTATAATGAACATAACTAAATGATAGTATTAAAGTGCGCTTAAGAAAACTCAAAATATTTGAATGACTTAATTACAGGTTTAGATTTAAAAAATTATCTAGGGGTATTCTTTTGTGGCAATAACTTCAATTACGTAGTAAGGAAATGTATATTGTTTTCTTTTTTTTATATTTTACGTTAACTCAGCGACATGACTAATTTTAGCGCATGTGCTTTATTTTAACGTGTCAAATAATGTATTTATTTATCCTGAATGAAAATGGCCGACTTAACAAATATTTAAGCTCGAAGTTTATATATTTTAAGATACAACCCCTTTTAATCACTTTTACTGCATGATAGACAAACTGCATGCATTTTACCTTAATGTAAAGACATAAATGAGCCATTGAACTAAAATGTCAGCGACAAAGGACTGTGAGGTTACAAATGCGTGAAGATATATGATCAATAACACCAATATTTTTACATATTATATCGTGAAATAACGGTTTTACAGAAGATATATGAGTTGAAAACATTAGATGAACGGAGAAGAAAATAAATAATGATGTTTTGTGCAGCTTAAAATGGAAAAGTCGTAATTTTAAAGAAAAAAAAACATTTGTGATGTATTAAGACAGAGAAAAATACGGATTGTAAATTGAATAGAAAATACAACGTAAACGAGATAATAGCGTTCACAAGTTTAATTGAATTGACAACATCGGCAGATTTGAGAGCAAGTTTCATTAAATGATTCTGAAAGAGTGGTTATTCTGTCACTTCAAGCACGTTAAACTTTATTTATTATAACTTACTGTAGTTGTTTCAGGGGTTGTCGTCTTGAATAGATCAATACAAATGTGGTTAAAATGCATCTAAATAAACTCAATGATCTTCAAAAAATGTAACTTACTTCAGTTATATTGATATTTATTCTTTTAAAGCTGAAGTTATATATTTCTATCTTTATTTTCGCTATCTTTTTTTTTCTCCTCCCTTCACTCATCTCTCCCTTCCGTGTCTCTATATCTCTCTCTCACTTTCGACGAGTTTGAAGCTTTTTCGTCCCGATATTTCATGTTTTTACGTCATAGCAAAGGTCGATATGCTCTCCAGACATTCGTGGCAAAAACCCAGCCATTACTGTTTTTCTATGTCATAGCGTAGTTCGGGTTCAAAGTTCAATATGTCCATGTCGATAAGTATTTTGCTGTCAAACTTCACTATGTTTATTTCTTCACGTATTTTGGGTCAAAGTTCAGAATGCCTATTTCGTTACGTACTTTGGGCCCCAATGTGAGTATGTATATTTTACAACTGTAGGCGGTTTTGCAGGATTTGGACCCGTCACCAGCATTGACAGCCATCTGATTCAAATGTTCCCTAGGTAAAATTGGCTCCAGAGTCGGCAGTTGTCTGCCCTATTGGTTAAAGTTTCTCTAAGCGTGTCTTTGAGTGTTGGAGCATGCATGTGTTTTGCATGCAGCTTTTGCTTCCAGTTTCGTATATATATACATTTTTTTTCACACAACTGCCTTAGCATTAGTTTGAAGGATCGTTTGTTGAGCTTTTCTGTTGCAAATTGTGGAGAAAGTATCAGTTTCCTTATTTCCTACTGTTCAAAAGTGACATGAATTCTATTGGACATCATTGTGGACAGTGGAAGATTTGAGATATTGTGATTTTCGTTTGATACTCTAGTTGATTTAAGCTGTCACAAATCATGTGGTAGCATTGTTTAGAAAACGTTACTAAACTAATGGCACAATACCAATGTGGGTTACATTCGTTTCTGATCTCACAAGAAATATAGTGACAATTATTCAAGAAGTATATTACATGTTAATGGTAACGTATTCTAAATTAAAGTTTTCTTTTATAAGTGCTGTATTTACTTTTCTCTGAAAAAGGTGACACAGTTTCCAAAAAATAAAAACACATTATAATGAACATAACTAAATGATAGTATTAAAGTGCGCTTAAGAAAACTCAAAATATTTGAATGACTTAATTACAGGTTTAGATTTAAAAAATTATCTAGGGGTATTCTTTTGTGGCAATAACTGCAATACGTAGTAAGGAAATGTATATTGTTTT
Source organism: Megaustenia siamemsis (assembly GCA_032433765.1). Taxonomy (NCBI): domain Eukaryota; kingdom Metazoa; phylum Mollusca; class Gastropoda; order Stylommatophora; family Ariophantidae; genus Megaustenia; species Megaustenia siamemsis. The sequence goes on from JAVIAB010000101.1 coordinate 35,249,905, forward strand.
CTTTTTATATTTTACGTTATCTCAGCGACATGACTAATTTTAGCGCACGCGCTTTATTTTAACGTGTCATATAATGTATTTATTTATCCTGAAATAAAATGGCGGACTTAACAAATATGTATGCTCGAAGTTTGTATATTTTAAGATACAACCCCTTTTAATCACTTTTACTGCATGATAGACAAACTGCATGCATTTTACCTTAATGTAAAGACATAAATGAGCCATTGAACTAAAATGTCTGCGACAAAGGACTGTGAGGTTACAAATGCGTGAAGATATATGATCAATAACATCAATATTTTTACATATTATATCGTGAAATAACGGTTTTACAGAAGATATATGAGTTGAAAACATTAGATGAAAGGAAAAGAAAATAAATAATGATGTTTTGTGCAGCTTAAAATGGAAAAGTCGTAATTTTAAAGAAAAAAAAACATTTGTGATGTATTAAGACAGAGAAAAATACGGATTGTAAATTGAATAGAAAATACAACGTAAACGAGATAATAGCGTTCACAAGTTTAATTGAATTGACAACATCGGCAGATTTGATAGCAAGTTTCATTAAATGATTCTGAAAGAGTGGTTATTCTGTCACTTCAAGCATGTTAAACTTTATTTATTATAACTTACTGTAGTTGTTTCAGGGGTTGTCGTCTTGAATAGATCAATACAAATGTGGTTAAAATGCATCTAAATAAACTCAATGATCTTCAAAAAATGTAACTTACTTCAGTTATATTGATATTTATTCTTTCAAAGCTGAAGTTATATATTTTTATCTTTATTTTCGCTATCTTATTATTTCGCCTCCCTTCACTCATCTCTCCCTTCCGTGTCTCTATATCTCTCTCTCACTTTCGACGAGTTTGAAGCTTTTTCGTCCCGATATTTCATGTTTTTACGTCATAGCAAAGGTCGATATGCTCTGCAGACATTCGTGGCAAAAACCCAGCCATTATGTTTTTCTATGTCATAGCGTAGTTCGGGTTCAAAGTTCAAAATGTCCATGTCGATAAGTATTTTGCTGTCAAACTTCACTATGTTTATTTCCTCACGTATTTTGGGTCAAAGTTCAGAATGCCTATTTCGTTACGTACTTTGGGCCCCAATGTGAGTATGTATATTTTACAACTGTAGGCGGTTTTGCAGGATTTGGTCCCGTCACCAGCATTGACAGCCATCTGATTCAAATGTTCCCTAGGTAAAATTGGCTCCAGAGTCGGCAGTTGTCTGCCCTATTGGTTAAAGTTTCTCTAAGCGTGTCTTTGAGTGTTGGAGCATGCATGTGTTTTGCATGCAGCTTTTGCTTCCAGTTTCGTATATATATACATTTGTTTTTCACACAACTGCCTTAGCATTAGTTTGAAGGATCGTTTGTTGAGCTTTTCTGTTGCAAATTATGGAGAAAGTATCAGTTTCATTATTTCCTACTGTTCAAAAGTGGCATGAATTCTATTGGGACATCATTGTGGACAGTGGAAGATTTGAGATGTTGTGATTTTCGTTTGATACTCTATGTGATTTAAGCTTTCACAAATCATGTGGTAGTATTGTTTTGAAAACGTTACTAAACTAATGGCACAATACCAATGTGGGTTACATTCGTTTCTGATCTCACAAGAAAAATACTGACAATTATTGAAGAAGTATATTACATGTTAATGGTAACGTATTCTAAATTACAGTTTTCTTTTATAAGTGTTGTATTTACTTTTCTCTGAAAAAGGTGACAAAGTATGAAAAAAATTAGAAACACATTATAACGAACATAATTATATGATAGTATTAAAGTGCGCTTAAGAAAACTCAAAATATTTGAATGACTTAATTACAGGTTTAGATTTAAAACATTATCTAGGGGTATTCTTTTGTGTCAATAACTGCAATATAGTATTAAGGAAATGTATATTGTTTTCTCCTTTATATTATACGTTATCTCAGCGACAGGACTAATTTTAGCGCATGTGCTTTATTTTAACGTGTCAAATAATGTATTTTTTTATCCTGAATGAAAATGGCCGACTTAACAAATATGTATGCTCGAAGTTTGTATATTTTAAGATACAACCCCTTTTAATCACTTTTACTGCATGATAGACAAACTGCATGTATTTTACCTTAATGTAAAGACATAAATGAGCCATTGAACTAAAATGTCAGCGACAAAGGACTGTGAGGTTACAAATGCGTGAAGATATATGATCAATAACACCAATATTTTTACATATTATATCGTGAAATAACGGTTTTACAGAAGATATATGAGTTGAAAACATTAGATGAACGGAGAAGAAAATAAATAATGATGTTTTGTGCAGCTTAAAATGGAAAAGTCGTAATTTTAAAGAAAAAAAAAACATTTGTGATGTATTAAGACAGAGAAAAATACGGATTGTAAATTGAATAGAAAATACAACGTAAACGAGATAATAGCGTTCACAAGTTTAATTGAATTGACAACATCGGCAGATTTGAGAGCAAGTTTCATTAAATGATTCTGAAAGAGTGGTTATTCTGTCACTTCAAGCATGTTAAACTTTATTTATTATAACTTACTGTAGTTGTTTCAGGGGTTGTCGTCTTGAATAGATCAATACAAATGTGGTTAAAATGCATCTAAATAAACTCAATGATCTTCAAAAAATGTAACTTACTTCAGTTATATTGATATTTATTCTTTTAAAGCTGAAGTTATATATTTATATCTTTATTTTCGCTATCTTTTTTTTTCTCCTCCCTTCACTCATCTCTCCCTTCCGTGTCTCTATATCTCTATCTCTCACTTTCGACGAGTTTGAAGCTTTTTCGTCCCGATATTTCATGTTTTCACGTCATAGCAAAGGTCGATATGCTCTCCAGACATTCGTGGCAAAAAACCCAGCCATTACTGTTTTTCTATGTCATAGCGTAGTTCGGGTTCAAAGTTCAATATGTCCATGTCGATAAGTATTTTGCTGTCAAACTTCACTATGTTTATTTCTTCACGTATTTTGGGGTCAAAGTTCAGAATGCCTATTTCGTTACGTACTTTGGGCCCAATGTGAGTATGTATATTTTACAACTGTAGGCGGTTTTGCAGGATTTGGTCCCGTCACCGGCATTGACAGCCATCTGATTCAAATGTTCCCTAGGTAAAATTGGCTCCAGAGTCGGCAGTTGTCTGCCCTATTGGTTAAAGTTTCTCTAAGCGTGTCTTTGAGTGTTGGAGCATGCATGTGTTTTGCATGCAGCTTTTGCTTCCAGTTTCGTATATATATACATTTGTTTTTCACACAACTGCCTTAGCATTAGTTTGAAGGATCGGTGTGTTGAGCTTTTCTGTTGCAAATTGTGGAGAGAGTATCAGTGTCCTTATTTCCTATTGTTCAAAAGTGACATGAATTCTATTGGGGCATCATTGTGGACAGTGGAAGATTTGAGATATTGTGATTTTCGTTTGATACTCTAGTTGATTTAAGCTGTCACAAATCATGTGGTAGCATTGTTTAGAAAACGTTACTAAACTAATGGCACAATACCAATGTGGGTTACATTCGTTTCTGATCTCACAAGAAATATAGTGACAATTATTCAAGAAGAATATTACATGTTAATGGTAACGTATTCTAAATTAAAGTTTTCTTTTATAAGTGCTGTATTTACTTTTCTCTGAAAAAGGTGACACAGTTTCCGAAAAAATAAAAACACATTATAATGAACATAACTAAATGATAGTATTAAAGTGCGCTTAAGAAAACTCAAAATATTTGAATGACTTAATTACAGGTTTAGATTTAAAACATTATCTAGGGGTATTCTTTTGTGTCAATAACTGCAATAACGTAGTAAGGAAATGTATATTGTTTTCTCCTTTATATTATACGTTATCTCAGCGACAGGACTAATTTTAGCGCATGTGCTTTATTTTAACGTGTCAAATAATGTATTTATTTATCATGAATGAAAATGGCCGACTTAACAAATATGTATGCTCGAAGTTTGTATATTTTAAGATACAACCCACTTTAATCTCTTTTACTGCATGATAGACAAACTGCATGTATTTTACTTTAATGTAAAGACATAAATGAGCAATTGAACTAAAATATCAGCGACAAAGGACTGTGAAGTTACAAATGCATGAAGATATATGATCAATAGCACCAATATTTTTACATATTATATCGTGAAATAGCGGTTTTACAGAAGATAGATGATTTGAAAACATTAGATGAACTGAGAAGAAAATAAATAATGATGTTTTGTGCAGCTTAAAATGGAAAAGTCGTAATTTTAAAGAAAAAAAAACATTTGTAATGTATTAAGACAGAGAAAAATACGGATTATAAATTGAAGAGAAAATACAACGTAAACGATATAATAGCGTTCACAAGTTCAATTGAATTGACAACATCGGCAGATTTGAGAGCAAGTTTCATTAAACGGTTTTGAAAGATTGGTTATTCTGTCACTTCAAGCACGTTAAACTTTATTTATTATAACTTACTTTAGTTGTTTCAGGGGTTGTCGTCTTGAATAGATCAATACAAATGTGGTTAAAAAGCATCTAAATAAACTCAATGATCTTCAGAAAATGTAACTTACTTCAGTTATATTGATATTTATTCTTTTAAAGCTGAAGTTTTATATTTCTATCTTTATTTTCGCTATCTTTTTATTTCTCCTCTCTTCACTCATCTCTCCCTCCCGTGTCTCTATCTCTCTCTCTCTCTCACTTTCGACGAGTTTGAAGCTTTTTCGTCCCGATATTTCATGTTTTTACGTCATAGCAAAGGTCGATATGCTCTCCAGACAATCGTGGCAAAAACCCAGCCATTACTGTTTTTCTATGTCATAGTGTAGTTCGGGTTCATAGTTAAATATGTCCATGTCGATAAGTATTTTGCCGTCAAACTTCAGTATGTTTATGTCTTCACGTACTTTGGGGTTAAAGTTCAGAATGCCTATTTCGTTACGTAGTTTGGGCTCCAATGTGAGTATGTATATTTTACAACTGTAGGCGGTTTTGCAGGATTTTGACCCCTCGCCAGCATTGACAGTCATCTGATTCAAATATTTCCTAGGTAAAATTGGCTCAAGAATCGGCAGTTGTCTGCCCTATTGGTTAAAGTTTGTCTAAGCGTTTCTTAGCGTGTTGGTGCATGCATGTGTTTTGCATGCAGCTTTTGCTTCCAGTTCCCTATATATATATATATATATATATATATATATATTTTTTTTTTTTTTCACACAACTGCCTTAGCATTAATTTGAAGGATCGTTGTGCTGAGCTTTTCTTTTGCAAATTGTGAAGAGAGTATCAGTTTTCTTATTTCCTACTTTTCAATAGTGATATGAATTCTACTGGGACATCATTGTGGACAGTGGACGATTTGAGATGTTGAGATTTTCGTTTGATACTCTAGTTGATTTAATCTGTCACAAATCATGTGGTAGCATTGTTTAGAAAACGTTACTAAACTAATGACACAATACCAATGTGGGTTACATTCGTTTCTGTTCTCACAAGAAATATAGTGACAATTATTCAAGAAGTATATTACATGTTAATGGTAAGGTATTCTAAATTAAAGTTTTCTGTTATAGGTGCTATATTTACTTTACTCTGAAAAAGTTGACAGTTTCCAAAATTTATAAACACATGAATGAACAATGAACATAACTAAATGATAGTATTAAAGTGCGCTTAAGAAAACTCAAAATATTTGAATGACTTAATTATAGGTTTATATTTAGATAATTATCTAGGGGTATTCTTCTGTGGCAATAACTGCAATTACGTAGTAAGGAAATGTATATTGTTTTCTAATTATATTTTGCGTTATCTCAGCGACAGGACTAATTTTAGCGCACGCGCTTTATTTTAACGTGTCATATAATGTATTTATTTATCCTGAAATAAAATGGCGGACTTAACAAATATGTATGCTCGAAGTTTGTATATTTTAAGATACAACCCCTTTTAATCACTTTTACTGCATGATAGACAAACTGCATGCATTTTACCTTAATGTAAAGACATAAATGAGCCATTGAACTAAAATGTCAGCGACAAAGGACTGTGAGGTTACAAATGCGTGAAGATATATGATCAATAACATCAATATTTTTACATATTATATCGTGAAATAACGGTTTTACAGAAGATATATGAGTTGAAAACATTAGATGAACGGAAAAGAAAATAAATAATGATGTTTTGTGCAGCTTAAAATGGAAAAGTCGTAATTTTAAAGAAAAAAAAATATTTGTGATGTATTAAGACAGAGAAAAATACGGATTGTAAATTGAATAGAAAATACAACGTAAACGAGATAATAGCGTTCACAAGTTTAATTGAATTGACAACATCGGCAGATTTGATAGCAAGTTTCATTAAATGATTATAAAAGAGTGGTTATTCTGTCACTTCAAGCATGTTAAACTTTATTTATTATAACTTACTGTAGTTGTTTCAGGGGTTGTCGTCTTGAATAGATCAATACAAATGTGGTTAAAATGCATCTAAATAAACTCAATGATCTTCAAAAAATGAAACTTACTTCAGTTATATTGATATTTATTCTTTCAAAGCTGAAGTTATATATTTATATCTTTATTTTCGCTATCTTTTTATTTCGCCTCCCTTCACTCATCTCTCCCTTCCGTGTCTCTATATCTCTATCTCACTTTCGACGAGTTTGAAGCTTTTTCGTCCCGATATTTCATGTTTTTACGTCATAGCAAAGGTCGATATGCTCTGCAGACATTCGTGGCAAAAACCCAGCCATTACTGTTTTTCTATGTCATAGCGTAGTTCGGGTTCAAAGTTCAAAATGTCCATGTCGATAAGTATTTTGCTGTCAAACTTCACTATGTTTATTTCTTCACGTATTTTGGGGTCAAAGTTCAGAATGCCTATTTCGTTACGTACTTTGGGCCCCAATGTGAGTATGTATATTTTACAACTGTAGGCGGTTTTGCAGGATTTGGTCCCGTCACCAGCATTGACAGCCATCTGATTCAAATGTTCCCTAGGTAAAATTGGCTCCAGAGTCGGCAGCTGTCTGCCCTATTGGTTAAAGTTTCTCTAAGCGTGTCTTTGAGTGTTGGAGCATGCATGTGTTTTGCATGCAGCTTTTGCTTCCAGTTTCGTATATATATACATTTGTTTTCACACAACTGCCTTAGCATTAGTTTGAAGGATCGTTTGTTGAGCTTTTCTGTTGCAAATTGTGGAGAAAGTATCAGTTTCATTATTTCCTACTGTTCAAAAGTGGCATGAATTCTATTATGACATCATTGTGAACAGTGGAAGATTTGAGATGTTGTGATTTTCGTTTGATACTCTATGTGATTTAAGCTTTCACAAATCATGTGGTAGTATTGTTTTGAAAACGTTACTAAACTAATGGCACAATACCAATGTGGGTTACATTCGTTTCTGATCTCACAAGAAAAATACTGACAATTATTGAAAAAGTATATTACATGTTAATGGTAACTTATTCTAAATTACAGTTTTCTTTTATAAGTGCTGTATTTACTTTTCTCTGAAAAAGGTGACACAGTATGAAAAAAATTAGAAACACATTATAACGAACATAATTATATGATAGTATTAAAGTGCGCTTAAGAAAACTCAAAATATTTGAATGACTTAATTACATGTTTAGATTTAAAACATTATCTAGGGGTATTCTTTTGTGTCAAAAACTGCAATAACGTAGTAAGGAAATGTATATTGTTTTCTCCTTTATATTATACGTTATCTCAGCGACAGGACTAATTTTAGCGCATGTGCTTTATTTTAACGTGTCAAATAATGTATTTATTTATCATGAATGAAAATGGCCGACTTAACAAATATGTATGCTCGAAGTTTGTATATTTTAAGATACAACCCACTTTAATCTCTTTTACTGCATGATAGACAAACTGCATGTATTTTACTTTAATGTAAAGACATAAATGAGCAATTGAACTAAAATATCAGCGACAAAGGACTGTGAAGTTACAAATGCATGAAGATATATGATCAATAGCACCAATATTTTTACATATTATATCGTGAAATAGCGGTTTTACAGAAGATAGATGATTTGAAAACATTAGATGAACTGAGAAGAAAATAAATAATGATGTTTTGTGCAGCTTAAAATGGAAAAGTCGTAATTTTAAAGAAAAAAAAACATTTGTGATGTATTAAGATAGATACAAATACGGATTGTAAATTGAAGAGAAAATACAGCGTAAACGATATAATAGCGTTTACAAGTTCAATTGAATTGACAACATCGGCAGATTTGAGAGCAAGTTTCATTAAACGGTTTTGAAAGATTGGTTATTCTGTCACTTCAAGCACGTTAAACTTTATTTATTATAACTTACTGTAGTTGTTTCAGGGGTTGTCGTCTTGAATAGATCAATACAAATGTGGTTAAAAAGCATCTAAATAAACTCAATGATCTTCAGAAAATGTAACTTACTTCAGTTATATTGATATTTATTCTTTTAAAGCTGAAGTTTTATATTTCTATCTTTATTTTCGCTATCTTTTTATTTCTCCTCTCTTCACTCATCTCTCCCTCCCGTGTCTCTATCTCTCTCTCTCTCTCACTTTCGACGAGTTTGAAGCTTTTTCGTCCCGATATTTCATGTTTTTACGTCATAGCAAAGGTCGATATGCTCTCCAGACAATCGTGGCAAAAACCCAGCCATTACTGTTTTTCTATGTCATAGTGTAGTTCGGGTTCATAGTTAAATATGTCCATGTCGATAAGTATTTTGCCGTCAAACTTCAGTATGTTTATGTCTTCACGTACTTTGGGGTTAAAGTTCAGAATGCCTATTTCGTTACGTAGTTTGGGCTCCAATGTGAGTATGTATATTTTACAACTGTAGGCGGTTTTGCAGGATTTTGACCCCTCGCCAGCATTGACAGTCATCTGATTCAAATATTCCCTAGGTAAAATTGGCTCAAGAATCGGCAGTTGTCTGCCCTATTGGTTAAAGTTTGTCTAAGCGTTTCTTAGCGTGTTGGTGCATGCATGTGTTTTGCATGCAGCTTTTGCTTCCAGTTCCCTATATATATATATATATATATATATATATATATATATATATATATATTTTTTTTTTTTTTTTCACACAACTGCCTTAGCATTAATTTGAAGGATCGTTGTGCTGAGCTTTTCTTTTGCAAATTGTGAAGAGAGTATCAGTTTTCTTATTTCCTACTTTTCAATAGTGATATGAATTCTACTGGGACATCATTGTGGACAGTGGACGATTTGAGATGTTGAGATTTTCGTTTGATACTCTAGTTGATTTAATCTGTCACAAATCATGTGGTAGCATTGTTTAGAAAACGTTACTAAACTAATGACACAATACCAATGTGGGTTACATTCGTTTCTGTTCTCACAAGAAATATAGTGACAATTATTCAAGAAGTATATTACATGTTAATGGTAAGGTATTCTAAATTAAAGTTTTCTGTTATAGGTGCTATATTTACTTTACTCTGAAAAAGTTGACAGTTTCCAAAATTTATAAACACATGAATGAACAATGAACATAACTAAATGATAGTATTAAAGTGCGCTTAAGAAAACTCAAAATATTTGAATGACTTAATTATAGGTTTAGATTTAGATAATTATCTAGGGGTATTCTTCTGTGGCAATAACTGCAATAAGTTAGTAAGGAAATGTATATTGTTTTCTAATTATATTTTGCGTTATCTCAGCGACAGGACTAATTTTAGCGCACGCGCTTTATTTTAACGTGTCATATAATGTATTTATTTATCCTGAAATAAAATGGCGGACTTAACAAATATGTATGCTCGAAGTTTGTATATTTTAAGATACAACCCCTTTTAATCACTTTTACTGCATGATAGACAAACTGCATGCATTTTACCTTAATGTAAAGACATAAATGAGCCATTGAACTAAAATGTCAGCGACAAAGGACTGTGAGGTTACAAATGCGTGAAGATATATGATCAATAAAATCAATATTTTTACATATTATATCGTGAAATAACGGTTTTACAGAAGATATATGAGTTGAAAACATTAGATGAACGGAAAAGAAAATAAATAATGATGTTTTGTGCAGCTTAAAATGGAAAAGTCGTAATTTTAAAGAAAAAAAAATATTTGTGATGTATTAAGACAGAGAAAAATACGGATTGTAAATTGAATAGAAAATACAACGTAAACGAGATAATAGCGTTCACAAGTTTAATTGAATTGACAACATCGGCAGATTTGATAGCAAGTTTCATTAAATGATTCTGAAAGAGTGGTTATTCTGTCACTTCAAGCATGTTAAACTTTATTTATTATAACTTACTGTAGTTGTTTCAGGGGTTGTCGTCTTGAATAGATCAATACAAATGTGGTTAAAATGCATCTAAATAAACTCAATGATCTTCAAAAAATGTAACTTACTTCAGTTATATTGATATTTATTCTTTCAAAGCTGAAGTTATATATTTATATCTTTATTTTCGCTATCTTTTTATTTCGCCTCCCTTCACTCATCTCTCCCTTTCGTGTCTCTATATCTCTATCTCACTTTCGACGAGTTTGAAGCTTTTTCGTCCCGATATTTCATGTTTTTACGTCATAGCAAAGGTCGATATGCTCTGCAGACATTCGTGGCAAAAACCCAGCCATTACTGTTTTTCTATGTCATAGCGTAGTTCGGGTTCAAAGTTCAAAATGTCCATGTCGATAAGTATTTTGCTGTCAAACTTCACTATGTTTATTTCTTCACGTATTTTGGGGTCAAAGTTCAGAATGCCTATTTCGTTACGTACTTTGGGCCCCAATGTGAGTATGTATATTTTACAACTGTAGGCGGTTTTGCAGGATTTGGTCCCGTCACCAGCATTGACAGCCATCTGATTCAAATGTTCCCTAGGTAAAATTGGCTCCAGAGTCGGCAGCTGTCTGCCCTATTGGTTAAAGTTTCTCTAAGCGTGTCTTTGAGTGTTGGAGCATGCATGTGTTTTGCATGCAGCTTTTGCTTCCAGTTTCGTATATATATACATTTGTTTTCACACAACTGCCTTAGCATTAGTTTGAAGGATCGTTTGTTGAGCTTTTCTGTTGCAAATTGTGGAGAAAGTATCAGTTTCATTATTTCCTACTGTTCAAAAGTGGCATGAATTCTATTATGACATCATTGTGAACAGTGGAAGATTTGAGATGTTGTGATTTTCGTTTGATACTCTATGTGATTTAAGCTTTCACAAATCATGTGGTAGTATTGTTTTGAAAACGTTACTAAACTAATGGCACAATACCAATGTGGGTTACATTCGTTTCTGATCTCACAAGAAAAATACTGACAATTATTGAAAAAGTATATTACATGTTAATGGTAACTTATTCTAAATTACAGTTTTCTTTTATAAGTGCTGTATTTACTTTTCTCTGAAAAAGGTGACACAGTATGAAAAAAATTAGAAACACATTATAACGAACATAATTATATGATAGTATTAAAGTGCGCTTAAGAAAACTCAAAATATTTGAATGACTTAATTACATGTTTAGATTTAAAACATTATCTAGGGGTATTCTTTTGTGTCAAAAACTGCAATAACGTAGTAAGGAAATGTATATTGTTTTCTCCTTTATATTATACGTTATCTCAGCGACAGGACTAATTTTAGCGCATGTGCTTTATTTTAACGTGTCAAATAATGTATTTATTTATCATGAATGAAAATGGCCGACTTAACAAATATGTATGCTCGAAGTTTGTATATTTTAAGATACAACCCACTTTAATCTCTTTTACTGCATGATAGACAAACTGCATGTATTTTACTTTAATGTAAAGACATAAATGAGCAATTGAACTAAAATATCAGCGACAAAGGACTGTGAAGTTACAAATGCATGAAGATATATGATCAATAGCACCAATATTTTTACATATTATATCGTGAAATAGTGGTTTTACAGAAGATAGATGATTTGAAAACATTAGATGAACTGAGAAGAAAATAAATAATGATGTTTTGTGCAGCTTAAAATGGAAAAGTCGTAATTTTAAAGAAAAAAAAACATTTGTGATGTATTAAGATAGATACAAATACGGATTGTAAATTGAAGAGAAAATACAGCGTAAACGATATAATAGCGTTTACAAGTTCAATTGAATTGACAACATCGGCAGATTTGAGAGCAAGTTTCATTAAACGGTTTTGAAAGATTGGTTATTCTGTCACTTCAAGCACGTTAAACTTTATTTATTATAACTTACTGTAGTTGTTTCAGGGGTTGTCGTCTTGAATAGATCAATACAAATGTGGTTAAAAAGCATCTAAATAAACTCAATGATCTTCAGAAAATGTAACTTACTTCAGTTATATTGATATTTATTCTTTTAAAGCTGAAGTTTTATATTTCTATCTTTATTTTCGCTATCTTTTTATTTCTCCTCTCTTCACTCATCTCTCCCTCCCGTGTCTCTATCTCTCTCTCTCTCTCTCTCACTTTCGACGAGTTTGAAGCTTTTTCGTCCCGATATTTCATGTTTTTACGTCATAGCAAAGGTCGATATGCTCTCCAGACAATCGTGGCAAAAACCCAGCCATTACTGTTTTTCTATGTCATAGTGTAGTTCGGGTTCATAGTTAAATATGTCCATGTCGATAAGTATTTTGCCGTCAAACTTCAGTATGTTTATGTCTTCACGTACTTTGGGGTTAAAGTTCAGAATGCCTATTTCGTTACGTAGTTTGGGCTCCAATGTGAGTATGTATATTTTACAACTGTAGGCGGTTTTGCAGGATTTTGACCCCTCGCCAGCATTGACAGTCATCTGATTCAAATGTTCCCTAGGTAATATTGGCTCAAGAATCGGCAGTTGTCTGCCCTATTGGTTAAAGTTTGTCTAAGCGATTCTTAGCGTGTTGGTGCATGCATGTGTTTTGCATGCAGCTTTTGCTTCCAGTTTCCTATATATATATATATATATATATATATATATATATATATATATATATATATATGTATATATATAAATATATATATTTTTTTTTTTTTTTTTTTTTTTCACACAACTGCCTTAGCATTAATTTGAAGGATCGTTGTGCTGAGCTTTTCTTTTGCAAATTGTGAAGAGAGTATCAGTTTTCTTATTTCCTACTTTTCAATAGTGATATGAATTCTACTGGGACATCATTGTGGACAGTGGACGATTTGAGATGTTGAGATTTTCTTTTGATACTCTAGTTGATTTAAGCTGTCACAAATCATGTGGTAGCATTGTTTAGAAAACGCTACTAAACTAATGACACAATACCAATGTGGGTTACATTCGTTTCTGTTCTCACAAGAAATATAGTGACAATTATTCAAGAAGTATATTACATGTTAATGGTAACGTATTCTAAATTAAAGTTTTCTTTTATAAGTGCTGTACTTACTTTTCTCTGTCTATGTCGTTATATAGTTTGGGCTCAAAGTTCAGTACGCATATTTTACAACTGTAGGTGGTTTTGCAATTTACCATGTCTACTGGCATATGTGATCATGTCTCTCTACAACGTTCAATGTCGACTTTTTTTTATAATTTCTGTTGTAGATCTTCTGCTAAGATATTCTCTTAAGCTGTCTCGGTTTTTTTTCTCTTTGCTTCAAAACGCTTAGTCAATGTAAATCACTCGAAAAGAGAGAATCGAGTATGTTAAATAAGACAATGAAGAGCAAAACCTCTATCTAAATATATATAATTATAAGATATTGACAGAGCAAAAAGTTATCATCAAATCCTTACCATAGTGAAGGACTTGATATTGAAACAAACTCTAAATATGCGGATGCTGTAGCAACTAACAATGGAGAATGCCAGAAAGAGATCATAAGATTACAAAATCAACACAAACATTAAACGCCATGAAGAACAAGTGGCACATAACGAACAAGACAGTAAACCTCAAATTTTTTTGGACATGTGTCTTCTCGATAGCAACATATGATTGTGAATCATGGACAATCTCGCAAACGGCAAGGAAGACAATCGATGGTCTGGAAAGAACAATGGATCTGTGTCTGGAAAGAACAATGGATCTGTGTCTGGAAAGAACAATAATGGAAGACAAGACTCTTGGACAACACATTAGTGGTAGACTAAGAGTAATGTAGTATCAAGACATCAACGTGATCTAAAACATGACAAAATAAGAAATGGTAGATCTGCCTGAAGACATAGATTCTTCTAGGCGGGTTGTGCTGAACACAACGTTCTGTATGTGTCCTCATGATGATCACTACAAGACAGTGGCGTATTATGTATGTTGCCGCAGCTACCGCCGGTAGCTGAACATATTAACGAAATACAAAAGGAAATGTTAATTTATTATATTTTTGTAATATTACACATTTTCGAATATCCTATTACACATTTCGTAGGCCAATATAATTTATTTGATTTGATTTGCATTTTATAAAGCAATGTTTTCCTATGGCCACTATAAACGTTTGTGGATGAAACCGAAACCACTGTACGATAGAACATGAAACCGCAAATAAGTAGCCGTACCGTTCTCTTATATCTAAGTATTAATGACCGTGTATACCATTTCTCTGAAATATAATACAGGAGGATTTCTTTTCATATTTCTCCTCATACACCGTTCAACCATGTACTTCCATTATTTCTAAAGTGACTGAGCATCGATGGGTTTAGTGAAGAGTAGAACTATATCAATTTATCATCAATTATCAATCAACACATCATGAAGTGACAAGTACAGAGGAGAACATAAATCGTTTGATGATATTCTGGTTGTTTCATTTTGTCCCTGTCTCCAACCACGCAATGTTATCTCTAGGGACAGCAATTTCCACCGTCTACCCGGTGTCATGTTTACATTTCATAGAAACGGTAGTGTTTGTCCAAATTCTTTATGGTGGCTCACTTGATCATACTAAGTTAGTTTTGTTTTCTTATAGAAAGGATGAAATAATATAACGTTTGGAAGAAAGGTTAGAAGAAAAAAAACTGTACAAACAAAAAAGCAGGACCACTCTATCAAAGACATATGTACATAAGATACAACAGATAAACATACAAATACTCGAAAGAAACAGCCGAGTACAGGAAGAAAAAACATTGTTTATCCAACACCTGTCAGACTGAGATAAAGAAGAAAATATGCTGCGTGAAAGGATCGATATACTAACATGGACGTTTTAGTGAGATAAGGTGCATAGAGGAGGAATAAATAAGAGGGAGATTGGGGACTGAAAGATATCAAGGAGTTGGGTGATAAGGAGTTGAGCCAGTGTGAAGAAGACCCCAGAGACATTACAGTATATTTCAGAGAATGGATATTTAACAAGTCATAATGATAGTGGTACACCGAGCACAGCTTGGAGAGAGAAGAGACAGTAGAAGAAAAGGGATAGGCATGGGTGGTAAATAATAGGAATTTGACAATGAATGCCAGATGCTGAAGTGAAATAGCGATTTTGTTTTGTCAGGACAAAAAGGAAGATTTTACTGTGTCAGCAAAAACGGGCGATTTTCACGATTTATCGAATATCGTGTTTAGGTTAATCCGACAATAATTCTTAGTTCATGCTTTTCCATTGAGACCTTGGATCATAATGGATTACAACATTACTTGATTGTGTCGGTGCAACATTTGAGTACGCCTGTCTATCCACAGTTAATCAAGCTCTAGATTATATTGTTTACCTGCCGGATCATCTCGTCGACCTGAAAGAGAAATTTTGAAAGTTCCTTTCCAAAAAATATATTTGTCAACATATTTCATATCATATAGTAATCCCTTCAGTTCCCTGGCAGCTAGGACCTTACATTAAACAATAGCTTAGACTGAATGTACAGCCGCATAAAATCTGGAAAGATCCAGTAAAATAGCACATGTCAGTAGTGTGGGAACTTTGCAGATATGACAGGGCAAAGCCGGCCAGTTTTAACTTAATTGACTGAAAAAGTGACAAATACCAAAGATATGAGGTTTGTTTTCCTTATGAGTTCTACCTGGTCATAACGTTACATGTGCTGAGTTTAAGAGAAGATGGTTTCCTACTGTTATGTCCTAACAAGGGTGGAACTAACATTATTGTCTGTTTGCCAGGCCTGGGCGAAAAAATATTGAGATAGTGCTTTGCTAAAAACACACTAACCCCCCTCCCTCCAAAACTCGGCTCCTAATTGTAACATTCCAAAGGAGAGACTAGGTCCTTACTTTCGGAACTAAAGTTGAGTTGCAGAGGATGCCAGAAGATGGAAATGCACCGCCGACTGCAACAATGTCGCTCCCTCTGGATTATCTGTCTGGGTTTACTCATGTAGCCTTCGAACTCTCCCGGGTCTACTCACAATGCGTGTATGTTGTTGTTTGTTGACGGATTACCACAAGTTGATACGAGCATATTTGCCCTTTGACTCATAGATTGTGGAGGGTCGTAATGGCTTTCTTGACATTCCCGGCTCTTACTGTAGAGGTGGAGGTCGTCTGTCCCAGGCTGCGCTGGGAAACTACTAGTCCAACCCAGAGGTACTGCAATACTGGGTCCTCAATCAGTATCAGCCAGCACTACAGGGAACACGTCGATCCTAGCTTCTGTTAGCCAGTCTGTTTTGACGCAGACTGTTACCAGGGGAGACCACGAAGAGGTAGATCTGCTAGGGCTTGGCCAGATGATGGTGCGCCGGCCCTGCTATTGCGACCGCAGGTCGCAGTCGCTTAAGCTTCCCCATGCAGTGTATGAACTAGCCACGACGATTGTTCTAGAGAATATCTGAAACAATGACCTATATCCGATAAACGTATCAAGATTGAAAAGACAAACGAAAATCCAATGAACAACAAGAATTTCACCTCCCACAAGCCTGTCAGAAGTTAAACAACCACAATAAGCTTGAAAAGAACACTAAATTCAAGCAGCACACCCCGTGTAATCGGTGTATTTCGATACAGACCAGGGACCCGGAACTGTTGATAGAGAATAAATAACGCTTCAAGATAATGAGTACAACTAAGTTAGGAAGCAATGTGTTGGAGCGAAAATAGTCTCTTTACATTTAAATTGGGATGAATGGATGGATAAGACGGAGAAAGAATTAGGGAGCCGAATCCTGCTGACACTGATCAATGTTCTCAGTTTTTCTCTGCGACAACATTAGAGAAATCGTCAATCAACCACTATTATCAACAGTAATCAAGACAAGACGTTGGGCATATTGGACATGTGATAAGAAGAGATAATAACAGGGAAACAAAGCATGCCTTCAAGTGGGATACAACAGGTAGAAGAAAAGACCCCAACCCAGAGAAACACTGAGAATAACATTGATCAGAGACGAAAAGACAACAGGAATCGGCTCTCTCAATGAGATGGAGTTGTTTACACAAAACAGAAATAAACTGAGAGACTTGATACACGATATTTGCAATGATTGATAATGTTAGAAACGGGAATTTTGAAAACGGGAATGATCATCTATGTTTATTCCCTATGGGCAGGTTCATCATCATCATCGAGTACCGTCTCCGCAACGAAGTGGACTACCATGGATCGCTATTCCACTCTGTTTCTAGCTTTGATGGTGAAGGTTGTCATATATTGACTTGTCCATCTGTTGATGTTACTGGTTATGTCAGTCTTGGTTTGACTCTGCCTCTTCTACCTTGCATTTTCTTTGCCAATATTCCTTTTTGTAGGCTGTTGTGTCTTTTAATGTGCCCCAAAAATGTAATTTGTATTGCCTTAATTGTATTTAGTAGTTTTCTTTTTATGTTTAGTTGTTTTCAAACTTCATCGTTTGTTTTCTTTGCTTTCCATCAAATTATACCTATTCTTCTATAAATCAACATTTCAAAGGCTTCAATTTTCAGTTCTGTTTTCTTGTCTAATGCCCATGTTTCTGCATCATGCAGGAATAATGAGAAGATGTATCATTTTGCTATTCTTAGTTTCAGCCCTACTGTTATTTGTTTTGTTGTTAGTATATTTCTCATGGCATTAAAATTACATTTTGCCATACCTATTCTTTTGTTTATTTCAATTTTACATTTTCCATCATTGGTTATAGTATGTCCACGGTAGTTGTAGCTCTGAACTGTCTCCATATGTATTCCTTCAACTGTGATA
This sequence comes from Megaustenia siamemsis, assembly GCA_032433765.1. Classification (NCBI taxonomy): domain Eukaryota; kingdom Metazoa; phylum Mollusca; class Gastropoda; order Stylommatophora; family Ariophantidae; genus Megaustenia; species Megaustenia siamemsis. The sequence goes on from JAVIAB010000101.1 coordinate 35,268,054, forward strand.
TTTACTTGTCTTCTTATACCTTTTTAGCTCCCAGTGGAGCATAGGTCTTCAACAAACACTTTCAAAGTCGTTCTGTCTTTTGCTATTCTTTTAAGAGCATTCCATGTCTTCCCCATCATCTTCATCTCTGCTTCAATCTATCTTCTCCAATAATTCCTTTGTCTCCCTCTTTGTCTTTTCCCCTGCGGATTCCAAAAAAGGGCCTGTTGTGTAATACTCTCAGTTGGCTTCCTTAGTGTGTGTCCTATCTAGCACCATCGTCTTCGCTGTATCTCTTTATCCACTGGTGTTTGACTGGTACCTTACCATAATTCTATGTTAGTAATTTTGTCCTGCCATAACAATCCTTTTATTCTGCGTAAGCACCCATTAATGAAAGTCTGTATCTTCGTGATTGTCAATATTATTGTTCTCCATGTTTCACAGCCATATAAGAGGACCGCCTTAACATTGGAATTGAAAATTTTTATTTTTGTGTTTAACCTAATTTCTTTGGATTTCCATATGTTTCCCAGTGCAATGAAAGCCCCTCTTGCTTTTGCTATCCTTATGTTTGTATCATTTTCTGTTCCTCACTCTTTATCTATATTACTGCCCAGATATATGAAAGATTGTACATCTAATAGATGTATTTATCCTAGTTTTATTTGGTTATTGCCTACTGTATTATTTCTCATAATGTTAGTTTTATCTCTATTAATCTTCAGTCCCAGCTGTTGTGATCTCTCATCAAGTATGATCATTTTATCCTGCATCTGTTGATGGCTGTGTGATAGGAGAGCTATGTCATCAGCAAAGTCTAAATCATCAAGTTGCTTGGTCAGTGACCACTGGATTCCATTTCTGTTGTTTTGAGTTATTTTCATAATCCAATCTATGGCCAGTAGAAAGAGAAATGGAGACAGAAGGCATCCCTGCCTTACTCCTGTTCTTATTCCAAATGCTTCTGTAAGCTGTCCTCCATGCACCACACTACATTTCGTTCCTTCATACATTGTTTTTATCAGGTTAATAAACTTTATGGGGATTCCGTAATGACTCAACAACTTCCAAAGCATTCTTCTGTCTAAACTATCAAATGTCTTTTCGTAATCTATGAATCCAATATAAAGTGGGGATTTTAGTTATAATTGTGTTCAACTATTATACGTAGAGTAGTTATTTGATCAGCACATGATCTGTCTTCCTAAAACCTGCTTGTTCATCTCTCAAATGTTTCTCTATGGCCTCTTTTAGTCTCTCCAGAATGATTCTGCTTAATATTTTTCCTGGCACTGATAGTAGCATATTTCTCCTATAAGTTGTGCACTCCTGTAACCTTCATTTATTTGGTAGTTTGATCATATAACCTTATTTCCAGTCTTTAGGTATTTCTTCCCTCTCCCAAATTTTATCTAACATATTATGTAGCATCTCGGTAGAGGTGTTAATATCTGCTTTGATGGCTTCCGAAGGAATTTCATCTGGTCCTATGGCTTTACCAGTTTTGAATAGTTTGATGGATATTTACTAGTAGGTCTTGATAATTTTCTTTGTTTATGATCATAGTTTTAGTCTTTTTGATATTCATTTCTAGTCCATATTTTTTGCTTGTTATGTTTATCATATTAAGCAATTGTTGTAGGTCTTCAGGATTTTCTACTAGTAGAGCAGTATCATCAGCATATCTTAGGTTATTTATTATCTTTCCATTAATGTTTAGGCATGGCACCTCTGAGATGTTTTAAAAGATTTGCTCAGTGTATAGATTGAACAAGCCTGTTAATAGGATGCATCGTTGTCTTACTCCTCTTTTTATATCCATGGGTGTAGAGTTCTCCTTGTTATATTTTATTATTGCTGTTTGCTCCCAGTACAAAATGCATACTAGTCGTATGTCTGTGTCGTCTAGATTTATATCCTTTAGGCTTTTGGTTATTGTTTATGGACGGCCTCGGTATCACAGCAAACGAATTAAAATTCATAATTGCTCAACCGCCCGTGCCAGTGGAATCATCCGAATTACTAACACATCTCCCAAACAAAGAAAGGTAATTGTAGTCCCCATCGTAGCAGTCTCAGCACACGCCAAAAGACATAAGGCGAAACCGCGCAGAAAGTGAACACAGCCAACTGTTCCCTGTCATACGATATCATCATTCATCGTAAACAAGCGGGATATCGAAACACACAGCTCACGGTGTGCACAGAGCACTTAACTCAGTAGCTCCTGCAACAAGCCGGACTTGGAATATGAGGAAACTGCAAGAAGGAACACTTTTCAGACATAGCCTTCAATGGTTCCTGCCGCCTATCCACCATATACCATGGAAGTTCGCGTCCTCCCGAAAACGACGATCGTCGTAGCACTTGATGATGTTAGGCCATTGTTGATGACTCAAATTCCAAACATATAGACACACTGGTGGTAAGTTATCATTTCCAATCCAACAGAAGCCACATGACCTGTAGTTAGTAAAACAACAGAGAGAATATGATTTTGTGACCGTCTATGATTCACTCTTGGATGTGAATGTGTAGTTTACACAAGAGGAGAAGTTTTCAACTACAGTGATCCCATTTAAGGCAATTCTGTGATAGCAAGTCACGTCTCCTTTATAGCAGCAGAACTTGATGTTCTCTGCTCCCTTCTTGTAGCTGCTGCCACACGGTTCTGATGTCTCATTAACTTGGACATTATTCAAGAACAATGTCAGATTAACATTCCGTAGATCTGGCTCTGCTGATGAAGTGCTTGGTGCAACAGTTGTATCAATCATACATGAGTCTCCTGGTTTGTGGTCATTAATATCACAGACGGCATATGATGTTGTTATATTCAGTATTTCTTTCTGGGGTGTAGATATGTGGCACATACATGGAGAGTGGTTTGTGGTCACAGTAATCCCATTAAAGGCAATTCTAGGGTAGCATGGCATAGCAGTTTCAGAACAGCACAATCCTATGATGTTTTCTATGTTCGCTATAAAGCTGCTGCCGACTACACAATCCTGACCAATTATATGTACGGACATTATTCACTTGCAATGACAAAACTGCTTTGTTTACATCATAAACATCTGGAAGCGAATCATTTATGGGATTAATAATACACTTTAATCTTCCATCGGGGATATCTTCCTTGAGTCCGTCCCCCAAACCCCCCCACCCCTAAAAAAGAGGTCTTTGGTTAAAAAAGCGCATATGCTTTTGAGTTAAACACAAAATGAGCCCACTTCATAGATTCAAAATTATCCTTTCCAATGCCATCCGTTTGCACAAGTTAGGTCCTTAGCTACCAAGGTCACAAACGAAGCCATCAAATTAAAGACTTTATCTACAGCGAAGGTTAACGAACTGTGAACAAACATTTATGTTCAAACCCTTGAATACATTTTTAAAAAATCTGCCAACTCGCTGCAATAACAGATATCGTGGTGTTCAAAGTAAACATTGCTTAGTCCATGGCTCGAATATAAATAAGCTGCCATTTTGGTCCGTCCCATGACGTCATCTCTGAGTTGATCTGATGATCCTTTAGGCATTTTATATGTTGATCATGGTGTATTCTATCAAAAGCTTTGGTGTAGTCTATGAAGCAGGCATATATTGGTTTGTTTACTACTATGCACTTTTCAATCAATGTTCTCATCCTAATTATGGCTTCTTTTGTGCCACTGTTTTTTTCTTAATCCAAAGTGTTGTGCATCTAATTCAGTATTGATTTTATTCTGAATCCTTCCCTGTATAACATTTAGTCAACGATTTGTTACCAGGCTCATTAGGCTTTTTGTTCTAAAATCACTGCATTCAACTGCACCATTCTTTTTAGGCAATGCAATGAAATTTGATTTTTTAGTTCGTTTGGTATGTATCCTGTATGGTATTGGCCATTGCATATATCTATGATTACTTCAATTACAAACTCTTCTAGAGCCTGTATCATCTCTATCTGTATATTGTCAGGTCCTGCTGCCTTTCCCTTTTTCATTGTTTTTATAGCGTTTTCTGCTTCATATTTCATGATTGTATAGATGTATGCACATTTTATGAATGGCTATTTGTCCCTTTCGTCATGAAACAATTATGGTATATATTCCAGCTATCTATTATATCTTTGTTGTCTGTTAGCATTCTTCCCTCTTTTCATGTGCTGGTTGCGGTTCGAAAAGATGCGGATTGATTGACATTACTTGGCAATGATTGTGAGCACATATTTTTGACTATTCAATATTCACATTCTCACTACTTACATAATTAACAGCGAATGTGTTCTAAAGATACGATATGCAATTACAATATTCAAACACATACAATTACAGGTGTTTCCATAGATAATGACCTATGAATAATTGGTGAATACATATTTATTTATTATAAACAATTAATGAAAAAAATAATAATTAATTACACGATCATATTAATGTGAACACAAACCTTCACGTGAGTGTCAAATAACATATCGCATTCTGGATTTGATCATTTAACTGTTTTTGTGTGTGTCTGGTCAAGTTGCCTGTGTCATTGAGTATAGAATGTCCAACATCGTTGGTGTCCTCATTGGAAGGACACTTATTTCTTTGTTTTTTTTTTAATTTAAGGATTAAGCTGTTCAGGTCTACAGCTGCATTTGTTATAATAACATGTGCATTATGAATTATTTATTAATTTTTTTTTTTACTTTTATCCAGCACAATGTGCCCTGGCCAGGTTTCGTGTATGTTCATTTAGTTACATCAATATATACAACATGAGCATTAACTGTTGATTTTCAAAGAAGGTTGCATGTTATGGGAATCATATGGTATATACAGATCGTTGCCATAATTATGGAGTTAGCGTCAGCAATGAGATGACCCAACAGAATGCAAGAAGCCTCAAGTTCAAATAACGGCACCTTGTCAACGCTAAGATCAAACAATTAAAATGGAAGGGTTAAAGAAAGAACAAACAGAAGACGTTGGTTAACAACACCAGATAATAACATGATTAACATTTACCATATCACAGAAATGGATACTTAGTCTTGAAAGTCGGATTATATCGTGATAATGTTGTTAAGATTGCAACAGGAACCGGCGATAGTACAGGTCTAAGATGAACACCAGCATCCCATCTAACTTTTAAGTAACGACAAATCGCGTACAAAACATAACAATACAAATACAATAATGGATCATTGTAATTATAGTATATATGTGTGGTTGTTGTCAGAATGTACCATTAGTCACATCGGCGTGTACCTAAAATATTGTGGGACAAGACAAACCTATAAACCTATTTTAAATCGTCTCTTGACTTACTGCATCGTGAACTAGTGGCCCAAATTTACAAACAATAAATTCGAAGACAAAAATAAGCAAGCCTTCTGAGTCTATGAAAATAAAAACTGACAATTCTAATTTCGAACATTCTCTAGAATCCAGACTTTAGAACAGATTGGTATCACTTTATGCGGGACAAGATGCAACGCCTCTGTCACAACAAAGACCACAAATTATCCATCCTGATTGTTTATTCTATTCAACTGAAAGTGAGGCGTTTTGAAATAAAAACACGTTTCACATCTCATTATGTTCACTTTCAAGTCGCTGTAACTTCGTTCCATGAAGCACATCTTCAAGTCCCAGCGCTGAATCCAAGTTGACTTGGTCCGTGAGCATATCCCTTGAAATGATGTTCCAACAATTAAAGTAAGCACCTCTACTTCGCTGGATCTTGGTGCTAAGTCATCATAATGGCTGATTGTATATCCCTAAAACGGCCGTACATTAATAGTGAAAGTCGGAATGGAGTATTTGTTCATGACATTGCAGCAATGGGGTTCCTCCCGGAGGTTCATGTTAGCCAGGAGGGATTAATGATTTCACAAATTCACATTACAGTCTTCTTCATTTTTCCTTCTTCATTCTTCATTCAATTCTTCATTCTTACAGTCTGTTGTTTGATGTTAGTCCGATGACTAACTCTGTTTCATATGTTCAGATTTGGAGACATTGTGGTGTCCTTAGATAGTCATCGCTATACATTAAATGAAAAAAAAATATTAGGATCATCATTTTGAGGACGACGTGAACTTTCAGTAAATATGGTGGATAGGCGGCCAGAACTATTAAAGTCTATGTGAAAATTGTCCCTTTTTGCAGTTTCCTCATATTCCAAGTCCGGCTTATTGCAGGATCTACTGAGTTAATTGTTCCGTGCACACTGTAAGCTGTGCGTTTCATCCGTTTTGATCGTGTTTCGATATTCCGATTGTTTACGATGAATTATGATATCGTATGATGTAGATGAGATGGCTGTGTTCACTTCCTGTGCGGTTTCGCTATATGTCTTTTGGCATGTGCTGAGACTACTATGATGAGGACTACAGCTACCTTTCTTTGTTTGGGAGATGAGATAGTAATTCGGATGATTCCAATGGCACGGGCGGTTGAGTAATTATGGATTTTAATTCGGTTGAAGTGAAACCGGGGCCTTCCATAAACATAACTCGATCTTATTGCAGACCAGCTGGTAGAAAATTTACAGTCCAACTAAGATCACATATACTATCACATTGCAGAGCGTGTGCCCGGTACCGTTTCACTGCAATCAACTGTGGTCGCCTGCAGCACTAATCTCTGTGCACTGTCGACAAATACCGTGTTGACTGCGTGGCCATGTGAATGGGACTGGATCACATGTAGGTCAGAAACGAAACGTCTGACAAGGAAGGGAGGTTTCCTTGACTAATTTTTTTAAGTGCACGGCACAGATGATTGTTGTGTGCAATAAATGAAAGTGCTAATTAAGAGGTTTCTCAATATCATCAGTCATAAGCTCATAATCTTCTTCATCATCATCGGGTTCCGCAACGAAGGTTGGCTACCATAGAGCGCCATTCAGCTCTGTCTCTTGCTTTGATGGTGCAAGTTTTCATAAGCTAATTTGTTCATCTTTTGATGTTACTCGTCCATGGCAGTCTTGGTCTGCCTCTTTTACCTTGTATTTTTCCTTCCAAGAGTGCTTCTTGTAGGCTGTTGTGTCTTTTAACATGGCCCAAAAATCGCATTTGTCTTGGTTGAATCGCGTTTAGTAGTTTTTAGTTGTTTTAAGACTTTATCATTTATTTGCTTTTCTTGTTTTCCATCCAATTCTACCTATTCTTCTATATATCTACATTTCGAAGTCTTCAAATTCTGCGGTCCATTTCCTTGTCCGATGTTCATGCGTCTGCACAAAATAGGAATTGTGAGAAAATGTCATATTTTGATATTCTTAGTTTTAGCCCTGGTGTTTTTTGTTTTGATGTTAGTATGTAATTCATGACATTAAAATTACATTTTGCCATTCCTATTCTTTTATTTATTGCAGTTATACATTTTACATCACTGGTTATTGTATGTCTAAGGCAGTTGTAGCTCTGAACTGTCTTCAGGTCTATATCTTCAACTTAGATGTCCACATGTCGGTTTTGAGTAATTTTCTTTGTTTATGATAATAGTTTTAGTCGTTTTGATATTCACATCGAGTCCATATTTAAATAAAAAACTGTTTTTTTTTGTTTATTTCATTAAGTAATTGTTGTATATCTCTAGTATTTTCTACTAGTAGTACAGCATCATCAGCATATCTTAGGTGATTGATTATCTTTCCATTAATGTTTAAGCCTGGCATCTCTATGATGTAGTCAGGAGCTAAAGTGAGAAATACGTTAATCATAACATACTAAAGACGTAAATCTTTACGACAGATCAAACAGAAAATGCATTAAACTAATGTTTACAAAGATTGAAATGAAACGTACACTTCATATGTTTGTTCTTTTCTAACAAACTTTGCAATTAGCAAAACGGTTGTTGGAAGAATATTGATTACAGCTGGGGCGCAAATAAAATAAAATTCGCAACTGATGAAAGAAGAAAACATAGATTTGTAAGAGTTTACACGTTGTCTATAGCAAATTGAGGCTGATGAATGTAGACTTTCGACCGGTCTGATGAAAATACCATTTAGACAATTGATATTTTCGCGATCATATAGGTTCAAAATGGCGTCACTTACAAATGGAATATATTCTGGGTCCTATTAGAGTAGATATTCAACTTTAATAAAAATAAAAGTAAACACATTCTCAATATATTTAGCGAAGTACACATCTTTAAAACTCAAGAAGTTTCTAAGTTATGACAAAAGTTAATGCTGCAGTTTCCTAACATTTTCTTCCTACCTCTTCATGTGTTTTCGTTGCCATCTGGTGTCTATGTTGTCTTCTTATGATTATGTTGTCTTCTTGTGTCTATGTTGCCTTCTTGTTTCTATGTAGTCTTCTTGTATCGTATTTTTCTCTTTGTGAGTATGTTGTTTTCTTGTATCTTCTTTTCTTCTCATGTGTATGTTATCTTCTTGTATTTTCTTTATTTCTTGTATTTATGTTGTCTTCTTTTGTCTATGTACTCTTCTTTTATCTTCGTTATTTATTGTATCTATGTTGTCTTCTTATGAATATATCGTCTTCTTTTATCTTCTTTATTTTTAGTGTGTCTTCGTTGTCTTAGTGTGTCTATGTTATAATATTGCACCTTATTGTTTTCTTCTTTGTCTTCGATGTCTTCTTGTATCTATGTTGTCTTCTTGTATTTTTTTTCTCTTTTTTGGATCTTCGTTGTCTTATGGTGCCTTAGTTGTCTTCTTGTGTATTCGTTGTCTTCTTGTACCTTCGTTCTCTTTTTGTGTCTTCGTTGTCTTTTTGCTTCTCCGTTGTCTTATTGTGTATTCGTTGTCTTTTTTGTGTTTTCGTTGTCTTCGTGTCTTCGAGTCCGTCTAATGTTTTCGGTGTCTTCGTTGTCTTCTAGTTTCTTCAATGTCTTCTTGTGTTGTTTTCTTCCAGTGCCTTCGATGTCTCCTAGTGTATTCGTTGTCTTCTAGTGCCTTCGTTGTCTTCTAGTGTCTTCGTTGTCTTCTAGTACCTTCGTTGTCTTCTAATGCCTTCGTTGTCTTCTAGTGCCTTCGTTGTCTTCTAGTGCCTTCGTTGTCTTCTAGTACCTTCGTTGTCTTCTATGTGTCTTCGTTGTCTTCTAGTGTTTTCGTTGTCTTCTAGTGTCTTCGTTGTCTTCTAGTGCCTTTGTTGTCTTATAGTGTCTTCATTGTCTTCTAGTGTCTTCGTTGTCTTCTTGTGTCGTTTTCATCTAGTGCCTTCGTTGTCTTCTAGTGTCTTTGTTGTCTTCTAGTGTCTTCGTTGTCTTCTAGTGCCTTCGTTGTTTTATAGTGCCTTCGTTGTCTTCTAGTGTCTTCGTTGTCTTCTAGTGCCTTCATTGTCCTCTAGTGTCTTTGTTGTCTTCTAGTGTCTTTTTTGTCTTCTAGTGCTTTCGTTTTCTTCTTGTGTCTTCGTTGTCTGCTAGTGTCTTCGTTGTCTTCTAGTGCCTTCGTTGTCTTCTTGTGTCTATGTGCCTTCTTGTGTCTATGTTGTCTTCTTGTATCTTATTTGTTATTTTTTCTTGTCTATGTTGTTTTCTTGTATCTTCTTTTTCTTCTCATGTGTTTGTTATCTTCTTGTATTTTCTTTATTTCGTGTATGTATGTTACCTTCTTGTGTCTATGTTCACATCTGTTATCGTCGTTACTTATTGTATATATGTTGTCTTCTTATGAAAATGTCGTCTTCTTGTATCTTCTTTTCTTTTTGTGTCTTCGTTGAATTCTAGTAACTATGTTGTCTTCTTAAATCTTTTTTTCTCTTTTTTGGATCTTCGTTGTCTTATTGTGCTTTCGTTGTCTTCTTTTTGTATATTCGTTGTCTTCTTGTACATTCGTTCTCTGTTTGTTTCTTCGTTGTCTCTTTGTTTGTTCGTTGTCTTCTCGTGTCATCATGACCTTCTTGTGTTTTCGACGTCTTCTAGTGCGTTCGTTGTCTTCTAGTGCCTTCTTTGTCTTCTAGTTCCTTCGTTGTCTTCCTGTGTCTTCGTTGTCTTCTCGAGCCTTAGTTGTCTTCTAATGCTTTCGTTGTCTTCTTGTGCCTTCATTGTCTCATAGTGCCTTCGTTGTCTTCTAGTGCCTTCGTTGTCTTCTAGTGCATTCGTTGTCTTCTAGTGCCTTCGTTGGTTTTCTAGTACCTTCGTTGTCGTCTGGGGTCTTCGTTGTCTTCTTAAGTCTTCGTTGTTTTCTAGTGTCTTCGATGTCTTCTAGTGCCTTTGTTGTCTTCTAGTGCCTTCGTTGTCTTCTAGTGTCTTAGTTGTCTTCTAATGCCTTCATTGTCATATAGTGTCTTCGTTGTATTATTTTGCCTTCGTTTTCTTCAAGTGCATTCGTTGTCTTCTAGTACCTTCGTTGTCTTCTAGTGTGTTCGTTGTCTTCTAGTGATTCGTTGTCTTCTCGTGCCTTCGTTGTCTTCTTGTGTCAATGTGTCTTCTTGTGTCTATGTTGCTTTCTTGTATCTTATTTTTCATCGCATGCGTTTCTTATCTTCTTGTATTTTCTTTATTTCTTGTATGTATGTTGTCTTATTGTGTCGATGTTCATTTCTTTTATCTTCGTTATTTATTGTATCTATGTTGTTTTCTTATGAAAATGTCGTCTTCTTTTAGCTTCTTTTTCTGCGTGAGTCTTCGTTGTTTTAGTGTGTCTATGTTGTCATATTGCACCTTCTTTTCTTCTTGTGTGTTCGATAAATTCTTGTATCTATGCTGTTTTCTTGTATCTATTTTCTCTTTTTGGATCTTCGTTGTTTTCTTGTGCCTTCGTTGTCTACTTGTGTATTCGTTGCCTACTTACACATTCGTTCTGTTTTTGTGTCTTCGTTGTATTTTTGTTTCTTCGTTGTTTTCTAGTGTCTTCGTTGTCTTCTAGTGCCTTCGTTGTCTTCTAATGCCTTCGATGTCTTCTAGTGTCTTCGTTGTTTTCTAGTGCCTTCGTAATCTACTAGTGCCTTTGTTGTCTTCTAGTGCCTTCGTTGCCTTCTAGTACCTTCGTTGTCTTCTAGTCTTTATTGTCTTCTAGTGCCATAGGTGTCTTCTAGTTTCTTCGTTGTCTTCTTGTGTCTTCGTTGTCTTCTAGTGTCTTCGTTGTCTTCTAGTACCTTCGTTGTCTTCTAGTGCCATAGGTGTCTTCTAGTACCTTCGTTGTCTTCTAATGCCTTCGTTGTCTTCTAGTATCTTCGTTATCTTCTATTGTTTTCGTTGTCTTCTAGTGCCTTCGATGTCTTCTAGTGCCTTTGTTGTCTTCTAGTGTCTTCGTTGTCTTCTAGTGCCTTAGTTGTCTTCTTGTTCCTTCGTTGTCTTCTTGTGTCGTTTTCTTCTAGTGCATTCGTTGTCTTCCAATGCCTTCGATGTCTTCTAGTGTCTTCGTTGTTTTCTAGTGCCTTTGTTGCCTTCTAGTACCTTCGTTGTATTCTACTGTCTTCGTTGTCTTCTAATGTCTTCGTTGTCTTCTAGTGCATTCGTTGTCTTCTAGTGTCGATGTCTTCTAGTGCCTTCGTTGTCTTCTAGTGCCTTCGTTGTCTTCTATGTGTCTTTATTGTCTTCTTGTTCTAGTGGTGTCTTCTAGTGTCTTCGTTGTCTTCTTGTGTCTTCGTTGTCTTCTAGTGTCTTCGTTGTCTAGTAGTACCTTGTCTTCTTGTAGTTCCTTCTAGGTGTCTTCTAGTACCTTCGTTGTCTTCTAATGCCTTCGTTGTCTTCTAGTGTCTTCGTTGTCTTCTAGTGCCTTCATTGTCTTCTAGTACCCTCGTTGTCTTAGTGTGTCTATGTTGTAATCTTGCACCTTATTGTTTTCTTCTTTGTCTTCGATGTCTTCTTGTATCTATGTTGTCTTCTTGTATTTTTTTCTCTTTTTTGGATCTTCGTTGTCTTATGGTCCCTTAGTTGTCTTCTTGTGTATTCGTTGTCTTCTTGTACCTTCGTTCTCTTTTGTGTCTTCGTTGTCTTTTTGTTTCTCCGTTGTCTTATTGTGTATTCGTTGTCTTTTTTGTGTTTTCGTTGTCTTCTTGTGTCTTCGAGTCCGTCTAATGTTTTCGGTGTCTTCGTTGTCTTCTAGTTTCTTCAATGTCTTCTTGTGTTGTTTTCTTCCAGTGCCTTCGATGTCTCCTAGTGTATTCGTTGTCTTCTAGTGCCTTCGTTGTCTTCTAGTACCTTCGTTGTCTTCTAATGCCTTCGTTGTCTTCTAGTGCCTTCGTTGTCTTCTAGTGCCTTCGTTGCCTTCTAGTACCTTCGTTGTCTTCTATGTGTCTTCGTTGTCTTCTAGTGTTTTCGTTGTCTTCTAGTGTCTTCGTTGTCTTCTAGTGCCTTTGTTGTCTTATAGTGCCTTTATTGTCTTCTAGTGTCTTCGTTGTCTTCTTGTGTCGTTTTCATCTAGTGCCTTCGTTGTCTTCTAGTGTCTTTGTTGTCTTCTAGTGTCTTCGTTGTCTTCTAGTGCCTTCGTTGTTTTATAGTGCCTTCGTTGTCTTCTAGTGTCTTCGTTGTCTTCTAGTGCCTTCATTGTCCTCTAGTGTCTTTGTTGTCTTCTAGTGTCTTTTTTTGTCTTCTAGTGCTTTCGTTTTCTTCTTGTGTCTTCGTTGTCTGCTAGTGTCTTCGTTGTCTTCTAGTGCCTTCGGTGTCTTCTTGTGTCTATGTGCCTTCTTGTGTCTATGTTGTCTTCTTGTATCTTATTTGTTATTTTTTCTTGTCTATGTTGTTTTCTTGTATCTTCTTTTTTCTTCTCATGTGTTTGTTATCTTCTTGTATTTTCTTTATTTCGTGTATGTATGTTACCTTCTTGTGTCTATGTTCACATCTGTTATCGTCGTTACTTATTGTATATATGTTGTCTTCTTATGAAAATGTCGTCTTCTTGTATCTTCTTTTCTTTTTGTGTCTTCGTTGAATTCTAGTAACTATGTTGTCTTCTTGTATCTTTTTTCTCTTTTTTGGATCTTCGTTGTCTTATTGTGCCTTCGTTGTCTTCTTTTTGTATATTCGTTGTCTTCTTGTACATTCGTTCTCTGTTTGTATCTTCGTTGTCTCTTTGTTTGTTCGTTGTCTTCTCGTGTCATCATGACCTTCTTGTGTTTTCGACGTCTTCTAGTGCGTTCGTTGTATTCTAGTGCCTTCCTTGTCTTCTAGTTCCTTCGTTGTCTTCCTGTGTCTTCGTTGTCTTCTCGAGCCTTAGTTGTCTTCTAATTCTTTCGTTGTCTTCTTGTGCCTTCGTTGTCTCATAGTGCCTTCGTTGTCTTCTAGTGCCTTCGTTGTCTTCTAGTGCATTCGTTGTCTTCTAGTGCCTTCGTTGGTTTTCTAGTACCTTCGTTGTCGTCTGGGGTCTTCGTTGTCTTCTTATGTCTTCGTTGTTTTCTAGTGTCTTCGATGTCTTCTAGTGCCTTTGTTGTCTTCTAGTGCCTTCGTTGTCTTCTAGTGTCTTAGTTGTCTTCTAATGCCTTCATTGTCATATAGTGTCTTCGTTGTGTTATATTGCCTTCGTTTTCTTCAAGTGCATTCGTTGTCTTCTAGTACCTTCGTTGTCTTCAAGTGTGTTCGTTGTCTTCTAGTGATTCGTTGTCTTCTCGTGCCTTCGTTGTCATCTTGTGTCTATGTGTCTTCTTGTGTCTATGTTGCTTTCTTGTATCTTATTTTTCATCGCATGTGTTTCTTATCTTCTTGTATTTTCTTTATTTCGTGTATGTATGTTGTCTTATTGTGTCGATGTTCATTTCTTTTATCTTCGTTATTTATTGTATCTATGTTGTTTTCTTATGAAAATGTCGTCTTCTTTAGCTTCTTTTTCTGCGTGAGTCTTCGTTGTCTTAGTGTGTCTATGTTGTCATATTGCACCTTCTTTTCTTCTTGTGTGTTCGATAAATTCTTGTATCTATGCTGTTTTCTTGTATCTATTTTCTCTTTTTGGATCTTCGTTGTTTTCTTGTGCCTTCGTTGTCTACTTGTGTATTCGTTGCCTACTTACACATTCGTTCTGTTTTTGTGTCTTCGTTGTATTTTTGTTTCTTCGTTGTTTTCTTGTGTCTTCGTGTCTTTCTAATGCCTTCGTTTTCTAATGCCTTCGATGTCTTCTAGTGTCTTCGTTGTTTTCTAGTGCCTTCGTTCTTCTAGTGCCTTTGTTGTCTTCTAGTGCCTTCGTTCTTCTAGTACCTTCGTTGTCTTCTAGTCTTTATTGTCTTCTAGTGCCTTAGGTGTCTTCTAGTTTCTTCGTTGTCTTCTTGTGTCTTCGTTGTCTTCTAGTGTCTTCGTTGTCTTCTAGTACCTTCGTTGTCTTCTAGTGCCGTGTCTTCTAGTACCTTCGTTGTCTTCTAATGCCTTCGTTGTCTTCTAGTATCTTCGTTGTCTTCTAGTGCCTTCGTTGTCTTCTAGTGCCTTCGATGTCTTCTAGTGCCTTCGTTGTCTTCTAGTGTCTTCGTTGTCTTCTAGTGCCTTCGTTGTCTTCTTGTTCCTTCGTTGTCTTCTTGTGTCGTTTTCTTCTTGCATTCGTTGTCTTCTAGTGCCTTCGATTTCTTCTAGTGTCTTCGTTGTTTTCTAGTGCTTTGTTGTCTTCTAGTGCCTTCGTTGTCTTCTAGTGTCTTTATTGTCTTCTAGTGTCTTCGTTGTCTTCTAGTGCCTTCGTTGTCTTCTAGTGCCTTCGATGTCTTCTAGTGCCTTCGTTGCCTTCTAGTACCTTCATTGTCTTCTAGTGTCTTTATTGTCTTCTAGTGCCTTCGTTGTCTTCTAGTGTCTTCGTTGTCTTCTAGTGTCTTCGTTGTCTTCTAGTGTCTTCGTTGTCTTCTAGTACCTTCGTTGTCTTCTAGTGCCATAGGTGTCTTCTAGTTTCGTTGTCTTCTAATGCCTTCGTTGTCTTCTAGTGTCTTCGTTGTCTTCTAGTGCCTTCATTGTCTTCTAGTTCGTTGTCTTAGTGTGTCTATGTTGTAATCTTGTATTGTTTTCTTCTTTGTCTTCGATGTCTTCTTGTTCTATGTTGTCTTCTTGTTCTCGATCTTCGTTGTCTTATGGTCCCTTAGTTGTCTTCTTGTGTATTCGTTGTCTTCTTGTACCTTCGTTCTCTTTTTGTGTCTTCGTTGTCTTTTTGTTTCTCGTTGTCTTATTGTGTATTCGTTGTCTTTTTTGTGTTTTCGTTGTCTTCTTGTGTCTTCGAGTCCGTCTAATGTTTTCGGTGTCTTCGTTGTCTTCTAGTTTCTTCAATGTCTTCTTGTGTTGTTTTCTTCCAGTGCCTTCGATGTCTCCTAGTGTATTCGTTGTCTTCTAGTGCCTTCGTTGTCTTCTAGTACCTTCGTTGTCTTCTAATGCCTTCGTTGTCTTCTAGTGCCTTCGTTGTCTTCTAGTGCCTTCGTTGCCTTCTAGTACCTTCGTTGTCTTCTATGTGTCTTCGTTGTCTTCTAGTGTTTTCGTTGTCTTCTAGTGTCTTCGTTGTCTTCTAGTGCCTTTGTTGTCTTATAGTGCCTTTATTGTCTTCTAGTGTCTTCGTTGTCTTCTTGTGTCGTTTTCATCTAGTGCCTTCGTTGTCTTCTAGTGTCTTTGTTGTCTTCTAGTGTCTTCGTTGTCTTCTAGTGCCTTCGTTGTTTTATAGTGCCTTCGTTGTCTTCTAGTGTCTTCGTTGTCTTCTAGTGCCTTCATTGTCCTCTAGTGTCTTTGTTGTCTTCTAGTGTCTTTTTTGTCTTCTAGTGCTTTCGTTTTCTTCTTGTGTCTTCGTTGTCTGCTAGTGTCTTCGTTGTCTTCTAGTGCCTTCGGTGTCTTCTTGTGTCTATGTGCCTTCTTGTGTCTATGTTGTCTTCTTGTATCTTATTTGTTATTTTTTCTTGTCTATGTTGTTTTCTTGTATCTTCTTTTTTCTTCTCATGTGTTTGTTATCTTCTTGTATTTTCTTTATTTCGTGTATGTATGTTACCTTCTTGTGTCTATGTTCACATCTGTTATCGTCGTTACTTATTGTATATATGTTGTCTTCTTATGAAAATGTCGTCTTCTTGTATCTTCTTTTCTTTTTGTGTCTTCGTTGAATTCTAGTAACTATGTTGTCTTCTTGTATCTTTTTTCTCTTTTTTGGATCTTCGTTGTCTTATTGTGCCTTCGTTGTCTTCTTTTTGTATATTCGTTGTCTTCTTGTACATTCGTTCTCTGTTTGTATCTTCGTTGTCTCTTTGTTTGTTCGTTGTCTTCTCGTGTCATCATGACCTTCTTGTGTTTTCGACGTCTTCTAGTGCGTTCGTTGTCTTCTAGTGCCTTCCTTGTCTTCTAGTTCCTTCGTTGTCTTCCTGTGTCTTCGTTGTCTTCTCGAGCCTTAGTTGTCTTCTAATTCTTTCGTTGTCTTCTTGTGCCTTCGTTGTCTCATAGTGCCTTCGTTGTCTTCTAGTGCCTTCG
Source organism: Megaustenia siamemsis (assembly GCA_032433765.1). Lineage (NCBI taxonomy): Eukaryota > Metazoa > Mollusca > Gastropoda > Stylommatophora > Ariophantidae > Megaustenia > Megaustenia siamemsis. Next base: position 35,284,340 of record JAVIAB010000101.1, read on the forward strand.
TTGTCTTCTAGTGCATTCGTTGTCTTCTAGTGCCTTCGTTGGTTTTCTAGTACCTTCGTTGTCGTCTGGGGTCTTCGTTGTCTTCTTATGTCTTCGTTGTTTTCTAGTGTCTTCGATGTCTTCTAGTGCCTTTGTTGTCTTCTAGTGCCTTCGTTGTCTTCTAGTGTCTTAGTTGTCTTCTAATGCCTTCATTGTCATATAGTGTCTTCGTTGTGTTATATTGCCTTCGTTTTCTTCAAGTGCATTCGTTGTCTTCTAGTACCTTCGTTGTCTTCAAGTGTGTTCGTTGTCTTCTAGTGATTCGTTGTCTTCTCGTGCCTTCGTTGTCATCTTGTGTCTATGTGTCTTCTTGTGTCTATGTTGCTTTCTTGTATCTTATTTTTCATCGCATGTGTTTCTTATCTTCTTGTATTTTCTTTATTTCGTGTATGTATGTTGTCTTATTGTGTCGATGTTCATTTCTTTTATCTTCGTTATTTATTGTATCTATGTTGTTTTCTTATGAAAATGTCGTCTTCTTTTAGCTTCTTTTTCTGCGTGAGTCTTCGTTGTCTTAGTGTGTCTATGTTGTCATATTGCACCTTCTTTTCTTCTTGTGTGTTCGATAAATTCTTGTATCTATGCTGTTTTCTTGTATCTATTTTCTCTTTTTTGGATCTTCGTTGTTTTCTTGTGCCTTCGTTGTCTACTTGTGTATTCGTTGCCTACTTACACATTCGTTCTGTTTTTGTGTCTTCGTTGTATTTTTGTTTCTTCGTTGTTTTCTTGTGTCTTCGTGTCTTTCTAATGTTTTCAGTATTTTCTAGTGTCTTCGTTGTCTTCTTGTGTTGTTTTCTTCTAGTGCTTTCGTTGTCTTCTAGTGCCTTCTATGTTTTCTAGTGCCTTCGTTGTCTTCTTGTGTCTTCATTGTCTTCTTGTGCCTTCGTTGTCTTCTAGTACTTCGGTGTCTTCTTGTGTCTTCTTCATGTGTCGTCGTTGTCTTCTCTTGTCTTCGTTGTCTTCAATAGCATTCGTTGTCTTCTAGTTCCTTCGTTGTCTTCTTGTGTCTTCCTTGTCTTTTAGAGCCTTCGTTGTCTTCTAGTGCCTTCGTTGTCGTCTAGTGCCTTCGTTGTCTTCTAGTGCCTTCGTTGTCTTCTAGTGCCTTCGCTGTCTTCTAGTTCCTTCGTTGTCTTCTTGTGTCTTCCTTGTCTTTTAGAGCCTTCGTTGTCTTCTAGTGCCTTCGTTGTCTTCTAGTGCCTTCCCTTTCTTCTTGTTTCGTTTTTTTCTAGTGCTTTCGATTTTGTTCTAATGTCTTCGTTGTCTTCTAGTGTCTTCATTGTTTTATTGTGCCTTTATTGTCTTCTAGTGTCTTTATTTTCTTCTAGTGCCTACGATGTCTTATAGTGCCTTCATTGTCTTCTAGTGTCTACATTGTCTTCTAGTGTCTTCGTTGCCTTCTATTGCCTTCATTGTCTTCTAGTAACTTCATTGTCTTCTAGTGCCTTCGTTGTCTTCAAGTGTCTTCGTTGTCTTCTAGTGTCTTCGTTGTCTTCTAGTGTTTCTTTGTATTCATTTGTCGTTTTCTTCTAGTCCATTCGTTGTCTTCTAATGTCGTTTTTTTTTCTAGTGCATTCGTTGTCTTCTAGTGTCGTTTCCTTCAAGTGTCTTCGTTGTCTTCTTGTGTCGTTTTCTTCTAGTGTCTTCGTTGTCTTCGTGTGTCCTTTTCTTCTAGTGTCTTCAATGTCGTCTAGTGCCTTCGTTGTCTTCTAAAGCTTTCGTTGTCTTCTAGTGCATTCGTTGTCTTCTGGTGTCTTTGTTGTCTTATAATGCCTTCGTTGTCTTCTAGTATCTTCGTTATCTTCTATTGTTTTCGTTGTCTTCTAGTGCCTTCGATGTCTTCTAGTGCCTTTGTTGTCTTCTAGTGTCTTCGTTGTCTTCTAGTGCCTTAGTTGTCTTCTTGTTCCTTCTTTGTCTTCTTGTGTCGTTTTCATCTAGTGCATTCGTTGTCTTCTAATGTCTTCGATGTCTTCTAGTGTCTTCGTTGTTTTCTAGTGCCTTCGTTGTCTTCTAATGCCTTCGATGTCTTCTAGTGTCTTCGTTGTTTTCTAGTGCCTTCGTAATCTACTAGTGCCTTTGTTGTCTTCTAGTGCCTTCGTTGCCTTCTAGTACCTTCGTTGTCTTCTAATGTCTTCGTTGTCTTCTAATGTCTTCGTTGTCTTCTAGTGCATTCGTTGTCTTATAGTGTCATCGTTGTCTCCTAGTGTCTTCGTTGTCTTCTAGTGCCTTCGTTGTATTCTAATGCCTTCGATGTCTTCTAGTGTCTTCGTTGTTTTCTAGTGCCTTCGTAATCTACTAGTGCCTTTGTTGTCTTCTAGTGCCTTCGTTGCCTTCTAGTACCTTCGTTGTCTTCTAGTGTCTTTATTGTCTTCTAGTGCCATAGGTGTCTTCTAGTGTCTTCGTTGTCTTCTTGTGTCTTCGTTGTCTTCTAGTGTCTTCGTTGTCTTCTAGTACCTTCGTTGTCTTCTAGTGCCGTAGGTTTCTTCTAGTACCTTCGTTGTCTTCTAATGCCTTCGTTGTCTTCTAGTGTCTTCGTTGTCTTCTAGTGCCTTCATTGTCTTCTAGTACCTTCGTTGTCTTCTAGTGCCTTCTTTGTCTTCTAGTGCCTTTGTTGTCTTATAGTGCCTTCATTGTCTTCTAGTGTCTTCGTTGTCTTCTTGTGTCGTTTTCATCTAGTGCCTTCGTTGTCTTCTAGTGTCTTTGTTGTCTTCTAGTGTCTTCGTTGTCTTCTAGTGCCTTCGTTGTTTTATAGTGCCTTCGTTGTCTTCTAGTGTCTTCGTTGTCTTCTAGTGCCTTCATTGTCCTCTAGTGTCTTTGTTGTCTTCTAGTGTCTTTTTTTGTCTTCTAGTACTTTCGTTTTCTTCTTGTGTCTTCGTTGCCTGCTAGTGTCTTCGTTGTCTTCTAGTGCCTTCGTTGTCTTCTTGTGACTATGTGCCTTCTTGTGTCTATGTTGTCTTCTTGTATCTTATTTGTTATTTTTTCTTGTCTATGTTGTTTTCTTGTATCTTCTTTTTTCTTCTCATGTGTTTGTTATCTTCTTGTATTTTCTTTATTTCGTGTATGTATGTTACCTTCTTGTGTCTATGTTCACATCTGTTATCGTCGTTACTTATTGTATATATGTTGTCTTCTTATGAAAATGTCGTCTTCTTGTATCTTCTTTTCTTTTTGTGTCTTCGTTGAATTCTAGTAACTATGTTGTCTTCTTGTATCTTTTTTCTCTTTTTTGGATCTTCGTTGTCTTATTGTGCCTTCGTTGTCTTCTTTTTGTATGTTCGTTGTCTTCTTGTACATTCGTTCTCTGTTTGTATCTTCGTTGTCTCTTTGTTTGTTCGTTGTCTTCTCGTATCATCATGACCTTCTTGTGTTTTCGACGTCTTCTAGTGCGTTCGTTGTCTTCTAGTGCCTTCCTTGTCTTCTAGTTCCTTCGTTGTCTTCCTGTGTCTTCATTGTCTTCTCGAGCCTTAGTTGTCTTCTAATTCTTTCGTTGTCTTCTTGTGCCTTCGTTGTCTCATAGTGCCTTCGTTGTCTTCTAGTGCCTTCGTTGTCTTCTAGTGCATTCGTTGTCTTCTAGTGCCTTCGTTGGTTTTCTAGTACCTTCGTTGTCGTCTGGGGTCTTCGTTGTCTTCTTATGTCTTCGTTGTTTTCTAGTGTCTTCGATGTCTTCTAGTGCCTTTGTTGTCTTCTAGTGCCTTCGTTGTCTTCTAGTGTCTTAGTTGTCTTCTAATGCCTTCATTGTCTTATAGTGTCTTCGTTGTGTTATATTGCCTTCGTTATCTTAAAGTGCCTTCGTTGTCTTCTAGTGTCTTAGTTGTCTTCTAATGCCTTCATTGTCATATAGTGTCTTCGTTGTGTTATATTGCCTTCGTTTTCTTCAAGTGCATTCGTTGTCTTCTAGTACCTTCGTTGTCTTCAAGTGTGTTCGTTGTCTTCTAGTGATTCGTTGTCTTCTCGTGCCTTCGTTGTCATCTTGTGTCTATGTGTCTTCTTGTGTCTATGTTGCTTTCTTGTATCTTATTTTTCATCGCATGTGTTTCTTATCTTCTTGTATTTTCTTTATTTCGTGTATGTATGTTGTCTTATTGTGTCGATGTTCATTTCTTTTATCTTCGTTATTTATTGTATCTATGTTGTTTTCTTATGAAAATGTCGTCTTCTTTTAGCTTCTTTTTCTGCGTGAGTCTTCGTTGTCTTAGTGTGTCTATGTTGTCATATTGCACCTTCTTTTCTTCTTGTGTGTTCGATAAATTCTTGTATCTATGCTGTTTTCTTGTATCTATTTTCTCTTTTTTGGATCTTCGTTGTTTTCTTGTGCCTTCGTTTTCTACTTGTGTATTCGTTGCCTACTTACACATTCGTTCTGTTTTTGTGTCTTCGTTGTATTTTTGTTTCTTCGTTGTTTTCTTGTGTCTTCGTGTCTTTCTAATGTTTTCAGTATTTTCTAGTGTCTTCGTTGTCTTCTTGTGTTGTTTTCTTCTAGTGCCTTCGTTGTCTTCTAGTGCCTTCTATGTTTTCTAGTGCCTTCGTTGTCTTCTTGTGTCTTCATTGTCTTCTTGTGCCTTCGTTGTCTTCTAGTACTTCGGTGTCTTCTTGTGTCTTCTTCATGTGTCGTCGTTGTCTTCTCTTGTCTTCGTTGTCTTCAATAGCATTCGTTGTCTTCTAGTTCCTTCGTTGTCTTCTTGTGTCTTCCTTGTCTTTTAGAGCCTTCGTTGTCTTCTAGTGCCTTCGTTGTCGTCTAGTGCCTTCGTTGTCTTCTAGTGCCTTCGTTGTCTTCTAGTGCCTTCGTTGTCTTCTAGTTCCTTCGTTGTCTTCTTGTGTCTTCCTTGTCTTTTAGAGCCTTCCTTGTCTTCTAGTGCCTTCGTTGTCTTCTAGTGCCTTCCCTTTCTTCTTGTTTCGTTTTTTTCTAGTGCTTTCGATTTTGTTCTAATGTCTTCGTTGTCTTCTAGTGTCTTCATTGTCTTATTGTGCCTTTATTGTCTTCTAGTGTCTTTATTGTCTTCTAGTGCCTACGATGTCTTATAGTGCCTTCATTGTCTTCTAGTGTCTACATTGTCTTCTAGTGTCTTCGTTGCCTTCTATTGCCTTCATTGTCTTCTAGTAACTTCATTGTCTTCTAGTGCCTTCGTTGTCTTCAAGTGTCTTCGTTGTCTTCTAGTGTCTTCGTTGTCTTCTAGTGTTTCTTTGTATTCATTTGTCGTTTTCTTCTAGTCCATTCGTTGTCTTCTAATGTCGTTTTTTTTCTAGTGCATTCGTTGTCTTCTAGTGTCGTTTCCTTCAAGTGACTTCGTTGTCTTCTTGTGTCGTTTTCTTCTAGTGTCTTCGTTGTCTTCGTGTGTCCTTTTCTTCTAGTGTCTTCAATGTCGTCTAGTGCCTTCGTTGTCTTCTAAAGCTTTCGTTGTCTTCTAGTGCATTCGTTGTCTTCTAGTATCTTCGTTATCTTCTATTGTTTTCGTTGTCTTCTAGTGCCTTCGATGTCTTCTAGTGCCTTTGTTGTCTTCTAGTGTCTTCGTTGTCTTCTAGTGCCTTAGTTGTCTTCGTGTTCCTTCTTTGTCTTCTTGTGTCGTTTTCTTCTAGTGCATTCGTTGTCTTCTAATGTCTTCGATGTCTTCTAGTGTCTTCGTTGTTTTCTAGTGCCTTCGTTGTCTTCTAATGCCTTCGATGTCTTCTAGTGTCTTCGTTGTTTTCTAGTGCCTTCGTAATCTACTAGTGCCTTTGTTGTCTTCTAGTGCCTTCGTTGCCTTCTAGTACCTTCGTTGTCTTCTAATGTCTTCGTTGTCTTCTAATGTCTTCGTTGTCTTCTAGTGCATTCGTTGTCTTATAGTGTCATCGTTGTCTCCTAGTGTCTTCGTTGTCTTCTAGTGCCTTCGTTGTATTCTAATGCCTTCGATGTCTTCTAGTGTCTTCGTTGTTTTCTAGTGCCTTCGTAATCTACTAGTGCCTTTGTTGTCTTCTAGTGCCTTCGTTGCCTTCTAGTACCTTCGTTGTCTTCTAGTGTCTTTATTGTCTTCTAGTGCCATAGGTGTCTTCTAGTGTCTTCGTTGTCTTCTTGTGTCTTCGTTGTCTTCTAGTGTCTTCGTTGTCTTCTAGTACCTTCGTTGTCTTCTAGTGCCATAGGTGTCTTCTAGTACCTTCGTTGTCTTCTAATGCCTTCGTTGTCTTCTAGTGTCTTCGTTGTCTTCTAGTGTCTTCATTGTCTTCTAGTACCTTCGTTGTCTTCTAGTGCCTTCTTTGTCTTCTAGTGTCTTCGTTGTCTTCTAGTACCTTCGTTGTCTTCTAATGCCTTCGTTGTCTTCTAGTGTCTTCGTTGTCTTCTAGTGCCTTCTTTGTCTTCTAGTGTCTTCGTTGTCTTCTAGTGCCTTTGTTGTCTACTAATGTCGTTTTCTTCCAGTGCATTCGTTGTCTTCTAGTGCAGTTTTCTACAAGTGTCTTCGTTGTCTTCTTGTGTCATTTTCTTCTAGTGTCTTCGTTGTCTTTCTGTGTCCTTTTCTTCTAGTGTCTTCGTTGTCGTCTAGTGCCTTCGTTGTCTTCTAATGATTTCGTTGTCTTCTAGTGTCTTCGTTGTCTTCTAGTGCCTTCGTTGTCTTCTAGTACCTTCGTTGTCTTCTAGTGCCTTCGTTGTCTTATATTGCATTCGTTGTCTTCTAGTTCCTTCGTTGTCTCCTTGTGTCTTCGTTGTCTTCTAGTCTCTTCGTTGTCTTCTAGTGCCTCAGTTGTCTTCTAGTGCCTTCGTTGTCTTCTTGTGTCTTCATTGTCTTCTTGTGCCTTCGTTGTCTTCTAGTACTTCGGTGTCTTCTTGTGTCTTCTTCATGTGTCGTCGTTGTCTTCTCTTGTCTTCGTTGTCTTCAATAGCATTCGTTGTCTTCTAGTTCCTTCGTTGTCTTCTTGTGTCTTCCTTGTCTTTTAGAGCCTTCGTTGTCTTCTAGTGCCTTCGTTGTCGTCTAGTGCCTTCGTTGTCTTCTAGTGCCTTCGTTGTCTTCTAGTGCCTTCGTTGTCTTCTAGTTCCTTCGTTGTCTTCTTGTGTCTTCCTTGTCTTTTAGAGCCTTCCTTGTCTTCTAGTGCCTTCGTTGTCTTCTAGTGCCTTCCCTTTCTTCTTGTTTCGTTTTTTTCTAGTGCTTTCGATTTTGTTCTAATGTCTTCGTTGTCTTCTAGTGTCTTCATTGTCTTATTGTGCCTTTATTGTCTTCTAGTGTCTTTATTGTCTTCTAGTGCCTACGATGTCTTATAGTGCCTTCATTGTCTTCTAGTGTCTACATTGTCTTCTAGTGTCTTCGTTGCCTTCTATTGCCTTCATTGTCTTCTAGTAACTTCATTGTCTTCTAGTGCCTTCGTTGTCTTCAAGTGTCTTCGTTGTCTTCTAGTGTCTTCGTTGTCTTCTAGTGTTTCTTTGTATTCATTTGTCGTTTTCTTCTAGTCCATTCGTTGTCTTCTAATGTCGTTTTTTTTTCTAGTGCATTCGTTGTCTTCTAGTGTCGTTTCCTTCAAGTGTCTTCGTTGTCTTCTTGTGTCGTTTTCTTCTAGTGTCTTCGTTGTCTTCGTGTGTCCTTTTCTTCTAGTGTCTTCAATGTCGTCTAGTGCCTTCGTTGTCTTCTAAAGCTTTCGTTGTCTTCTAGTGCATTCGTTGTCTTCTGGTGTCTTTGTTGTCTTATAATGCCTTCGTTGTCTTCTAGTATCTTCGTTATCTTCTATTGTTTTCGTTGTCTTCTAGTGCCTTCGATGTCTTCTAGTGTCTTTGTTGTCTTCTAGTGTCTTCGTTGTCTTCTAGTGCCTTAGTTGTCTTCGTGTTCCTTCTTTGTCTTCTTGTGTCGTTTTCTTCTAGTGCATTCGTTGTCTTCTAATGTCTTCGATGTCTTCTAGTGTCTTCGTTGTTTTCTAGTGCCTTCGTTGTCTTCTAATGCCTTCGATGTCTTCTAGTGTCTTCGTTGTTTTCTAGTGCCTTCGTAATCTACTAGTGCCTTTGTTGTCTTCTAGTGCCTTCGTTGCCTTCTAGTACCTTCGTTGTCTTCTAATGTCTTCGTTGTCTTCTAATGTCTTCGTTGTCTTCTAGTGCATTCGTTGTCTTATAGTGTCATCGTTGTCTCCTAGTGTCTTCGTTGTCTTCTAGTGCCTTCGTTGTATTCTAATGCCTTCGATGTCTTCTAGTGTCTTCGTTGTTTTCTAGTGCCTTCGTAATCTACTAGTGCCTTTGTTGTCTTCTAGTGCCTTCGTTGCCTTCTAGTACCTTCGTTGTCTTCTAGTGTCTTTATAGTCTTCTAGTGCCATAGGTGTCTTCTAGTGTCTTCGTTGTCTTCTTGTGTCTTCGTTGTCTTCTAGTGTCTTCGTTGTCTTCTAGTACCTTCGTTGTCTTCTAGTGCCATAGGTGTCTTCTAGTACCTTCGTTGTCTTCTAATGCCTTCGTTGTCTTCTAGTGTCTTCGTTGTCTTCTAGTGCCTTCATTGTCTTCTAGTACCTTCGTTGTCTTCTAGTGCCTTCTTTGTCTTCTAGTGTCTTCGTTTTCTTCTAGTACCTTCGTTGTCTTCTAATGCCTTCGTTGTCTTCTAGTGTCTTCGTTGTCTTCTAGTGCCTTCTTTGTCTTCTAGTGTCTTCGTTGTCTTCTAGTGCCTTTGTTGTCTACTAATGTCGTTTTCTTCCAGTGCATTCGTTGTCTTCTAGTGCAGTTTTCTACAAGTATCTTCGTTGTCTTCTTGTGTCATTTTCTTCTAGTGTCTTCGTTGTCTTTCTGTGTCCTTTTCTTCTAGTGTCTTCGTTGTCGTCTAGTGCCTTCGTTGTCTTCTAATGCTTTCGTTGTCTTCTAGTGTCTTCGTTGTCTTCTAGTGCCTTCGTTGTCTTCTAGTACCTTCGTTGTCTTCTAGTGCCTTCGTTGTCTTATATTGCATTCGTTGTCTTCTAGTTCCTTCGTTGTCTCCTTGTGTCTTCGTTGTCTTCTAGTCTCTTCGTTGTCTTCTAGTGCCTTAGTTGTCTTCTAGTGCCTTCGTTGTCTTCTTGTGTCTTCGTTGTCTTCTAGTGCCTTCTTTGTCTTCTAGTTCCTTCGTTGTCTTCTAGTGCCTTCGTTGTCTTCTTGTGTCTTCGTTGTCTTATATTGCCTTCGTTGTCTTCTAGTTCCTTCGTTGTCTTCTTGTGTCGTTTTCTTCTAGTGCATTCGTTGACTTCTAGTGTCTAGTGGGTTGCAGGCGGCTATGTCGCTGATTGCTCGCAAACTAGCGACACAATGCACACTTAACTGGAACGCTGAAATGTAAAACAACAAGAGGGTGGAAACTAACATGTTGGATGAATATAATTGTATGATCTTAAATCTGACATATTCACATTTTCTTCAGTTTTATTATTTGTACTTACTGTTTTGGCCTTCTCTGAAATCTGAAAGAGATTAATTTGTAACTCTAACTTCGAATTAAATAATCTACCGTTTATGTTTTGTATATTAGTGACATCGTATCCTTACTTCTATGTTATGCAACATTTCTACTTAATTTGTTCGCACTCTAACGTGTGTAATTATGATACACCTTTATACGGAAGTTTAATCGAACTTCGGTCGATATGGCAGATCAGCGGCAAGGTAACGTTGAGATACTGTCTGAAAAGTGTTACTTGTTGCAGTGTCCTTATATTCCAAGTCCGGCTTGCTTCCAGAGCTACAGAATAATGTTCTGTACACACCGTCAGCTCTGTGATACTTCCTGATGGTGTTTCTATATTCAGTTTGTTTACGACGGAAGATGATATCGTACGACGAAGGACAGTTAGCTGCTTTCACCTTCGATGCTAATATGCCTTATGCATTGTGACGTGTGGTATGTTTCCTATGATGGGGACTGCAGCTGCCATTCTTTGCTTCAATATTCGGTGAGATGTTAATTCGTATGATTCCACTGGCACAGTCGGTTGAGCAATCATGGAGTTTCATTTGTTTGTAGTGATACCGTGTGCCATATATAAGTGTATATATATATATATATATATATATATATATATATATATATATATATATATATATATATATATATATATATATACACACACTGTCATCTCTCGCTACTTCGCGGTTCATTTATCGCGGCCTCATTACAGATTGTTCAAAAATTCTAAATTGAGGAATTATGGCGCGAAAGTTACCCGCACTCCAGCAGAGAAAAGGGAGTGCCCACACAATGTTTATGTGTCGTTCCAAGTTGTTATCAGAATAAAAGAGTTATAAAAACATATTTACAGTATGTACACTTTAGATACATCTTCGAATGTTACACACACACACGTATCATAATTATATCATTTATACATTATTTTATGTATGTTATTTATACTATTACTATTTTATTTACATGTTTGAAACTATTCTTTAATGTTCTAATGATACCATATGCACTTATATGGTTTCATATACGCCTATTGATATTATACATACACAAAAAGTGTACGTAAAAATGAGAGGGTGGTACTAACTCGTGGTTTTTCACTTATCGTGGCCGGTTCTGGTCCATATTAACCGCTATAACTCAGGAATTACTGTATGTATATATATATATATATATATATATATATATATATATATATATATTGATGAGAGAGGCAAGAGCAGCAGGATTCGGCTCCCTCAATGAGATAGAGCAGCTTGCACAAAACAGAGACAAATGGCGAGATTTGATAAAATATCTTTAAAAGAAAACTGCTAGAACAAAAATTCAGATAGGAGAAGGAGTATCTTGGTCTACGCCCTATGGGACGGCTACGGCTCGAAAGGTCAATAAATAAATAATATATATATATATATATATATATATATATATATATATATATATATATATATATTGTGAGCTAACAAGTTACATATGAATATGTTTTTTTTTTAAACTTTATTATTTTAGCGTTATTATATTATTTATTTATTAAAGCGTTATTTATTTGATCAAATCTTTATGGCTAAAACGTATTTCTCGTGCTAATCAAGATGCCGTAACAGTACTTTAACTGTTAAAAATATCATAATCATCATCATGTGCCATACCGATTGGCGTAGGTGATCATGCCCCTCCACAATCTTCTATCTACAGTGCATCGTATAAGTTCTGTTGTTGACTGGTTTCCATGTCATGACACCAAGCTATCCAGTATTTTCTCTCTTTGTCGTCCGCGATGTCTCTTTCCTCTTATTTTGCCAGTTGTAACCACGTATTCCAACTTTCCTCTTCTCATGATGTGCTCGAAAAATGTTGATTGCTTCTTTCTGATGTTTTTTAAGAGCTCCCTTTTTGTGTTGGCCTCTTTAAGAACTTCCTCATTGGTCTTTTTATCTGTCCAGGGAACTTTCAAAATTCTTCTGAGAAATGTCTCTGTGGCCTCTAATCGTCTTTTCATGTGTTTGTCTACTGTCCATGATTCGCTTCCATAGGTCAGAATTGGTTCTATATAGCATGAATTCTCTCTTTCCCATTTTTATTGGCATAGATTTGTTACATAAGATACTATTCCATATGTTATAAATATCAGCCATGGAAAAAAACATTTATACTATGGTCCGTTCCAAAATGCATGTCGCCTCTTCAAAATTATATAATTTAATAACCATTTGGTTTTAATTGTCAAATGTGCTTATGCACACTATTTATTTTATGACGTTATATATAACACAAATCATTTGAAACAAATTGATGGTTTAATTGTCTCTTACTTTCAGTATATACACACACATATACATAATAATACAAGCTAAATAGAATATTTACAGTTTCTGCTGGTCAACATTGCAGACGTAATTAACAAATGAAAATTGCGCTAATTTCCCGCACGGTCTAACCGCCTTGGCGCTTTTATTGAAATCTGCCTGCGTGTTCTATTTCATATCAAAGCCGTTGAAAAAACGTTAATGGGTGGTCTTTATCGTTGTTTATCAAACAGTGAAAAGAAAACAATGTATATTTTGGGGTTTAGTAAACGGTCATTTTATCGCGTTGTCCAAGATTGCATATGGATATTTATGTTCAAGGATTATAAGACATGAAGGAAGGAAGCATTATACAATATGGATGAAGAACTTAAAGGAAAATAAATTTGCCTTAAACGGAACAATGACACTAAGGAAATTGAAAATGTGGCTGAGAACGAACAACGGTATTGACGTTTCATATGTTTAATGGAGGACTGTGGAGTGTAGGCTAAACCTTGAGAAAGTTGCTCTCGGAAGAAACATTATCTGTAAGAAACCACATAAAAAACTCATGCTCCCAAACTTATCAATCTCGGAAACCCCTGTGCGGATTACCATGATTTTGTTGCATGGTTTCTTTCATTGTCCATGATGCTACAAATAAATAATTTAAAATGGTGTAGGTAATACAGTTTACTTAATGGGCTTGGTTCCTTTAATCTTTCTCAAATGAAGCAATTACTTCGCCTCTAAAAGGTTGACTTGACAGTAAGGTTAACATTTTTATTTTTTAATACTTTTGTTAAGACATATTGGTATCATAAAAATTTGAAGACACTGGTACACAATAGTTCTTAATAATATGCGTTGGTTTTGTCTTGTAGGCTACATGTTTCTATGAACAATCATCAATTTCAGAGAGAATCTAGTGATAAATAGTAAAAATAGATATATGTTATACAGCGAGTTGGCATATTTTTAGAAATGTAATCACGGGTTTGAAAATAAATGTTTGTACACAGTTCGTTAACCATCGCTGTAGATCAAGTCTTTATTCTACTGGCTTCGCTCGCGACCTTGGAAGCGTATGACCTATTTTGTACAAACGGTTGGTTTGGGGCAAATTGTACGTTACAGTGATGTCACTGCCATAATGACTCAGTTTGAGAAAAGAAATCAATTTCAGACTGGATCTAACGGACTCCAATTATGATAGAAACTACCGCTGACCGGAAGGACTTCAAGAAACAGTTGAATATAATGCACTGGAATGCGGAGGGCATATACCACAAGAAACAAGCTCTAACAATCAGACTAGCAGAGGAGATATATGTTGCTTCCATCCAGGAATCTCACCTTAATCCTCAGCACAGATTTACGATCAGGGGCTACCAAACATTTAGACAAGACAGTGAAGGTCACAAGGGTGGAATTCTTAACTTTATTAAAAATTCCGTCCCAGCAAAGATGATAGATGTATTCGCAAATGGAGAGGCAGAGATCATTGGTGCAGATCTATACATTAGCTCCACTTGTATAAGGATATATAATATATATTGTCCAAATGACAAATTGCTGAAACTGGAGTCAATGGAATTAATTAACACTATCAAAGTGTCTGGTAGTAGGAGACTTTAACAGCCACTTTGAAAGATGGGGATATAAGGAGTCAAATGTGCGAGGTTGAGAAGTAGAAGAATGGGAAATAGACAACAACCTCTTCCTCATAAACTCTAGGGAGGATCCCCCAACCTTCTACTCAAGAAGTTGGAATACAACTTCCACCTCCGACCTAGCGTTTGCAACTGGAGATATATCTATCAAAATAACCAGAAAAGTGCTGAACCAACTTGGCAATAGTGACCATAGACCAGTCAAACTTTCAGTAGCTCTTGCTCACAAACAGTAGATGCAAATACCTCTTCCACGCTGGAACTATACAAGAGCAGATTGGGCAAAGTTTGCAAGGCTCACTGATGCATATACTGCGCCTATCAACACCCACGAAAAGGTCAATAATATGATAGTGCGGTTAACAAATGGCATCCTGAGAGCTGCTAAAGAATCCATTCCTAGAGGAGCAAGAAGAAACTACTGGCCATACTGGAGCAAGAAAATACGACTGGAAGAGGAACTGGACTCTGCCAGAGAACTAGCTGAAACATCGCACACCACAGAGAGCAACATTACCTTCAAAGCAGCCTCGGCCAAATACAGACGAGAGGTCATGACATCGGCCAGACAGAGCTGGATAGACAAAACAGAGAGCCTTAATCTAGACAAAAATGGTCATAAGCTATGGAAAGCTCTGAGTGACGAAAACAACTGCCGACCTCCAATATCATCAACACACAATTAGATCATCCTCACGGGTAGCAAATCTACTAATAGAGACTTATAAAATCATTAGTAGTATAAATATTCCAATAGACAAACTGAAAGCTGCAAGGCGGGAAAACCAAGATGCAAAACACATGCCTTTTGCACCAGAAGAACATCAGACGACCATCTTTTCCCCAACTGAATTAGATGTTGCCCTCGAAGGATTGAAGCTCAAAAGTTCCCCTGGTAAAGATGGAATCTCCAACGAAATGCACCTAAATCTGGGACAGAAAGCCAAGAGCCATTTCTAAGAATAACAAATGCTAGCTGGAAGAGAGGTCATGTGCCGGCAATCTGGAAAGAAGCTATTATTGTGCCCATCCTCAAGTGTGGAAAAGACCCACTAGACCCAAGTAGCTATAGACCAATTATCCTACTGAGCTGCCTGAGTATACAAATGGAAAGGCTGGTTAACAGAAGACTTATGGGGCATTTGGAGACAAAACAACAAATCGTACCACAACAAAGTGGCTTCCGTAAGCACAGATCAACTGAAGACCTGGTCACCTACATTGCACAGGAAATAGCTCTACAAGAAAAGAAACGCATACTGGCAGTGTGGATCGATATGGAGAAGGCTTTTGACAGTGTTTGGCGTGAGGGTTTAAAGAGAAGAACAAGCTTTTTAGACTTGGCATCCTGGGTCGTTTATTCAATTGGGTCTCTCAATACCTTCAGGATAGAAAGGCCAGAGTACAAGTTCAATGTCAACTAAGTAAGAAGGTCTCTATCGAGCAAGGTGTCCCACAAGGCGGAGACTTGTCCCCAACACTCTTTTTAATATTCATAAATGACATCGTAATGGATATTACAACCAGAATACACTCAGCAATATACTTAATGATCTGGCGTTATGGGCTCGCGAGGAAAGTATGTCGGTAGCTGAACCCAGGATGCAAGATGCCCTAGGTGGACGAACACCTGATTCTTACCAATCAACGAAAGGAAAACTGCATACACAATTTTCAGCCTATCAAGAAAAACGCTCTCTGCAAATTTTAAGTTAAATGATCATACACTCCCTATTGACCACAACCCAGCATATCTTGGTGTCAGTTATGATGAAGCCAAATCCATCCTCAGGGGTCAGTTCCATGAAAAATGGAAACGTGAACACCCAAAGCATAACTAGAGTGACGGATACCACCAACTATCAAGGAGGGATCAAGTCAACATACTTCGCCTACGCACAGGCCACAATAGAATGAGAAGTAACATGTTTACCAAATTCAAAATAGGAACTTCCAGCCTATGCCACTGCACACTGGACAATATGAATACAAATCATGTACTACATGATTGCCCCCAGTACACGGACTTGAGAAGAGCAATGTGGTCCACGCCCACCTCCCTGAAGGAGAAATTATATGGGGCGATCGATTAGCTTAAACAGTCAGCTGACTTCATGCGAGAGACTGGAATCTTACTATGATTGATTCTTGATCGCAGAGAGAGAGAGAGAGAGAGAGAGAGAGAGAGAGAGAGAGAGAGAGAGAGAGTTTGTGACAAAACGACATGCCCAAACAATGATACTTGTCAGCACGAATATTTGGGACCCCAGTGTCAGTACTTGGTTCTCTTGTACAAATACACCCAAAATCTGAACCTACTTTCCTGTTTCATAACAGTGACACTGCATGTAATTCGGACACAATTTCTACATCAGTTGATGCAACTCTCAACCAATTTTTGCTGTTCTCATGGTTTAGGATTTATGTGAATGACTTAATAGTTCCGGACAGTTTCACGGTAAAAAATAAATTGTTCTGCCTCATGTAGCAATTATTCAAGGTTTGTAGTTAGTCAGCACTAGATTGATGTCTTTTGCTTTGGGGATGGTCTGATCAACAAGTTATGGGTTGTAGGGGCGATAGTTGCAAATATCTGCTCCATCTATAAAAGGCGGGGGTCGGAATGTGGCTCTCAAACAGGAACACAAACCAGGCAGACACATTTAATGCTTGTTATACAGGAGGCGGATGTGGACCAGAGGCCGCAGTTAATGGCAAAACAAAGACCAATCTCTATGACAATGTCTGCACACACACACACCTGAGAAGTGGAACCAGTCCTGTTTACTGGTATCTGAACTTTGCCACGCCCCAGAAGATTCACACCATTCAAATATATCATCGAGCTAGCACTATGATACGGGTAAAGAATGCCACTCTAAAGGCTTTCTCTGACAGTGGCGGTGTAGTATAATGATTTATAATACCCTAATGTTTCTGTGAACACTATTGAAGTCACCACACAAACGCCAATGACACACATTAAGATTGAGTTCTCACCGACCATTTCGCAGGCCGGCAGTGCACTGATGGTGTGTGAGGTGCAAACATTTACAGGCACATGTTGTCTGGACGGGTATTATTGGTCGTTTTGGGCAGTGTGTAGAAGGTGTAGCAAAAGCTGTGACGTCATCATTGGTACGTGACACGGCAAATGTTCACATGGGATATATGGACACGACTGCTCCAGGTATTGTCTCAGTGTCTGTCCTTTATGTGAGAAAAAATCCGGAAAATGCCTACAATGTAAATATCCTGGCGATACCTGTAATGACACTTGTCCCGATGGTAATTTTGGGTTACAATGCGAACAGACGTGTTCTGATGGCTGTGACATCATATGTGACCCGGAAAGTGCATACTGCACGTGCAAGGAAACGTACTACGGGTCAGACTGCACTCTCAAATGTCCAGACAACTGTTTCAACGACACCTGTGAACAGTCAACCGGGATATGTGCACGCAAGGTAACGTTCTACGGATCAGACTGCTCTCAATTCTCCGGACAACTTTTTGAACGAAACCTGTGAACAGTTGATCGAAGCCTGCGTCTCGTATGTCAATGATTCCCATGTTAAGAAGAGTCTGCAGACTAACCCAATCATATGGATACCTCAATGTGTTTATGTGCCAGACTTGGTTCATTTCTTTGTGTTTTTCCGTGAAGCCATGGCTCATATCTTAATGTGTTTCTGTGCTAGTCATGGCTCATATAGGTGTGTTTTTTGTGCTAGCCGTTGCTCAAATCCTAACTTGTGTGTGTGCGAGTGTGCTAGCCATGGCTCATATATTGGTGTGTTTCTGTGCTAGCCATGGCTCAAATCTTAGCTTGTGTGTGTGCGTGTGCTAGACATGGCTGATATCTTGGTGTGTGTCATGTTAGTCATATCTCATATCTTGGTGTGTCCGTGTTATTCATGTCTCATATCTTTATATGCGTCTAAGTTTAATAATATAGCATATCCAAGTGTGTATCTGTGTTAGGCATGTGTCATATCTTTGTGTGTGCATGTCAGGGTTAAGGATATCTCATATCTTGGTGTGCATGTTTATGTTAGTCATATCTCATATATGTGTGTGTGCATGTCTATGTCAGTCATAGCTCATATCTTTATGTGCATGTCTATGTTAGTTATGTGTCATACATCTTGATGTGTGTAGGTGTTAGTCATGTCTCGCATCGCTGTGTACATGTCTGTGTTATTCACATCTCATATCTGTGTGTGTCATCTCATATTTGTTAGTCACCTCTAGTGACTCGGGCAGATGGTGCTCGTAAACCTGGGAGGGCAGACCATCTAAGGGCAGAAACCCCCTACAGAAAAGACAATCTGCTGCCTTCAGGAAGATTGGGGACAATCAAAGGCTAAGGAAAGCAAACCTGAATAAAATGATGGCTGAAATCGGATGCACTGTGCCACTGGCGCAGAACACAGTGCACCGTTTTAACGGGTGCTCAATCAGAGGGGATCTGGCACACTCTAAAAGTGATGTTCTGTATGTGGGGGCGATCAACACACAAAACCTGACAGCTGACTTCTTGTGGGAGTCTTGAATCCTACTCTGTTTGAGTCCTGATCGTAGAGAGAGAGAGAGAGAGAGAGAGAGGGAGAGAGAGAGAGAGTGAGAGAGAGTATTGAAGTAAAATCTTCTGAATAATTGGAATGATCCTTTAAAAGAACTGTTTTGAAATTTGATGTTAACCTGATGGCAATGGAATGTATTTAGCGGCAGACTTCTTCAGCGTAAATGTTCTCTTTCAGAATCTGACCAGTCTACCAGGTTAATTATTGCTTTCAGCTGAATAAACCACACACCATCCTTATTTCAATATTTCTTTTCTTTATGGAAATATCGTCCTCACGGTTTTTCTAGTAATCGTTGTCTATCGTTCAGTGGAAGTGATCTATTAGTGTCTTAACATCGTATAATGTGACGCTTAATTTCAGCTGTGTTTTGTCTTTTGACTATAGCCCAAACTAGGTCTATTGGATTTAAGTGTGTGGTATGGTGGTAGTCTCAAATATTCTCTTGAATTAACTGGTCTATATGAAAGATCGTTGTCATTTGTGTCTGCTTTACAATATAAAGCATGTTTCAGATAAATGGATTTAAATAGTATTTGTTCCTGCGTGAGCCACATCTTTATTTCATCTTTTGCACTCAATGATGTCTGGACTTTATATATCGTCGTGTGCCACTAAGTTGTGGCATGATGCACTAGCTTTTAGTTAACAAGAGAGTCTTTCTATTGTTGGAAGAACAGTTTTCTCAAACCACTCTATAAGTATATGGCTCTTCATCTCGGAATGATTGTCCCCGATTCTCTGTCACTGTGAAACAAAGTACGAGGCCAGCATTTTGCAAAAGCTCATTATATCTGCTACCTGCGTGTGCAACTATCAAGAGCTGACTTTTGCTACTAGGTACCGATCTTTTAATTCTACATTCTGACAACTGCCATTTCACCTGTGTGGTGAGCACTGATCCATGTTTCATCTAAATATGCAATATCATTACCATCTTTACCCTTGACTTCACGCAAATACTTGCGTTTCACTGCTCCTAGATGTGGCATATCACACATTACGTTTTTTTTTCCCACCAGAGTACTTTCTAAAGGTAAACCCTGCACTTCTCACAGATCTCTATAATGTAGATTTTGAAACTTCAGTGTCGTCTTTGTTCTCAGCGCAGTCATCAATTTTCTAAGTGTCACTTCTTCGTTCAAAGCAAAAATTTGAAACACTTATCTTCCTATAAGGTCTTTATCAAAATCGTCAGATGCCTCCTTTTTTCCTTCCTATGTTCATGTATTATTTGACATAAATATCTATACGTTTGGCCCAAGCGATACAATGACCATTTACTTAACCCCATATTATACATTGTTTCCTTCTCGGAGTTTGCTAAACAACGATATAGAATTCCCTGGCTACACTCTATGCACAAATATTTTCAAATAAATAAATAGAGTACATGTTCATGTGATGTTTTGAAGTGTAACACATTTAATCTTTTGACTCATTGTAATATGCTCCCTACCCAGGCAACTTTTTCTATGAATTTGGAAATGAATGAAAACACACTTGCAGCATACAATGAAGCTCGAAGCGGTGAGTTCCGCACCAACTTGTGCCAGAAATGTATTTTTTGTTTCATTTCACTCGTAGCGTTGACCAGTAGAAAATGTAAATGTTCTATTTGACCAGTATCATTATGTGTATTTGTGTTTATATGCCGCAAATAACGTGACCGTGACGGGGCTCTACATTGTTTAATATGTTGTTGAACATGATGTATGTTTCCCTACCTTATGTGGGTAGCATATGTATGTCAGTGACTGATGCTAACAATTCTTCCATTTGTGTATGTTTTAATATGAAATATGATACAGATTAAAGAAAAAAAATCATCGATGCATTGAAATAAATGAGATGGAGAACTTTTTTCTCGCAGAGAGATCTGGCATAAACAAAACAACACTATAATATTCTTTCTAACACCACGGACCAAACAAAGGTTTGGGAAACCAAAAAACATCCGAAACCAAGGCAGGAATGATGCCTTAATATGCTGCAGATGAGACAGATTCATATATGAATATATAAAATGCTAATTTAGAATGAGGATAACATTCTCATGGAACCCTTTGAAAAATGTGTAAACCGTAATATAGTACTAAAGTAGTATTTATAAATATCTTAAATAGATTTGATTACATCAAAGGTACATGGATTGGGTAAATGGAATGAGTTCATGGTTTGTGAGCTGTCTCAGAATTTTCATCAGTTAGTTTCTCTCCTTCGTGATCCGATGAAATTATCCATTTACAAGGAAAGAAAAAAAGATGTATGTATTTATAAAACAGACAAATGTTTGCAGTTAAAATTATGTATAGTCTTTGGCAAACCATGGGCTGAACCTTTGGATAGAACGCTTTCAAGGACGGTCGGACTTTGCACATACTATCAGCCATCACACGCTACCTACGGACGGTAATGAATGAGGAAACATGGAGCGCGACATGCATGTGTCCATAAAATATGAAACATCACGATGAGCCGCGTTCGTGACAAAGAAATATAAAACATCACATCACATGTCATACGTGTCATTAAAATATCGCATCAAACGACAAGCTCCACACGAGTGTTAATGACATGCTAAAGCACATAACCAGCCGCACTCATGCGCCAATGGAATATCAAACATCTGGTCGACATTCATTACAAGAACAACGATAAAGTTATTACTCTATCAAAAGAATGTGTAGACTAGTAACACTATCCCCACACATGTAATTAAACAATTGTCCCGCCATACATTACATTTTACTAACTACTTGTTAATCCATCAAACAACATCTACGACGTTTAAATGTTAGCAATATTTATTTATGTATTTGCATCCTCGTTACTTATTTTATAATTGTACGTACTATTTCTGAGAATATCAGTATCTGAAGATGAATAAATTACATGCTAGAAAATATATGTTACTTCACATAGCCTCACAAACACAGGCATATGCATGTATAACACAGTTTACTAATCAATGAGCAGATATTGTCACTTGATGAGTGTGAGTAACTACAAAATAATTTCTGTGTTGTCATTATAGTGATCATCACCATGTTTGTTTCCGCACAACTAGAACTTATAAAGATACATCAATATTTATAAAGGCGTGATAAAACTGTCCAGTCGATTACTATAGAACGTTATGACGTAACTGCAATTAGCCATTCCCTTACCTGCTCAGCCCCCGTCACATCAAACAATAGAGTGGTCATCCTGATCGCTCATTCTGTTCTGTTGAACGTGCTGCGTGTTCAAAAAGTCGCACAGCTCATGAAGCCCACTTCCGGGTCGCTGTAACGGCCATTGACAGTGCCTCGATCCACCATGCAATCGCACCAAATCCGTAGATTTTATGATCAGCAATCTGGCCCAATATTCGTCATTACAACAAATGAAAGTAGGTCTCCACTTCGGTGAAACACTCGATCCGACCGTACTCCAACCAGCGGAGAATTTGCAGTCGAAAACAATCGTACATCCTGCCCCAGGACAAATCATAGGCCTGACACTATTTGCAGTATAATAAAAAAAATAACATTTCAATGATCGGCCCGTCGCATTCAACACAAACCTCTGCACGTCAGGGCCACAGCAATGTTGAACTTGAGAAAACTGGCTATGGGTCGGTTCTCCAAAACGAACATTCATCTAGTAAAACGATCATGATACTCTAGTACAAATGTGTTCACTTTACAAGAACATAGTGTAGAATGGATCTTATTACGAAAGTGTAACCGTTGCTTGACTCAGCTGAGTGTAATTCTAACAACTGGCGATGTATTATATCTAGAGTTAGAGAGATTATGTGAGAGCGGTGTGTTCCCGTTGTATAAGATGATAATATTGGAATAATGACAAACTACTCCGTAACATAATATCCTGATTAATTCTTGTTACCGACCTAGAAAATGTCATTCACATTAAATTAATATTATATATGCATGCATGCCTATTATTATATTCGTAGTTCTATTCACTTGAGTATCCAATTTATCTTTCCTCTCTACGCTCTGGCTTTTGTTTTGACACTATTTATAAGCACTTAGGAGAAAGCAGGTATTTATAATGTCTCTTTACGAACTTTGAATTATCCTTCTTTTACCTTACACAATTCGTATTCCATCTTAATTTGGTTCAATTCCTTCATCTTGAATTGATGTCTCTGTATCTATACTAATTGTCAGTTATGTCTCGTCTAGGGCCATTCTTGGCACTATTCTGTTTATATCTTGTTTGTCACTTGTAGTCAATACTCGTTTGTAGATGGATATACATATTTGATCTGGTGTAAATTTGCCTTATGTCCAATCTAGAACTTTCTTCTGGACCTTCCAGATTACTATTACTTTTAAAAAAATTCTAGTCAAGTTGGTAAACGCCTACTTTTAGCTATGTACATATCATATATATATATATATATCTTGTATGAATTCAATATGGTCTTTACCACCCTTGAGTTTGCTGTTACAATTGTTGATGTTATGCGCTCAATTAAAATTATTCTCATGTAAAATCTTCTTCAAGTTCAAGGATACCTATTTTTGTCCTGCATTTTTGTGTTTAATATTTTCAAGAAGTAATGGTTACATCAAAGAAAATGGCATCGCCTCAGTGCACAATAAAGAGAAACTAAACAATATTAAAACAGGTAAATGAATTTAAATATTTAGGAACCTTGTTAACCTCAGACGGCATTCTACGACAGAGGTGAGATGCAGAATTGCTCAGGCAAAAGCAGATTTCCAAAACAATGAGGAAAATAATATGAAATCCATTTTTGACAACAAAAAAAAAAACAAGAAAAAGAGTTCGTAAATGTTATGTAGAAGTAGTCGTAAAATCATCATCATCGTGTGCCTTCTCCGCAACGAAAGTTGGCTACCATGGATCGCCATTCTACTCTGTTTCTTGCTTTGATGGTGCAGGCTGACGTAGATTGATTTGTCCATCTTTTGATGTTACTCGTCCATGTTAGTCTTGGTCTGCCTCTGCCTCTGTTACCTTATATTTTTCGTTCCAATATTACTTTTAGTAGGCTGTTGTGTCTTTTAACATGCCCAAAAATGTCATTTGTCTTGTCTTGATTGTATTTAGTAGCTCTCTTTTTATTTTCAGCAGTTTTAAAACTTCATCGTTTGTTGTCTTTTGTTTCCATCCAATTCTACCTTATATAAATCAACATTTCAAAGGCTTAAATTTTCTGTTCTGGTTTCTTGCCTAATGTCCATGTTTCTGCACCATACAGGAATATTGAGAAGACGTAACATAATACGTAAAATATAATTTTATGACATATAAATAATTCAGAAGCTGATAAGAATAACAAAAAAGGCAGTTTACGTAATTCTTTACAGTTTGTATGTAATATTAATAAGATTAAAATATTACGTTTCGGGCAAAGGTGGGAAACCATGAACAAATAGAAAGTTCCAGGAAAATCTACTGCTGATGAATACAAATTGTAACAGCAAAGATTAGCAAAGACTATCGCTCTTATGTCGCAGTGTTTACTGTTTTTAATATAATTTTTCTTGCTGTCCATCAATCCATTGGTTCACTTCGGGCATACACTATTAATGACCTGCATTTATGGCACAATCTGATGGACATCTGTCGACCACTGATGTTCTTATATTGATAGCTTTTGTTCTGTTCACTTACTGTTGTGACTGAACGGTTTATATCATTGACACTTTACCACAAGATCACTACATGATGCAAACAACAAACATTCGTCTCTCCGACGATAGGTTGTAAAGTAACACAATCATAGCAAGAACATAATTCAATTGACATTGATCAAAATGGTTCATGGTATGATCGGTTTTTTATGTTAATTTTATAGTAAACAACTTATGTCTTGAAATGCAACCATAACCTAAGATGGTTTAGACTTTTATTTAAAATCTGGTTCAAAGATATATAGTCAATCTAAGTTAGAAACCGGTGTGCAACACTATATACGTCATATAACGTGATTTCATGGACGACATGAAATGAAACTTGGTACGCTCTTCAGTGTAGGTGGTGTATATTTACACGTGGAGTTAAAAGTGGTCTTGCAATGGTCATTGGGGGAGAAAGGAAAGGTGTAATCTAAAATACATCAAACGTGCCTTAAGTGTTAGGTGAAATCACATGCATAGGAAGACACAATCGTTCATAGAGAGATTACCAAGAGATCAATATAATAAAGTGTGTTTCACAATTCCACCAGTGAAATAACAGCAACAAGTAATAGTTATAGGGGATGGTATCTGCTGGAAATTAAAAAAAAACTCGATCCGCTATATCAGAGCATATCAATGTTTACTCAAAATAATATCTCACATTAACTTTTGCTACCACAAAACTGGTTTCCATACATTACTAATGACTGGACATGAGTTACGATCCATGCGCAAGACCATTTCATATGCGTCATGCGTCTTCGTACAGATGTATGTAGGCAATATGTATTAATAAGAACAACCCAGGTATGTATGGTGTAAAACAGTAAAACACAGGCTCAAATTGGCAAATCGGTTACGTCACAGATGTTCTACAATTAGAACAGTAATGCCAGTTCTCCAAATACGTGGGCCAACAGAATTATACCATAGCCCTGTCATCAATGGAGTCGTTCGGCGTTCACTAATGATCCCAGTTCATGTTTGAAAAGCTATACCGAGGACGTTGTTTCGAGTACAGAGGTCAAGGCCAACATTTTTATTTTCCGATAATTTTGTGCTACAGACAAACAAGTTGGGATAAAGCAGTGTAATGGTTTGGAGGGGAGTTTCTTACACAGACATAAACAAAAAAAACATTGATATTTTCAATGCCAACTTTGATCGTATATATAGATGTGAAACCATTAAATTGTGGAAACATGCAGAGACCAATAACAGAACTACAGTTAGACGATTCTCAATTACTTTATCCTCAAGTTTGCCTCCAGTGAACGGGATTAAAATATGTTTGGCTTGTGTGATGAACATTTTTTTGTTATATTGGGGATCGACATAGCTCCCATAAGACATGTATGTTGTGTTAATTATTACGTCAGCGAATTAATAACAACATAAACATATAGGAGTGAATCAAGGACAATAGACAAATAAGTGAAAAAACGATTAGAGGCCACGTAGATGAGATTTCTCTGAAGAATGTTGAAAGTTCCCTGATCAGATAAAACGACAAATGAGGAAATTTTCAAAGAGGGCAACACAAAAGGGAAGCTCATATGAAACATCATAAAAAAACAATAAACATTATTCGGGCACATCATAAGAAGAGGCATGTTGGAATATTTGGTTACAACTGGCAAAAGAGCAGGACCGAGAGATATCAAGCGACAAAGAGAAAAGATACTAGAGAGCTTAGTGCCATGGCATGGACAACACTCAACAACAGAATTCATACAATGTGCTGAAGATAGAAAAGTGTGGAATGACACGATAGCCTACGCCAACTGGTATACATGGTGATGATGATGAGGATGACCCTTGACCGTGATGCATAAATGAATTAATGTGTTACACGTGGAGTTTGATTATGAAAAATATGACAAGAGACACTTTGAAACGCTAATTTCTGATTTAAAAAAAGAGATTGTACATTTAGGTACAGACACAAGACAAAGAAGACATTTAATGAACACCTTAACTAACTTTCAAAACATACGTTTCTAAATCGTCAAACACGTCATAACATATATTTAATGCACATACCGTATGTGATATCTTATTATACATGTTTTTGAGACCATAAAATGCCGACTTACATGTTTTACGAAAATTCTAAACTGTTAAAAAAAAATGTGGATCCTTATTTAGAAATCATGTATGCCCATACAGTGTTTAAAACTTGCATAAGCGAAAAAAATAGTCAAGAAAGACATCGATATTTAAATGTCTGTTTATCGAACAGTGACACTGACGTCATAGGGAGCTTAATTTGCTCTAAACGCGATAATACGAAAAGGAACACAATTAATAATTAAATGAAAAAGCTTATCATCTATGTATGGTACATAGATAAATATTTAACGAAAGTTGGAGATAACACGATGTAACTGGAATTGGAAAAAGTGGTTTTCATTTTGTTTTCAATTAGTGATTGAATTAATCAAATATCTGTTGTGTGCCTGGCAACCTCACAATATAGACGTCATAGAATGCATGGCTCAAGATGGAGGCATGTAGATAAACTTGCATATAAAGATTGGAAATGAGAAGATGAGATGTGTGGGGGTCTGCTGTCCAAGTTTTCTTTGCATTAATTATAGCACGTAAGTTTGCTTATCATCTGAACCAAGCATAATAACACAGGCGATATCAAAGACATACAGTTCGTTGTCATGAATCGTACAGCTCAACATATTAGTATGTTGCCACAAACTGTAACCAAACGATAATCAAGGGAGTCATTGAAAATCAAAGTAGATCATAAAGTGCACAACCTCTAGTAATGGAACTTCTGGACTTAATTTCATCTCAAAGATACAAATGGTGGGACAAGTTACATCGACGTGATACCTGTTAACGTTTTACACAATTTAGAACACATGTGTCATGAATGAGTTGTCGATTGAAGCGAAAAAGAAACAAAACGTAGATTGTGCAAGCCAATCGAAGATGGTGGAACGATGTTGTCTTCATAAGTACATATAACGTGATTTAGTTAAGTTTAGTCGACAGGTCATTCTCATTGCACATTCAAACTAGTCTATAGGGGCTCAGATCTCTTCCGAAGAGTATCCATCAACATATAGCGACTAACGACACCGATGTTATGTTTGTTGATAACTCTTCATTGGTTCCTACATAGCGCTCCCGTTTGACACCTTCCACCTCGACGTGATGTTCGTGATGCCTACTCTAGGTTGCAGATTCAGGACCATTTTTGAGCAATTTAATTGCATTCTTTCAGAAGGTTGCAAAGCTGTGTCTTAAGATGTTCAGGAATTTATGAACGAACTATAACATAAGTATAATCGTGTCTCTGGCGTTGCATTGTCCAGACAAAATGACGTCATACATGGAGAGGTGGGGAAGTCAAACCTCGATATAATGACTCGTGTCTGTTGCTCAACGGAAGGGCCTCTTTTTTCGCTTAATCAAATGTCTTGTAAATCTAATGGTATGTAGTTCATCATAATCAAGTACCGGGCCTACTGGCGTAGGTGATCATATCTCTCCACAACTTTCGATCTCGGCAGCTATTTATCATTTCTGTTGTTGACCTTCTGTCAAGCCATTCTCTTAAGCTGTCTGCTATTTTTTTTTCTTTTTGCTTCCCTCTATCTCTTTGTCCCTCGATTGTTCCAGTTGTTACAATATATTCAAGTTGTTCTCTTCTCATTACATGGCCAAAAATGATGATTGTTTCTTCCTAATATTGGAAATTAGCTCTCTTTTTGCTTTGACCTCTCTCAGAACATATTCATTACTCTTCTTAGCTGTCCATGGTATTTTCAACATTCTTCTGTAAAACCACATTTCTACAGACTCCAGTGATTTTCTTGTCTGTTGTCCTGTTGTATATGATTCGCATCCATATGTTAAGACTGACTCTACGTAACATGTAAGACCTCTTTTTCTTGTTTCTATTGTCAAAAATGGATTGCATAGTATTTTCCTCATTTTTGGAAAGCTGATTTTGCCTGGGCCATTCTGCATCTCATCTCTTTTGTACATCTTCCGTCTGAGGTTAACAAAGTTCCCAAATATTTTAATTCATTTACCTGTTTTAATATTGTTCCACTTGTCTTTATTTTGCACTGAGGCGATGACTTTTCTTTGTTGTTACCATTACCTCTGTCTTTTTGCTATTAAGGCGCAGTCCTTTATTTTTGCTTTCTTTCACTATAATGTCTAACATTTCATGTAACTCATTTTCACTCTTAGCGTATAATACTGTATCATCAGCATACCTTAGATTATTTATATGACATCCAATTTTTATTCTAGGCGTGCCCCTTATGGATCTTAAAATAATCTCACTATACATATTAAACAAATCTGGTGACAGCACACAACCTGGTCTAACACCCTGTTTTGTTTGTTGAAACATTCCCAATTGGATTCCAATTCTTATGACCGCTGTTTGTTGCCAGTACTTGTTCATTATTATTCTTAGATATTTGCTGTCTATGATTATGCTTTCTAAAATGTTGATTATTTCTTGGTGCTTTACTTCGTCAAATGCCTTGGTGTAATCTATGAAACATAGGTATAGATCTGTTTTCCCCTCTATGGCCCTTTCTACTAAAGATCTTATTATATAAATGACATTGCTTGCTCCTTTATCTCTAACAAAACAACACTGTTCATCGCTAATTTCTGAACTGATTTTGTTTCGCACTCTTCGCATGATGATTCTTAATAATATCTTAGTCATATGACTCATCGCTTATTGTGCGATGGTCATTGCATTCAATCGCACCCGATTTCTTTGATGTAGTTAATTTTAAATAACTGCTGCAGGACATTGATGCCATCAAAAGATGGTGACTGTTTGTGATTGTATTACCATTTATAATGTGTTTTTTTTAATTGTTTTAATTAATGTAAGTCGTGGAACAGGAAATTATTGTGGAGCTGCGGTAAAGATGGTAACAAGTGGTGATGAATGACGTACATTCCTATAAAATATGGAGAAATAGGAAATATAGGTAACCTAAATGACTCCAGAACAAGTAGTTTATTTTATCGTTTTTTCTCTGTCTATTTCTGTGTTCGTGTTTTCTAAAGAAATCCGCATGCACGCCGAATCATCATGATTTTTGTTGTGTTCCACCTTTGTCTGTCACCATGTTTTGTATCAGTGTACGCTACACCCCACCACTTGCCCCTAATGTAATTCATGATGTACCCACCAACTCAATGTCGCAGTTCGCCAGGGATAGCGATGTGTTCCCTGGTAACTCTCGGTCAATCTTTGATGCAATGCTAACGCTTATAACAATGATCTCTCAATGACGACTAGAAGGTATATCCCCCTCGTGCTGGAGGTGCACTAGCGTCTGCGTCCTAAAGTTGGAACATGAGAGATGACAGACCTTCATCTGACCAAGACCTGACGTTTCTACCTCTTCGTGGTTTCTCCCACTAACAGCCTGTGTCGAAACAGGTTGGCTAATAGAAGCTACAATCGCTGTGTTCATTGTAGTCATGGCTCTCACCGATATAGTAAACCTAGTGTTGCAGCACCTCTATACTGGAAAAGTACTTTCCCAGCATAAGTTGGAACTAGACGAGCTCCAAGTTCTCAAGTCAAAGCCGGGAATGTCAATAACGTCATTGCAATCTGTCACACTCAATGAGTCAAAGGTCACTCTGCCTGTCTGAATGCGCGGCAATACATCATTGACTACTTGATGAGGTCATGGTGCACTATGCATTATGTTAGGTTATTATTGATATATATGTGCATTATGTTAGGTTATTGTTGATATATATGTGCATTATGTTAGGTTATTGTTGATATATATATATATATATATATATATATATATATATATATATATATATATATATATATATGTATGTCATGAGTTAATGTGTAACTAGACATATGGTTTTTATCTAGTTTATGTTTGGTTTACAACTGTCAAATCTGTTGTCGCTATCAAAAGAAAACAAACAAACGAAAAGAATTAAAAACAGTATCCCTAGTGCTTGCTTGAAAATAGTCATAGTTCAAAAAAGAAGAAATGTGTATTCATCCAAACAAAAACAAAACTGGAATACATTGTAACTCATAACATTTTCTAATTTCATTATTCAAAAAGAATATGTTCTAGATCTGCGTGACTTACAGTGAAGACTCGTTTCGTCACCTCCATCATCTATAAGATAATGGCGATTTAACATAATAATACTCAAGTTAAAAAAAAATACTAACTGACATCTAAATGTTCATATTTGTTTTCATTCTCACTGTTTCTTTTTCCATACATTCAGATGTCCAGAGAGTTAACACTTTCTATATTTTATTGCTCGAGTGGTTACCGAGTCCCTGACCGTGGTGAAGAGAAAATAATATAGTCACAGTTATCTGCCAAGAATGTTGTAAGATAGTTCTTGGGACACGGTCTTCACGGCCTGTAACTTCGGAGTTCGTTCAGCTAAAGTCATCTTCAACGTTTTCGCTAGTGCGTGGCGAGTGAGTTTCATACTGGGGCACGACATGATGAAGTTGTACAATAACGATGAACACGTTTGACAAGAATAAACTAAACGGACAATGTTCCAGCTCCAAATGTTTTTGAACTCTCTACCACTGGTACTTGAACACGCGTCCTTGATTTTGTTTGTCTAAATCGTTCTCATACTGTAGCCCTGATCATGGCTATACCACTTCTAATGTGTGCCTTAAATTGTGAAGAATCAGGCGACATTCTAGTAAAGTAAACAAAACATATTTTTGTATGCAGTTCATTGTTATACTACTATTCTGTCACATTTTTAAGTGTCTTTGTCCAGGAAAAAACATATTTTAGTTTTTGACAAAGAGTTAGTTTTGTGCCACACAAGAAACATAAGTGCAAATAAAGAGAATGTAATGCATACTTGCATAGAGGACGAAGTATAGCTACACTTTGTCGTGTATGAAAAACGCACAGAGAGATACTCGAATTATGCACTAGAAATAAGGTAAAACTATTGCTAAAATAAACAAGTTGTGCATTTCGGAAAGATGGCAAATGTGTAAATGCGTTATTTGCATTACATACGCCAGTGTATTAAAGAGGGCATGCATCTTATCTTCTGTGATACGATCAGAAATGAAGAACTTAGAAAAAAGTTAGTGATAGTCCACGCCATATATAATAAAAAAAACACTAGATACGATGGTTTGGCCACGTGACAAGGAAGAAAGGTCAAAACACAACACAACGAGCCTTCAACAAATGTTGTTAGAATACCATACCCAATGGTTGACCACGAAATAGATGTATCGATGGAATATTGGAAGCACTAGGAAACATAACAGCAGCAGAGGCGAACAGAATAGTAAAAGAACGCACATTATATCTCCCCTCATCTATTGAATGTACTTGAAGAATATAATACAAAAAATATAGCTGCGCTTCTTCCGTTAAACTACCTGTGAGCATACATTGGTGATCCACAAACACTTTCTAAGCCGTCCCGTTGTTTTGCCATTCTCTCAAGATCATTACAGGACTTCTCTAGCGTCTGGAGATAATTTCTGCTTCCATCTGACTTCTCTCTATATATTGTGGTCTCCCATTAATTAAAACCATCAAAGAGGTGCGCGGGCAACCAAATGTGAGTCTCGTGGACCACACCTATACCCAGGGTCGTAGGTTGGACCACGCTGTGTTAAACAAAGAGTGAATATAAGACATTCGGCAATGTTTTAACCCACGACGTGATATTTGAAGTCATACATCAAACAATGTAAGCTACCAAATAGCACATAAGCTACCAAATAGCACTTTGAAATATTAGAATATTATTTTACAAGCAACAACAAAAATATTAACATAAACATTAATTATGCCAACATTGTGCTACTAGTGTTAAACATGGACAATTCTTGAACAGCTCAAGTTTAAAATAACACCATGGAAAATGAAATAAGAAATGTAATCACAACTGAAGCACACACATTTTGACATGAGAATTAAACAATAATTCGATGGATATTGTTTGCATTGAACAACAAAGAATTTTTACTACCACCAAATAAGGTTTATTGTGCGCTGATCATCGCATTCAATCGCATCCGATTTCTTTGGTAGGGCTATGAATATTGATTTGAGCAAGTCGCCTGGTATATATATCCGCTATTGAAAATATCATTAAATATTTTTTGTTATTATTTCTATTCCATAATCACTCATGGCTTCAATCTCTTCTTTAGTTATATTATCTGGTCCAAGAGCTGTTCCTGCTTTCATATTGCGCAATGTGTCTTCCATTTATTCTGTATTTCTGGTCCTTCCTCATTATCCTTAATATTTAATTATGTTCGTTCATCATTATAAAAATATTTCATGTATTCTGTCCATGTATTATGTGCCTATATGGTGGACATTAGACAAGAAAACAGAACAGAGAATTGAAGCATTTGACATGTGGATATATAGAAGAATAGGTAGAATTGGATGGAAGGAAAAGAAGACAAACGATGAATTCTTAAAACAACTAAAAATGAAAAGAGAACTACTATGCACAATTCAAACAAGACAAATGCTATTTTGGGCTATGTTAAAAGACAACATCCTACTAAAAGTAATCCTGGGGGGGGGGAGGGGATAAAAGGTAAAAGAGGCAGAGGTAGACCAAAACTAACATGGACGAGTAACATCAAAAGATGGACAAATCAGCCTATGACAGCCTGCACCATCAAAGCAGGAGACAGAGCAGAATGGCGCTCCATGGTAGCCAAACTTTGTTGCGAAGAAGGCACTAGATGATTATTCTGTCCATAGTTCCCTTTATGCTTTCTTGTTCAATCAACAGTTATCCTTCCTTTGATCTGAAACATCCAGTTTTTTATTGCGTTTTTCTTCCTGTTAATTCTTCACTTTGTTTGTATATAGCTTTAGCGTCTCCTTTATGTTGCATTTGAATCTCTTTGCATCTCTCTTTTAGCCATGCTTCTTTTGTTTCATTGAATGTTATTACAATTTCTTTATTTAATCTCTTATACTCATCTTTGTTTATTTTATTTCTTCTTCTTGTATCCATTAGCTGCAAAATGTCATCTGTCATCCATTTCTTTATTGAATGTGTCCTCACTGGTGGTATGAACTCTTTTGATGTTTGTTGCATTGATTCTTTTAGCATTTCCCACTGTTTATCAATGCTTTGTATCTTCTCTATTGCATTGTACCATTTCTGAATTGTGATTTTATATTTGTCGTGCAGCTTCTTGTCTGATTTGAGTAAATCTAAATTTAACTTGATTTTAACTGAGGCTCGTTTTGTTGTTTTTAATTTTACTCTAAGCTTTCCCATAACTGGTACATGATCACTATTGCAATCTGCCCCTGGTTTAGTTTCCACACACACCAGACTGTTTCTAAATCTATTGCGTATAATTATATAATCAATTTGATTACGTGCGTTGTCTCCTGGATTTTCCATGTCCACATACGTCTTGGATGTTGCTTAAACCAGGTGTTTCCTATCTATCATCATGGTGTGTGTTCTTGCCCAATCAATAAGTTTCTCACCTCTTTCATTCCACTCACCTAAGCCATATTGACCAACTACTTCCTCAACTCTTTTCTTTCCTACTTTTGCGTTAAAATCCCATAGAACTATTGTGTTTTAATGTGGTTTGCATTGATGAATTGAAGTGTCTCATTTAACTCGTCGTAAAATTGATCAATTGTTTCCTCTAGACTGTCTACTGTGGGTGCATACACTTATATAAGATTTATGTCTATTGGCTTTCCATTTAATTTCACTAAAAAGACTCTGTCAGATATTGGGTAAAAGCCTTTCACTGTTCTTGCTCTTCTGTATCAAAAATGATACATACTGATCTTTGGTGTTCAGTACCTCCAGAATATATTATTTTATGTTTATCAGAATACGTCTCCCCTGATCCGGTGTATCTCATTTCACAAAGTCCCAGTCAATGTAAACCCATTTTTTCATTTCTTGTATGATGTTTCCATTTTACCCTTCAGCATGAGTGTTCTCATATTCCTAGTACCTATTCTTTAGAGTTTGTTTTATCTTTATTTTGCTTACAGTAGCTTGATGACGATCGGGTATCACCTGTAGCACATGATGTCCCCTACCGAACGAGGGTTTTGCATTGGAATTCCCCTTAACGTTGTTATCGTGATTTATATTATTGTGGCTAGTCAAGATTGTACAAAGAAGTTATGCCGGTGGTTTTTCTGTTGCCTTCCGACGGTTTTTTTACGGTTTGTCCCGCTAGCCTTTTACTAAAAAGTCTCACCCACAAGGCAGTGGGGTTGTTTTACTTCAGGGTGCCCTCCCTTAGCCTTTTACTATCCCGAGCTTACCTGCAAGGCAGCAGGGCAGCCACAGATTGTACTGTTTATTGCATACAGTAGAAAGTAAAATTACCTGTCATGACAGACACTATTTCATTACTCAGTCCTATACCAAGACTAAGTTTTTCTTTATCATTCTTTTACTGCTTGGTAGCTCTTGTAATAAACAATCGTCATCTCTCTTACTTCTCTCTCTCTCTCTCTCTCTCTCTCTCTCTCTCTCTCTCTCGCTCTCACTGCGTGTGTGTCTCCCTCGTATCCACTTGATGCTTTACCAATCCAGCCATGCTTATACTTTAATAATTGTGTTTACCGTCCTTATTTTACTTTCGTTCCCCAACTTTTCATCTCACATTTCCCACAGACACTGTTTCAGCCCAACTTAAGGAATATAAGACGTGACTGTTCCCATTTAATTGACTTTTATTAATTTAGTTTGGCATTTATTAATTTAGCTTTCCATGAATTAATTGTGTTTGGTATTAATTAATTGGTTCAATGATCGCCATGCTCTTCAACTGTTCTCCATTTAATATGAAGTATACCAACTATATATAGTGACACAATTAGAATAGTTTCATCATCGACGTTCGTTTCCTATCACAAACACTTTCAAGCCGTCCAGTTTTTTTTTTATAATTCTTTCAAGATCATTCCATCTCTTTTCCAGCGTGCTGGAGTCAGTCTATACACTTCTCAGCAAATCATTTGTCAGGAATTGCATTTTCCTCATGAATCTCAACATGAAAAACATATTTTATTCCCTCTTCTACCTTTTAGCTCCCAGTGGAGCATAGGTCTTCAACAAACACTTTCCACGTCGTTCTGTTTTTTTGCAATTCTTTTAAGATCATTCCATGTCTTCCCCATCATCTTCATCTCTGCTTCGATTTGCCTTCTCCAAGAATTCCTTGGTCTTCCTCTTTGTCTTTTCCCCTGGGGATTCCAAAAAAGGGCATGTTGTGTAATACTCTCAGTTGGCTTCCGTAGTGTGTGTCATATCCATCGCCATCGTCTTAGCTATATCTCTTTATCCACTGGTATTTGACAGGTACTTTTCCATAATACTACGTTAGTGACTTTGTCCTGCCATGTCCATCCCTTTATGCTGGGTAAGCATCCATTAATGAAAGTCTGTACCTTCGTGATTGTCAATTTTGTTATCCCCCATGTTTCACAGCCATATAATAGGACCGACTTAACATTTGAGTTGAAAATTTTTATTTTTGTATTTAACCTAATTTCTTTGGATGTCCATATGTTTCCCAGTGCAATGAAAGCTCCTCTTGCTTTTGATATCCTTATTGTGGTATCATTTTCTATTCCTCCCTCTTTATCTATATTACTGCCCAGATATGTGTAAGATTGTACGTCTAGTAGATGCATTTCTCCTAGTTTTATTTGGTTATTGACAACTGCATTAATTCTCATAATGTTGTTCTTGTCTCTATTAATCTTTAGTCCTAGCTGTTGTGATCTCTCATCTAATATACTCATTTTATCATGCATCTGCTGATGGCTGTGTGATAGGAGAGCTATGTCATCAGCAAAGTCTAAATCATCAAGTTTGTTGGTCAGTGACCACTGGATCCCATTTCTGTTGTTTTGAGTTATTTCATAATCCAATCTATGACCAGTAGAAAGAGAAATGGGGACAGAAGGCATCCTTGCCTTACTCCTGTTCTTATTTCAAATGTCAAATGCTTCTGTAAGCTGTCCTTTATATGTATAGAACAAGAAATCGATATTACTCATAGATCATATTACTTACATTTTTAATCTCGTCTTGAAACTAAAATAAAACATTTCACATTATAGTTTATACAAGAAAAACTCAAGACAGTTAAATATTACAGTTACAGCTAAATGTGTTGTAATGTATTTAATGTGGTAATTTTATTTCAAACTACCGGCCCTTGTACATATTGCCTGTTAATTGTGTTTGCAGAAGAGAGTTAGTACTAGTGTATCGTTTTCTCACCAATTTAGTTTAGCTTAGACGACATACCATCATCATTGCAAATGTGTGCATTTCTCAACTTGTAGCAACAAACGACACTGGTATTGTATCATTTTGCAAGCATTATTTGGCTCTCTTCTGACATCTCTCACCAAGAAATAATGTTCAGATTTGTGAAGTATGTTTATGATTGTAGATTCATTGACGATTTTAATCTGTTATTCGTTTTACGCCTCCGAGAGCATCCACAATGCGACGCCTGTCATTTATTGTCCTGTCACACTCAACATGAACCAAATAAGAATGCCTGTCAGCATCCTCATATCTCATACCATATACCTCATATACCCGCGTACCCTAGCACGAAAATGAATTCTAAATTTGATAGATTTCACCTTCTCAGAGACTGTAACATCTGCCGTCGGGCCCATACAGTTGCGATATTTATGAACCATTGCATGGAATCACTGAGGACACACGTGTTTAATGACGGCCATACTTTCTAGTCAAACTTCCTGCAGTCAATGGGAAAGCATCGACGTCTTCCTTCACAGCGAATCATTTCAGGGAAGAGGAATGTTTACAATACTTGGAAAACAATCACAAACAAACAACAGAAAAAGCTAAGAATAATAGACAGCCCAAAGAAGGATCGAACCCATTCTCTTCGATACAGGGCCTTGCCACAAGAAACCTGCGCTAGAGCACACGGCCAACTAAGCAAACTAAAAAACGTTGCAATCAGTCTCCATGTCTTTCAAGCATGAGTACTCATGACTATAGCACAGGGTCACGAAAAGAACACGGGAACACATTGCATATCTGTATTTTCCTATTTAGACACGTATCTCCCGTATTGTGTAGGACTGAATGTTTGCGTTGCAGACAAACAGTTATAGGAGGACACATCACGATAGTAGTTCCCAGTGGTATATACTGGAGATAACTAATAACACTAAATACATATTATTTTGGAGGGAAATTTCTGAGACGAACCATTTCTGGTAAGTTTACCTTACAGAAGAGGTATATTTACAACACTGGGACACAAAATTCAAAACAATCAACGCAGAAAAAAAAATAGACAGCCCGATGCAGCATCGAACCCATACTCCTCGACACAGCGCCTTAACACGAGAAACCTGCGCTGGAGCACACGGCCATCTAAATAACCTAAAGAATATGTGTGTGAATATTTTTCCGAGTGTTGAAATCATACCTCTTTCACTTATTTGATGCTCTGCTCTATCGCCTCGGAGGTTTGCCTCCACAATAATATCCATTTGTATTAATTGTCTTCTTTTACACTCTATGAGCGGTAAAAGAAAAACCCGCCTATCCTTTGCGGAAGTATTGATCACCTGTGAAAATGGTTGCGCTACTCACATTTTTAAAAAGTCAATTAGTGATCACTTCCAAGGAACCCCACTACACTCCACTTGCAAACCGGTGCGAACTAAGAAGACACCAGTGCCAGGTCTATGACAATATCAGTGACCCCAGTTCGAGTGGCCATTCTTGTTGCCCTTCCATCAATCAAGCACACTAAATAGACTGACACTAATGCGTTCTCTAGGTCTTCTCCCTGCTTGTTGGTTATAACGTTACCCCACTGGTTTCCTCTAGCATTAAAGTTTCCGCAGAAAATGACGTTCTCTTCCTGAAAGTCGAAAAGATTCCGCCATTGTTGTGTGTCCACTTTTCCATTAAAGGCGTACACATTTACAATCACGAAAGGAACTGGGGTCTGCACCCTATTTGTATGTACCTGCAATTTTGCATTGTCCCACGCAGACATATCAGCCTCAGCTGCTACAATAGTGTTGCGCAAAGTGACGACCTGTACAATGTGTCGTCTTTTGTAGAAACAATGAAATCCATGGACGTTAACTGTCATATCACCAAGAAGAGTTTATTGCAAAAACCATTATATCGGCGCCGCACAGTAGCTTATCAAGAATGGACCAGTCGTTGATTTATCGACCCAGAATTCCAGTATGTAACGCGCACATACTTTAGGCCTAGCCTCTCACACTTTGACAGTGTTTCTTATCCACCACGCTTACCTTGTCTTGTTTTCATTCCCTGGTGCTGTCGTTTGGGCTGCATCTGAATACTTACCATCGCCATGCTATCATGGGATGAATTTGTCTCTGGAAGTCGATGCTTTTGATTTTCTAGACTCACGTGCACTCACTTAGTCGCACGGTCCAGAACTCGTCTCCACGTTATAGACTGGCCAACTCCAGTAAATTGCTCTACAGCACGAGGATACATTGTAGTCCGGCGAAAACAAACCGCCATTTTTCCACGCGCTAATTCACGTTAATATTGTCATGTTGATCTGTGATAACATTAATGTGGACCTTAAGTTCGGAACTTGTTTACAGTTTGTAAAGTCCCTCTTCCATTTATTCATTCAAATATGGCGAGTCACATATCTTACCTTATTAAATGGTGCTTCCAGCGTACTATCTGTAACCTTAGTTTTAAAAAAAAATATAAATTTTCAGCGATTTAAAAACGATCAGTGATGTGTCACTTAGTAGACTATACTTGTGGAAATAATTTCGACGAAAAGAAACTAAAATGTTGCTCCTTTGAGGAAGGTTCACTTGAAAGTTACATACCTTGTCTTGTCAATGAAAGGTCCCATTTGATAAGTTAAAACAGTTATATGTAATATAATCATCATCATCAAGTACCGGGCCTGCTGGCGTAGGTGATCATGCCTCTCCACAACTTTCGATCTCGGCAGCTATTTATCATTTCTGTTGTTGACCTTCTGCCAAGCCAATCTCTTAAGCTGTCTGTTATTGGTTCTCTTTGTTTCCCTCTATTCATTCGTCCCTCAATTTTTCCAGTTGTTACAATATATTCCAGGGATTCTCTTCTCATTACATGGCCAAAAAATGATGATCGTTTCTTCCTAATATTGGAAATTAGCTCTCTTTTTGCTTTGACCTCTCTCAGAACATCTTCATTACTCTTCTTACCTGTCCATGGTAGCATTCTTCTGAAAACCCCATTTCTACAGACTCCAGTGATTATAATAATAATGAAGATAATATTTATTAATAATGTAGTGTGGGTGATTGCCCAGCTTCCATGGAAGTTCGTGAATTGTCTGAACAGTAGGAAAGTGTAAGATAAAAACATCGACCGGAAGTGCTTACATGTAACAGAGTTGCGTCTCCTCGACGTAGTTCAACAATGAAGAACATCAACAGGAGACTAAACAGTCGTGGGGAGTTATATTTACATCACGACTCTTCGGGGACATAACTACCCAAAACAGAGTAAAAACTCGATCAACAAATATCACTGTCGCACACTTGATTCAATATTAGGTTAATAGCCCATCCTTCAGTTCAACCCCTTTACGTCATTAGTGATGAGATTTGGAAGAGCTTTATTTAGACGACTCGGTGTTAGCCGTGAATGGTCATTGGGTTAACATGTCTATAAAGGCCTATACGTTATCTCTAGCTCTCAAGAGTTGTGCTGTAGATGTGCAAACATTTCGTGTTAGCACAGCAGGCCGGGATGGAAAGGCATGATTATTAATAAAGCAGGTAAAACGATCCAAAAACAATATATAAAATATTCCCTTTTAAAAACATACAACTGTGGGAGTCTCAAGTTTACAAACATTGGTTATGTACAATTCTATCGTAATCTAGATACTATAGACACCAAAAAGGATTGGAGAGTGTTTAGTTGAGGTAATGACGTACCAACTAGGAGTGTGTGTTCCCTTGCTAGTGTCTACTCATGGAAGATGGCGAGAAATTACGAGTAAAACAAAGGAAGTAAACAACAAGACTGAAGTAAAAAAAAATCATATATTTTTTGTCCTTTATTTGTTTCCGTCCCCTTTTGCCTTTCTTCGTCGAGGGGAGATATGGTTCACGGTTTCTTGCTCTTTTATTGACCTCTCCTGTTGTTAAACCTACAAGTGTTTCTAGTATTCCATGTATCCACCTATTTTTATGATCGACCTTTTGGTCTAATGTTCTCGCATCGTTTCTTGGTTACTCACTGTAATAGGTTATTTGTTATCACATGCTGCAATCTCTTAATTTTTTATCGCTTAGTATTTCAAAGATGATTAAGCTCCTAGTTGTTACGCTTAACTCTTAATTTACGATCGCATATAATTTTTAAATCGTTCTTGAGTCTAAGGTCCACTGTTAGCTCAAAATTGGGATAACGATAGTCTTATAAACAGCTAACTCCACTTCTAACGTTACTTCTTTGTTAAACAGTAGGGGTGCAATATATCCAATATCGTGGGAGGCTTTGTTACACCGTCAGTCTATTTCTGTTGCTTGGATGTTGTTATATTTCAGAGTGATGAATACTTTTTTGTGAATTTCTTCACGTGTTTTAGGATTTTTGCTGCTCTTGTTAAATTGATGTTTTGCATTTCTTCATCCTGTTTGTTGATTTTCCCGATTCTGTTAAGTCTGTTTAGGTGTTCTTGCATGTCTTCTGTTTGTTGATTTTCCCGATTCTGTTAAGCCTGTTTAGGTGTTCTTGCATGTCTTCTGTTTTCGTTTTCATCAAAGCTTGATCGACTCCGAAAAAAGGGCTCGTTGATTTCGTCACTTCCGGATGGATTTGTTACTTTACAGATGCAGTCCATTTATGTGATTAATATATTTGTTTTTAATGGGGTTGTGGGGGGGGAGGGTAGTACACATCTTTGTTTTACTCCTGCTTTGACAGTGAAGGCGTCTGTACAGCCTGCATCTATTCTTACTTTGCAAGTGATGTTGTATAGGCTTTTACAAAAGTTGATCAAACGTTGGTTAACACCGTAAGCTGTAATTATGCCCCACAGTTTTCCTCTTTGTACGCGAACGAAAGCTTTCTCTTGATCTATGACTGTTATGTACACTCTTTAGTTGTATTTCATTCTTCTTCTATTACTTGTTTCAAAGAAAACAGCGCATCAGTATACACGCTGTTCCTTTTGAAACCCATTTTTGTGTCGCCTATTTTTTTTTCAAAAATTGGTCTTTACTTCGTTACAATTATTTAAGAACAAAAGTACACGATAACAGTAATCACAGCATGCGAAAAGACGTCAAAGATAAGTAAAACAACAGAAGTATGGTTATGGTTATGATTATGGAACGCCCCGGTATCACTGCAAACGAATTATAATCTATAATTGCTCAACCGTCAGTGTCAGCGGAATCATCCAAAATAATATATCATCTCCAAAAAAATAAAGATAGCTGCAGTCCCCATCATAGCAGTCTCAGCACACGCTAAAATACATAAGGCGAAACCGCACAGAAAGTGAATTCAGTCATCTGTTCCCCGTCATAC
Organism: Megaustenia siamemsis; assembly: GCA_032433765.1. NCBI lineage: Eukaryota > Metazoa > Mollusca > Gastropoda > Stylommatophora > Ariophantidae > Megaustenia > Megaustenia siamemsis. The sequence goes on from JAVIAB010000101.1 coordinate 35,325,570, forward strand.
GATAGTAGCATTCATCGTAAGCAATCGGACTATCTAAACACAATCAAAACGGATGAAATGCACATAAGTATACATCATGACAGATGTGAAATATTAGCAATATACATTAAAATAGAAGTAAACATTTGTAAAAGTTCAAATCATGAGAAGAAGAGGAGCACCAAAAGTTTCCGGAAGGAAGTAAAACACCAGAAGTGAAACACACAAGACAGAAGTGAAACAATAAAAATGCACTTTGACAGAAGTAAAACACTAATAGTGCGTACAATAGTAAGATAGTAGAAAAATACACCATTACAGTATTAAAATAACACACTCATATCAGATTAAAATTCATTGTTGGAAATCATGGTTTGTATTATAATTGATCAACTAATGAAGCGTTCACATTTACTTACATTTAACTTGCCATCATTTAATTGTGTTAAATAGTCCAATGCGATCTAGTATTACATAACGTTAATTTGCATGTAATGTATTAACATTGTGTTTTATATTAAACAAAGTTGTGGTTTAGGTTATATCTCAATGTGAGGGAAGCGAGGATATAACGAGCTTAATTTACAATTCATTTTGAAGCATGGGCTATGTTTTAGCACAATATGGATTGATGTATTTTCTGAAGCCTGAAGTTCAAGCTTGGTCTACATCTACTTCTTTCTCTGTCTTTCCTTCTGACGTTCGCCCGATGATTTCTGAAGGGATTGATAGACCTCTCCGTCATCCGTGCGTACAAGGTCGTTAAATGGGCGTAGATGTGTAGTGTCGTGGTTTATTCGCGCCTTTCAGTCCCAAAATATCCAACTAGGGCAAGACATTTGTGATTACCGAGATGCCTTTCCTCTTTGATACCACTCACTTGGCCAGACTAGACAGGTTAGTCTGTTTTCTAGAGGCACGGCAAAAAGGTGGTGTAAGGACTGGATGTGATTGATTCACCAATTCTGGCGCTGACCATCAGTTAGGAGTGGCTGATAGCTTCCATTTCTGTTCCTGACAGGCACCTTGCCTAAGTCTATGTTGCTATAAAAGTATGTCAAGTCTTATACCATTCAGATGTACACAGTAAATTAATATGCATCTGGCCAGACAGTTCTAAAACAAAATATACAATGTTTAAAAATCGTTTAAATTCAATGTACAGACAATTTCATCATCTTCTTCTTTCTTTTAGCTCCATGTAGAGCACACGTTTAAAGAAAAGATGTACCAGGTCGTTCTGTTTCTTCCCTTTCTTTTATGTTTTCTCCACGTATGTCCCATCAGCTTCATGTCTTTTTCCATCTGTCTTCACAAAGTACATTTTGGTCTTCCTTTCGTTTCATCCCCTCGGGATTACAAAAATGGGCCTGGCTTGTAATACTCTCAATTGGCTTCTGCTGTGTGTGGCCTATACAGCTACATTGTCTTCATTGTATCGCTTTATACCATTATACCACTTGTATGGTACGTTCTCATAATTAACGTTAGCAATTTTGTATTGTAATTGCCTTCATTTGTATTATGTGCAATCCTCCATTAATGAATGTCTACATTTTTGTGATTGTCATTTCAATGATCTCCATGTTTCACATCCGTATATTCGGACTGGTGTTTAACATTGGAGGTTGGATTATTTGTTTTTGTTTGTGTGTGTTTCATAAACATTCATATTTCATACATACATTCTGGTAGCGTCGTACGAGCAATCTACCTCATGCAAAGTCAAGAACACGCAGTGCTGCTAATTTGCCATATAACGTGTATACACAACTCACTATATACAATTGTGTGTAATTGTTATTATTATCCATCTAGCTATAGTGGTTGTCTGAATCGACATTAGTGTAAAGAGTAAAGTCGATGGCGCCTTCCAGGTGTCAAGTCCAATTTGAAATGTCGCTGATGTATCGTTATTTATCAACGACAACTTACATATTTTTAAATGATTGAAACGGTCGATAGCACGCTACCCCCGCCCATGTTTTTTTTTTTTTTCAAGAAAATCTAAGCTTCTTTTTTTTTTTTTTTTTTTTTTTGCGTTCGCAAGCTTTCACCTCTGACGAAATCCTTAGAAACTAGAAAATTATTTTTCGTGTTAAACGTTTTTCCTTGCAACTGTGTGAACCGCGGTCCCTCGCTGAACAGGCAGATAACTCTGACTTTGGAGGAACTCATATAGTTTGCGTCGATGAATACCTGACGGTTCCAGCCTGGCCTTGCTGCTGAGACCAGGGGTGCTTGCCGCAAAGTGAAATAGCAAATAAAAACCTCAAATGGTGCAGCTCGAATTTGAACAAACAACCTTTATGTCTCGAGAGAACTAACAAGTCCCAAGTACTCTTTTAAGGATACGTGAAACAGCAATCTGCAACTTGCCAGCGTCTTGTCGCTGGTAATCTCACTCACTAAACTCCGAGCTGCCTTGGCTTGTGGTATCGTGCTTCTCTCTCTCTCTCTCTCTCTCTCTCTCTCTCTCTCTCTCTCTCTCACTCTCACACACACACACATACACACGCATGTTTGCACATACATATAATATATATATATATATATATATATATATATATACATATATATATGTTTGTGTGTCAACACTAATACTATTTTTTTAATAACAAAACGAGCGCTAACGCCCCGACAGTGTGAATGACAAATCAATGGCATTAATCAACGGTGTTTAAACAAGTTAATTCAGCTACAACTAATACACTCACAATTATTGTATAACCCATAAAAACATAATTTCATAATATTGCTTACTTTAACAACATTGTCCAAGTGGCTTTGAACCTAAAATATATTTTAGAAAGAAAGAAAGCTTTCAAATCAAGCTATTTTATTCTATACATGGAATCAGATTTATATTAGTCGGGACATTTCCACACCCGTTTCACCCCCGTCCCTGGATTTCTCGAACATTTTGCTGATTGTTTGTTCCTGTCTGTATTGTGTTGGTTATAGATGCATCTGTTTTTCCTACTAAGCACTCCAGATCGACATTGTCTCTTTTCCAACTTTAGACTCATACGTCTCTCAATATATATAGTGCACCCAATTTGAAGCATCCACTTTAGGATCATTCAAATTCTGCATCCACTCCTGCCACAACACTATATGTCCCTCTTCTGCAATATACTTTGCTAGTCAGTTACCAAAACTGTGTGACCCCCGTTCTCTGTAAACAGGCATGTTATCGCAGCCGTTGCTGTTTCTATCTCCATTCTAATGTTGGGCACCATAACGCTGAAACTGTCAGATGCCCTAATCAATTTGAACATGTTTACATCAGGTTTGGCCAATAAGGTGCCCGCGGGCCACAAGTGGCCCGCGACGTCATTTTAGGCGCGCGGCGGATAAAAAAATAACATTTGGTTACATTGAGCATAATGCCATGTGTAAAACTGATTTAAAATGTGTTACATTAACTTAGAGAAAGCTAACTCAAATATTCCCTAGTAGTTTGTTTAAAATAAAGTATAATTATGTGTGGAAACATTCGAGGTAAATCAAAGAAAAATAATAATACAAGTAGACATATGTTTAACACTCGGAACACTCTAGTAGTTAGTTTAACGTGGCCTTCCCGTCATTCCCGTACTATACATTTTTCTATTTCATCATCCTGCGATCGACTGAAACAAAGGGAGAAGCCGGCGAATGATTTTAGAATCGACTCTCGGTTCGGTGGGTTCTAACATTTTACGCCAAGAAATACTGTCAGTCACCCACCTCCTCCTTCCCAACACATTCACCCCAAAATTATTTTACTTTCAATTTGTTTCTCCCCTATCCTCTTTTCAACAGTCAAAATTATTTATCCGATCTGATCATTCTGATTTTGTCTAGTTGCAGTGAACAGTTCCATTTTTAACAGGAAACAGTGCTATTGTTGGAATATGTGTTTTCATTGTCTGTTGCTTCGATCGTGGTATAATATCAGCAATAAACGTCAATTAAATGAAAAAAAAAATCAGATTTTCATTAGAAACGGGAACATGATTTTGTATTTATCAACAATAAGGATAGCAACCCGCTGGGCCGTGTGTGTTTGCAAGTTTTGTCTGTAAATAAAGAGTATAATCTTAAACGGCATTACACACATCGCCACGCCGCTAAATACAAGTGTAGAAGGGGGAAGGCGAAAGTGATGGAAAAACTGGTTAGTAGAGGATTGAATATAAAGGAGAGGAAGTAATTGTGATTGGAGGAAAAGATCCAGATTTAAGAAGAAAACACAAAGGCTCGGGCGCACTTGTTACTGAATAGTCTGGCAGAAAGACACACGTCTAGGTAGGAGACGGGCGACCTCGTGTTGGTCGGCCCATAGGTTTTGCCCATAGCCCAGTAGACTTAGAATAAATGTGCACTAGTAAGCAAGTAGATAGGGAGTCAATTTGTCACTGAATAGACCGGCAGAGAGACACACGTCTAGGTAGGAAGACTCAGATTTAGATAGGAGCCGTGAGCTTAAGGAACAGTTAGGCGGGTAGGATAGTGAGTAAGACGGTAACCAAGCCAATTAGTAGCAGTTAGCGAAGCGACAGCATAGGGACAACATACGCTAACTAGAAGAAGTGAGCTATTCGACCTGGAACAGTTTCTAATTGATTTAGAGAGGTGCGTGTATGAACCTAGATCCCCAGCAGAGAGTGATATTGCTGTTGGGCTAGTTAAACGTGTGTGTATGTTCATTATTCCAGTTTGATCGGTATACTATGTCACTTGTTCCTTTCGTAAAGCGTTGTTCTATTAACATGGCGCGGGGCATTTGGGGAAGACGAAATTGCCAGTCATTTTGAGATTGTTCCATTATCAAAACAGTCACTAAAAGGGTTGAGTAAAATATTTCTCATACATCGAGTAAATTGAAGAGTGTCGTTACAAATTCCGCTTACTTTTCTCTGGCGTTGGATGAATCTACTGACATATCAGACACAGCACACAATTTTCATAAAAAAACTTTTTTCAAAAGACTTTATTATCAATTAAGAGCTACTGGCTTTAGATTCATTGCATAATAAATGTCAAGACATTTATGACTCATTTATGAAAGTTGTTAACGGTATCAGTGGCATAAACAGACTTGCAGCAATAGTGACAGATGGCGCTAAGTCAATGCGTGGTACTCAAACAGGTTCAGGTACATTATTAAGAAGGCTGGAATCCATTGCCCAGCATTACACTGCATTATACACCAGGAGGCGCTGTGTGGCACGATTTTAGACGTGGAGGATGTTATGAAAACTGTAATACAGTGTGTGAATTTAATAAAAGGCGGGAATCGGGGTTTTGATCACCGACAGTTTATAAATTTTCTATCAGAAGTTGAGGTGGAATATAGCAACTTAGTGCTCTACAACCAAGTACGCCGACTAAGCAGAGGGATTAGTTTGAGGCGGTTTTTTTGCCTTGAGAAACAAGATAAAGCAGTTTTTAGAGAAACATGATACCAACAAAGAACTGATCATTAAAATGTCTAATCCTCATTTTAACAGCGTATTTGCCTTTTTAACAGATATCACCCAGCACATGAATGAACTCATCGTGAAGTTACAGTGACGTTCCCAAATAGTCTCAGATTTGGTGGGACGCCTAGGTGGATTTATCAGTTAACTAAAGTTTTTAGATTTACCCTGGCCAAAGAAAATTTCATTCATTTTCCTTCGTGCAAAGAATTTATTTAGGGGCGCAGATGTACATGTGGTACTGATTGCAAATTGTATGTATTAATGTTAGATAAACTATTGGAGCAATTCAATGAACGATTTTCTGACTTCAGTGGTATACGACCAGAACTGGCATTATTTAACAACAGAATATCATCATCGTCTTCACACATTGAATTTGAAGAACTTGTTACTGCACATGAACGTCCACATTGTTCTCATTAAGGTTTGTTTCACGCCAACTTTAGAATGACCTAGCTAAAACATGTTTGTAAAACAATATAAATAGCAACTTGTATTCATTTTATAAATCAACTAGGCATTTTTAAATCTGTTGCAACAAAATGATTCATGAAAGTAAATAATGCCGATAAATGACAAAAATATTACCTGAAAACAAATGTCAAATTTATTTGTATTGATGTTGTTGTGTGTGTGGCCCGCCACAAAAAAAAATAATACAAGAGTGGCCCTCCATTTGAAAGATTGGCCATCCTTGGTTTACATTATTGTTACAAACATATCTACTGGAAATACTACACTTTTGCAATATGCTTCTCATTTAACTGCGATTTTTAGCATCGTTTGTGGATTTGTCAATGGAATACATAATACCTTACAGTATTTTTTATGCAAAATATAAATATATTTTGTTATTAGGTCAACAGCAATGAACGAAGTCTCATATATCAGGTTTTATATTTGAAAAACAATACTAGATCGGCCGGATAAGAGAGTATCGGTGATAGTCTAAAAAGAACAAAAAAAAGGAAACATAAGATCAGAAGGATCAGTCATCTTGTATGGTTGTCTTGAGAAGTAATGCATTTTAAGTGAAGCGATTTTGTGAGAATAAGAAATAAAATGGAGTAGAAAGAAAATGTAATGTGAATGTGCGTAAGGGAAAGCTAATGTTGGAAGAATAAACAGAAATAAAAAAGAAAAGAAATGTAAAACACCGTAAGTAAAAGGAATTGTAGAAATGAGAGATAGAAGGAAAAAGTGAAGTTGTATAAGATGAATAAGAGAAAGGTGATGTAGAAAGATACATAAAAGGAACAGAGAAAGATGATAAGATGTGTAAGAGAACTGTAGGAAGAATACAAAAACTGATATAAATAAATAGTGCGGGAGTAAATTGTTGTGACGTAGAATATATACGTCAGCAGATCTATGCCTTCATCATCATCAATTTATCTGCATTCCATCATCTACTTTGCATACATTTGAATCACTCTAACATACATTTAAATCTAATTTTACTTTACTTCAGTTCTACTCATTGTGATATACGATTATGCATTTCTGTGAGTTAGACATTTTTAACTATCGGTGATAGGTGATTGTTTTTCACTATAGCGCCAGGCAGACGGAAATGTCCTATCCGAATTGTACAAAGCCTGCAACGGTGGATGGGGCGGAAGAGTCAACAATGTCCAACAGCCCAGAACGCACCTCATCACGTACTAGTCCAGAGGAAGCCATGGAGATGAACTCGAACTTATGTCAGAGGGAATATCTTAAAATTCGTACTTGGAATGCTATGCCTCTATATCAATAAGGAAAATTGGAAAATCTGATTCAAGAAGCAGAACGAATAAATATAGATATTTTAGGCATATCAGAGACAAGATGGAAATAATGTGGGTAGATAGAGGATGACAAATATACATTCATATATTCAGGAAACACAACAGAACATAACAAAGTGGTAGAAATACTGTTAAAAAGAGAGCTACAAAAATATATATGTACCCACTGGACATACAGCGATATGATTATCCTACTCAAGTTGAAAACAAAACCATTCGACATAGCAAAATACAGACGTATGTACCTACTCAAGACTACACAGATGAACAAAAAGAGGCATACTATGAAGACTTAATTAAAGTTATGAAGCAAGTGAAATCTTCAGACATCTTGATTGGATTGTAATGGGTGGCATCAACGCTAAAGTGGGAAAAGGTAGATACAAGACCATTATAGGAAATCATGGTTTAGGAAAAAAGAAATGACAGAGGAGAAAGATTAATACAATTCTGTGAAGAAAACAGGCTGATAATATGTTACACCTACTTTGAGCAAGAGAAAAGGAAACTATACACAACGAAAAGCGCTGGAGATAAGAAGAGGAATCAAATAGATTACATAATGATAAAAGAACGGTTCCGTAACAGCGTAAAGAAAGCCAAAACCGATCCAGTAGCATATATTAATTCAGATCACTATCATGTAATGATTAAAATGAAAATCAAACTAAAGAGAAACAAGCAAAAGTCTAATTCATCAACAAATCCACTAGATATAACAGCTTTAAATCAAAAAGATATTAAACATGCCAATACAATACAAGTAATAAACACATACCAGAAGCTGCTAGAAGTAGGAATCGAACAATACGGAAGAGAAAATCCTGATGAAAAAGTGACAACCAAATGGCGAATATAAAGAAAAGCATACAAGAAACATGCGACACCTTACACAAAAGAGAAAAGAACAAAAAACAAAAATGGATAACTAACACCATCTTAGAAAAAAATGGAAGAAAGGAAACAAGCGAAGAACACTGCCCAATACAATAAGATGGATAATGAAATACGCAAAATATGCAAAAAGGCAAAAGAAGAATGGCGTAGCCAAAAATGTATAGAAATAGAAACTATGGAAAGCAAACAAGACTTAAGAGGAATGTACACATAAATAAAGAGAATGACTATAACAATAAAAAAGCCACAGAAGGTGGATGCATTGCAGACAAAAAAGGAAAAATGCTAACATACAATAAAGATATTATAGATAGATGGCAGGAATATATAACAGAACCATTTAATGATCAAAGGGACAAGAAACCAGTTCTAAAATGTACATTAGGCAATACAATCTTAAAATCCGAGGTGGGAAAATGCGATAAAACAATTAAAAAGGGAAAAACAGTAGGACCTGGCAGCATACAGAGAGAGATGATACAGGCACTAGAAGATTCTGACACTGAAGTGGTTACAGGCATATGCAACGACATATAACACACATGATACCTACCAAATGAACTAAAAATTCAACTTTCATTGCATTGCCTAAAAAGAATGGTGCAGTTGAATGCAGTGACTTTAGAGCAATAAGCCTAATGAGCTATGTTACAAAAATCTTGCTAACATTTATACAAGGAAGGATTCAGAATAACATTAATACTGAATAAGATGAGTGGCAATTTGGATTTATGAAAAATAGCGGGGCTAAAGAAGCCATGTTCATTAATCGAAAAGTATACAGAAGTAAACAAACCAATATATCCCTGCTTCATAGACTACATCAAAGCTTTTGATAGAGTACTCCACAAACAACTTATTCAGTGCATAAAAAGAGATACATCTAGATGACATGGACATACGACTATGTAATCTATACTGGGAGCAAACAGCAATAATAAAATAAAACAAGGAGAACTCTGCACCCATTGATATAAAAAGGGGAGTAAGTTAAGGATGCATCCTATCACCAAGCTTGTTCAATCTATACACTGAGCAAATCTTTAAAAACATAACAGAGATGACAGGCCTACAAATTAATGAAAAGATATTCAATAACCTAAGATATGCTGACGATACTGTACTACTAGCAGAAAATCCTAAAGATCTACAACAATTACTTAATGAAATAAACATGACAAGCAAAACATATGGACTAGATATGAATATCAAAAAGATTAAAGCTATGATCATAAACAAAGAAAATACTCAAAACCCAAAAATGGATATAAAATATTGAAGGAATAGACCTGGAGGCAGGTCAGAATCTCAACTACCTTGGACATACTATAACCAGTGATAGAAAATGTACAACTGTAACAAACAAAAGAATAGAAATTGCAAAACTTTATTTTAATGCCATGAAGAACATACTAATATGAAAACAAATAACACTATGGCTAAAACTAAGAAAAGCAAAATGTTACATCTTCTCAATATTCCAATATGGTGCAGAGACAGGGACAGTAGACAAGAAAACAGAACCGAGCCTTTGAAATGTGGATATAATGAAGAATAGGTAGAAGGGAATTGAAGGAACAGAAAACAAACGATGAAGTCTTAAAACAATTAAAAATGCAAAGCGAACTACAAGGCACAATTCAATCAAGACACAATCGATTTGTGGACCATGTTAAAAGACACAAGAGCCTACTAAAAGTAATCTTGGAGGGGAAAATACAAGGTAAAAGAGGTAAAGGCTAACATGGATGTGTAACATCAAAAGATGGACAAATCAGCCTATGACAATATAGCACCATCAAAGCAAATGACAGAGTAGAATGACGCTCCATCTTTACCCATCTTCGTTGCGGAGACGGCAATTGTGATGATGGTGAGTCATCTTTAAACATTTTCAACAACTTTTTTTTCTGCTCAATGCAATTATTAAATGCATCATTATCATGTGCCTAACCGGTAAGTGCAGAATATCACGTCCTTTAACATTACTCTATCCACAGTAGATCGTATTAATTATGTTGACTGTTTTCCGTGCCATGACAAACAAGCTGTACAGTATCTGGGTCGCCCACGATCTCTTTTCTTTTCTTGTGTTGTGCCTGTAAAATGTCGATTGTTTCTTTCTGATGTTTATTACGAGCTCCCTGTTTGTGTTGGTCTCTTTATGAATTTCATCGTTGGCCATTTTAGCTGCACGTGTTATTATATAGCATTAACAAAAGATAACGCCTTATATTCAGTCATGACACATATTTACACTAACGCGCTCACTCATTCATCAATGTTTAGTCTTATGAAAAAGAAACAGCTTTACTATATTCTGACAACATGAAATACCAAAAATGGGTGTAGATGAGCGCATAAACAAATATACCTATCAGGTTAAGATTGTTGTTTGATACGAAGTCTGCAGCATAATTAATAAACAACTTTTGTATTGGACGTCAGCGTCCCGGGTAAATGAAAACACTGATAATCTACCTAAGACTGCAATGACATAAACTTGTGAAATTTCTCTAAAACTGATGTGTAGAAAGTAAGAAAACAACAGGAAAAATGGTACGGTTATAGCCTTAAACATGAGGAGGAAAATGAGAAAGGAACGATTGTAATATATTGTATAACATGGAACATGAAATACCAAACATAAAATATACCGTTGGAATAACAATTGCCCGACACCTATATAAAGATCTAAACTTGCATTATCTTTATTTCTTTCCATCCACGATGAACACAATACACCGGTGTTATCTTCTTGGACTTTTAAACTACATACAATGCTGTGTGTTTAGTTATGTGTGTAATATGACTAATCAACCTACACAGAACTGGAGTCGTCAGTTGCTGGACACTGTGGGACTTGCTGAGGAGGGAATCTGAGCACCTATGGACATGTTCGGAGTGCAATGATGATGGTCAGCTATTCAATAAGTCAACTCAATACACTGTTTAATGATCTTGCATTATTAATTAAACTACCTGCACTTTAGTTGTGACATTGCACTGTTAACTACATACATTGTTATGTTGTGTATATTGTTGAACTACATACACTGTTGTTATGATTGTAAACCGTTTTTATGATTTTGCACTGCTAAACTGAATCATCATCATCATCATCGAGTGCCGTCTCCGCAACGAAGGTTGGCTACCATGGAGCGCCATTCTGCTCTGTCTCTTGCTTTGATGGTGCAGGTTGTCATAGGCTGATTTTTCCATATTTTGATGTTACTCGTCCATGTTAGCCTTGGTCTGCCTCTGTCTCTTTTACCTTGTATTTTCCCCTCCAAGATTACTTTTAGTAGGCTTTAGTTGCTACTTTTGTAGTAGTTGTGTCTTTTAACATGGCCCAAAAATCGCATTTGTCTTGTTTGAATTGTGTTTAGTAGTTCTCTTTTCATTTTTAGTTGTTTCAAGACTTCGTCGTTTGTTTTCTTTTCATTCCATCAAATTCTACCTTTTCTTCTTTATATCCACATTTCAGAGGCTTCAGTTTTCTGTTCTGTTTTCTTGTCTAATGTCCATGTTTCTGCACCATATAGGAATATTGATAAGATGCAAAATTTTGCTATTCTTAGTTTTAGCCCTGGTGTTATTTGTTATAGTATGTTCTTCATGGCATTAAAATTACTTTTTTTCCATTCCTATTCTTTTTTCTTTTTTTTTCAGTTGTACATTTTCCATCACTGGTTATAGTATGTCCAAGGTAGTTGAGGTTCTGAACTGTCTCCAGGTCTATTACTTCAATTTTGATTTCTATTTGTGCGTTTTGAGTATTTCCTTTGTTTATGATCATTGTTTTAGTCTTTTTGATATTCATATCTAGTCCATATTTTTTGCTTATCATGTTTATTTCATGAAGTGATTGTTGTAGATCTTAGGATTTTCTGATAGTAGTACAGTATCATCAGCATATCTTAGGTTATTGATTCTCTTTCCATTAATTTGTATGCCTGGCATCTCTATGACGATTTTAAAGAAATGCTCATAAACTGTTGTCATTTTTCGTACATTGTTGAACTACATACACTGTTTTTGTTATCTTACACGGTTAAACTACATGCACTGTTTTGATGTTGCACTGTTGATCTACATGTCCTGCTGTTATTCTCTTGAACTGGTAGACTGTATGCATTGTTATGTTTAGTATATTGTTAAACTGCATACACTATTGTTATTATCATACACTGTTAAATATAAACACTGTTTTTTATGATTTTGCACTGCTAAACTGAATAGACTACTGTTAACGATCTAAAACTGTTAAACTACATACACTGCAGTTATGATCTTACACTGTTAAATTACATGTTGCGGTGTTATGATCTTGCACTTTTAAATTACATGTAACGGTGTTATGATCTTGAACTGTTAAATTACATGTAACGGTGTTATGTTCGTGCCCTTTTAAATTACACACACTGTTGTAATCTTTCACAGTTAAACTACATACATTTGGTTATGCTCTTTCACTGTTAAACTACATCAACTTTTGTTATGACATTTCACTGTTAAAATTACATAGACTGTTGCTATGATCTTACACTGTTAATACAAACACTAAAACAGGTCAGACATAAATGTCCGGAGAATATTCAAATTTGCATTTACCGTTCTGCATTTCGTAATGTAATGATTAGTATATCACTAATATGTTTGTGAGGCGCCTCATTATTTAGAGGATATAGCATCAAATATGTACATATATGATCGTTAAATTAACATACATTTTACAATATATCAGAGATGTATATACGTGTAATTATAACATATCATTTCTATTTAATTCCTAGTTCATGTTACCTACTTGAACTGTGCTCTGTTCCATCTGTTTTTGAAGAAATTGTTTTTGTTTTTAATAAAACAATGTAGCTGGCAATGATATATCAGCGTTGACTGAGCAAAATCTAAGCGGATATGTATAGCAGATGTTGTGTAAACATTGTGTTCGGCAAAATGTTGAATGTTCTAAAGTCTGCGAAGTCGAGTAGAAGGTAGGCAATTTTGGTAGAGTGATGGAGCCTGTACTGTTGTATGGGGATCTCGGTAGCCTAGCGGGGACAACCACTCGACTGGACTACCGACGTTCGGAACACCCGTGTTCAATTCCTGCTGGAAGCACCCCGCAGTTTCAACTGTACTCGTGACTGGGAAAATAACATGTTCCCATGGTCGACCCAGTCGTTGGCAGAAATCGGTACCAGTGTATTACTCTGAGAAGAGTGAGAGATATCTCCTCGAATCGTGAGTTTCGATGCGTGAAGCGACACTATCCAGAAGTCTCCAAATACTTACGGATAAGTGGCAGAGCACACATGGATGAAACATCGCGTGCTAAGACGCCGGTTCAAGTCTCGTACTTTACCTTTACTTTAACTATACTTTACCTTTACATTTACTGTTGTATTTCATCTACTATGTAGCAATGGAACGTTAAACAACGAGCGAAAGTTGGGAGTAACGTCTACATAACCCACCGATTAATTTGTTCTTAATTTTAGAAAAAAATAACAACCGCTTCTATAGGGCTTTGAACCCTGGTCCTTCGTATCATGGGGTGACGTTGTACCATCAGGCTACCCAACCACCAGTATATAAGAGGATGGTTATACAGTAATTGGCGCATATAGCCTGGAGACGAACTTTGTCGGAAACACTGAGCTCGCAGTGAAGTGTGATCGTATTACTCTTATTATTAACAACATAGCGCACTTTTGTCCCTATAACTGTGTGGACAATCATAACATTACGTGTTGGTCCCATGAGAATTACATGAGCAGTTTCTTCGGTGTTGCGCTGTTTTCTGCCACCAGAAGTCGGCAGACGTTTCATTCTACTACCTCCTAATGTGGTTTAAACAGGCTAGTTCACATCCTCGACGTCGGAATCTTTCGTGACAAGAGTCAGCCTTATGTTTCCAGGATATGTCGTTTAATACACCATGCATTTGGGATTAACATGACCTTGGTCAGCAGCATGTTTCCAGGATATGTCATTTAACATCCTAAACAATGGAAACTTCCATGACAGGGGTCAGCTGCATGACCAAGGACATATTATTTCCCACAGTGGCGAGATTTTAAAATGAAGTATTAGCCCCATCACGCTTATGAATGACGTATCAGGAAAATTAGGTCAGTGTTAAAATAGAAATGTATCTCTCTTTCTATCTCTCTCTGTCTCTCTCTCTGCGATCAAAACTCAATCAGAGTAGGATTCCAGACTCTCACATGAAGACAGCTGTTTGTTTAAGTGAATTGATCGACCCCACAGGCAGAACATCATAATTAGAGTCTGTTAGATCCACCCTTATTGAATACCTGTTAAAACGTTGCACTGTGTTCTGCGCCCTGTGGCCTATTGCATCCGATTTCAGCCAGCATTTTATTCAAGTTTGCTTTCCTTAGCCTTTGATTGTCCCCAATCTTCCTGCAAGGCAGCTGGTTGTCTTTTCTGTAGTGGGATTCCGCCCTTAGATGGTCGGCCCTCTCACGTTTACGAGCACCATCTGCCCCAGTCAATAGAGGCGAATAACACAGACATAAACACATAAAGATATGAGATGTAACTAACACTTACACCCTCTAAAATATGAGATATGACTAACACAGATACACACACTAGGGTATGACTAAACACAGTCATATACACACAAAGATATGAGACACGACTAACATAAACATGCACTTACAAGGATATGAGATGTGACTAACATATACATGCACACACAAAGATATGAGATATGACTAAACACAAACACACAAAGATATGAGACATGACTAATATAGACAGACACACATTAAGATATGTGATGTAACTATCATGGACATGCACTCAAATATATGAGACATGACTAACATACATATGTACACAGGAATGTATGAGATGTGACTAACACAGACATTCACGCACAAAAACATGACACATGACTGACGCAGATACACACTAAGATATGAGATATGACTAAACACAGACACAGACAAAGATATTTGAAATGATTAACAAGGACACTCATCAACTAGATGACTTATGATATGACTAACATGACACACACGAGGACATGCGCTATGGCTTGCACACACACACAAGCTAAGATATGAGCCATGGCTAGCACAGAAACACACTAAGATATGAACCATGACTTCACGGAAACACACCAAGATATGAACTGTGACTAGCACTGAAACACAATAAGATATGAGTCATGGCTAGCATGGAAATACACCAATATATGAACCATGGCCAGCACAGACATACACCAAGATATGAACCTTAGCCAGCACAGACACCCACTAAGATATGAACCATGGCTAGGACGGATATACACCCATATATAAGCCATGGCCAGCACAGACATACACTAAGATATGAATCATGGCCAGCCCAGGCACACGCCAAGAAATGAGGCATGGCTATCACAAACACACACAAAGCTATGAACCATAGTTAGCACAGACAACCACCAAGATATATACCACGATTAACGTATACACTTGGTAACGTCCACCAAAGTTTGTCTGAGGCTCCCGGTAAAGTGTCTACTGATGACCACGAAGATCAAAAACTTAAAGGCATGGTGGACGTGGCTGACGTGCTGGGAGATCAACCGGATAAGACGTTCAGAGAATGTCAATTTCATGTCCCCTGAGTTTTGAGTCCGCATCAGATAGTACAGCATGGCCATGTGGCTGTGTGCCTTCATGATTATGTAAGATAGAGACAAGGCAAAGAGCATCCTAGCCACACGAACCTGGGCGCTAGCTCGCACTGAGCTCAACCGAGGATCGTTGATCAGTTTCAGCTCGGAAACTTCTAGCATCGGTAGGCCATTGAGCTTCTTCCACCGGGACTTGTGTATGATGGACAGAACGATCGTGAAGAGCATGACAGTAATGGCGACTAGCGATGGTAGCAACGTTACTACCGCCGAGCCAATGTAGGTTATTATGTGAAGAACATCAGCTGTGGACTTGGCAAGCATTTCTCAAGACCTATCTCGTTTAGCGTTACCTCAGCAGCAACAGCAGTGGTCATATACAGCAACGACAAGACTAAAATGCACATGACCACGATACTGGCGCGTCGCTTTGTGCACGTAACCACAAAGCTTGATGTATGACATATGGTGGTGTAATTCTCCACTGTTATGCACACAACGTACCATACGAACAGGAAGCTAAATACGTAGGTGGCCAAAAAACGAGACTCACACATCCCATTCAGTTGATTGACTTTGTAGCCAATGGTCTCTATCCACACAAACAGTAGGCCAACCAGAACGCCCGTGTCAGAGATCAGCAATGCAAAAATGTAAATGTTGGTAGAAAAGTTCATGAGTTCTCGTCAAAGATCCAAGAATAATCTTCATAAATGAATGACAGCATATCCTGGAGCGATCCCTTCTTTCCATCAAAGACGAATATGCCTTATATCTCACGCTACTTGATGATGTTCAAATTTGAAGACTGATAAATTAAAGTCGTTTGTGATTTGAGTAGCAGATAAACAATGAGTAGAATAGTTTAGCTCTCGGCTTTTGTGTCTTGAATAAAACAGAACATGACAACCTTAAGTATGGTATTTATCTGTCAAGTATTGTAAAGTAAAGGTTATACCAGATGTGTACGAATATATAATGATACATGTAATTTACTATTTGGATAGTTTGTCAAAGAGGGTGTTGATCTCCTCCTGCGTTAGAAAACGCATGGCTATTTACTAATGTGGTTCATTTAGACAGCTTCCACAAGATTCAGAGTGAAATGAATCTCCATTGTCGCCAACCCACTATACAGGGAGAAAGCACGACAAGATTGTGTTCTGAGCTTATACTCCAGGCATTGTGCTAGTAAAAGCTAAACTATAACGACGGCCGTTGAGAATAAACGAAATTCTGCAATTTCAGATCTTGGCCGTTGGGCTTTGTTCAAACGCAAACAAGCCAAATAGAAATTTAGCAATCATTGTGTATCCATAACAATACTTTTTACAATGACAGCTTGTCAAGCAATCGATCACCCTCCCTAGTCGCCTCTTACGACATGCTTGGAAGGACACAGTGTCACTATTCTTTACATATAAATTTACTCAATACATATTTTATTAATACATCATCAAAGTCATCATCAAGTACCGGGCCTAGTGGCGTAGATGATCATGTCTCTCCACAAGTTTCGATCTCGGCAGCTATTTATCATTTCTGTTGTTGACCTTCTGCCAAGCCATTCTCTTAATCTGTCTGTTATTTTTTTCTATTTGCTTCCCTATATCTCTTCGTCCCTCATTTTTTCCACTTGTTACAATATATTCAAGTTGTTCTCTTCTCATTACATAACCAAAAACTGATGATTGTTTCTTCCTGATATTGGAAATTAGATCTCTTTTTTTGCTTTGACCTCTCTCAGAACCTCTTCATTACTCTTCTTAGCTGTCCATGGTATTCTCAACATTCTTCTGTAAAACCACATTTCTACAGACTCCAGTTATTTTCTTGTCTGTTGTCCTATTGTCTATGACTCGCATCCTATGGTACGACTGGCTCTACGTAACATTTAAGAACTATTTTTCTTGTTTCTATTGTAAAACATGGATTGCATAGTATTTTCCTCATTTTTTAGAAAGTTGATTTTGCCTGAGTCATTCTGCATCTCACCTCATTTGTACATCTTCCGTCTGAGGTTAACAAAGTTCCCAAATATTTAAATTCATTTACCTGTTTTAATATTGTTCCACTTGTCTTTATTTTTGCACTGATGTGGTGTCTTTTTCTTTGTTGTTACCATTACCTCTGTCTTTTTGCTATTAAGGCTGAGTCCTTTACTTTTGATTTCTTTCACTATAATGTCCAAAATTTCTTATAACTCATTTTCACTCTTAGCGATTAATACTGTATCATCAGCATACATTAGATTATTTACATTATGACCTCCAATTGTTATTCCAGGCATGCCTCTTATGGATCTTAAAATAATTTCACTATAAATATTAAACAAATCTGGTGACAGCACACAACCTTGTCTAACACCCTGTTTTATTTGTTAAAACGTTCCCAATTGATTTCCAGTTCTTATGGCAGCTGTTTGTTGCCAGTACATGTTCTTTATCATTCTTAGATCTTTGCTGTCTATGTGTATGCTTCCTAACATTTCGATTATTTCTTGGTGCTTTACTTTGTCAAATGCCTTGGTGTAATCTATGAAACATAGGTATAGGTCTGCTTTCATCTCTATGGCTATTTCTACTAAAGATCTTATAATATAAATTGCATTGGTTGTTCCTTTATCTCTAACAAAACCATATTGTTCATTGCTAATTTCGGGAGTTATTTTGTTTCGCACTCTTCGCATGATGATACTTAGTAATATCTTAGTCATATGAATCATAAGGCTTATTTTGCGATGATCATCGCACTCAATCGCAACTGATTTATTTGGTAGGGCTATGAATATTGGTTTACACATGTCATCTGGTATATATCCGCTGTTGTATATATCATTCAATATTTTTGTTATTATTTCTATTCCAAAATCACCCTTGGCTTCAATCTCTTCTTTAGTTATATTATCTTGTCCAGGAGCTTTGCCTGCTTTCATATTGCGCAAGACGTCTTCCACTTCTTCTCTGAATATTTCTGGTCCTTCTCCATTATGCTTAATATTTACTTCCGTTCGTTCCGTTCATTATAAAGATCCTTAATGTATTCTATCCATCGTTCCCTTATGTTATCATCAAAGTAGAGAACATATATTTTAAAATGAAAAAAAATATATTACTGTCAAGTTGCAGAATTTATTAATTTTAGCTGTCTGTTTTTCCTTGCTTTGCTGGAGCTGTCTGTTTGTGGCAACTGTCTATAAAACACAGGTGCATATGAAGACTGATTAGCTTTTAAAACACAACCAACCTCCATTTTGACAAAACCTTGATCAAACAGAGGGAATATGTAATTGGTGACTGTTGAATTTAGATCACCCAGGGCATCCATGACGATAATATTTTTTCGGTTACCAAGAGGTGCAGTGTAGTTGAGGTTAGCATAAGCTGATAAAATATTATCTCGCATCTCAAGTAGCGTGATACATACCTCTCTCGAGAGAGACTTATACCAGTTCTCGTAGGAAACTTTAGAAGACTCTCACCGCGACATGTCTTATGGTTATCAATGTTCTGTTACGAAAAACACAAACTGAGACTACCTTAACACCGTCCTTTGAAAATGGAATCTGTTTTCATTTCTACGTGACATGAAAATCCGTTGATCGCAAATATCAAAATAACCTGAAAGAGTCTTGCTACACGATCCTTTAAACAAAACACACACACACCACCAATTCGTACCAGATTTCGGTTTTCTGTGTGTATATGAACAGTGATCGAGTGACCTTTATACCTCACTGTAATAGGGTTACATACCGTCTATTTATAGTAACTAATGCAATACAACATTATTATAGCTCGTTTCAAATCATGTGCCCAACTTTAAAACGCTATTACTCTCTAACCGTTTGTTAAAAACTTTTGAAATTTTCCAAATGTTATTAGAATGCAAAAGACCCTTTAAATGTATATTTAACAAATATCTTGCAGCTGCAGTTTTCTTAAAGCGGCGATATTTCTTTGATGTTTGTCAAAATTGTAAATTGTGAAGCTCTAAAGAATAGAAATTACCGTAGTTGCTGGTCTATGATTAATTTTCACTATGTAAAGGCGTGGCCATAATGGGTAAATAACTGGATAAAACAAAACACCAGGAGAATTATTGTCTGCTCAGTTCGAGGACGGCACGCCGCTGAATGAACGGAAATGGAACACACAATGCCTCGTGTTTTCTACAAGTGTCTAATTGTGTCAGAAAGACACGTGGAATGCGTGCAAAAACGTCAATTGTACCGTCTATAGATTTTTAATCGCTATTTTTAACTTAAAATACTGTAAACATTAAGTTTTGACTACATCAAAGGGTCGTTATAAATTTATATTAATCAAATAAGTAACAATAATAACCAAATGTTTTTTTTTATGAAATTAATTCCCTGTTGGGTTCTAATCATTATAACTTACATGCAAATTTTGAAAAAAATACAAAAAGAGATTAAAAAGATATCGATTTTAAAGTTGGGCATATGATTTGAAACGAGCTATAGCCGTGTTGAGACATTGTCAGTGATAACTCCCGGAAGTGACCTCTCGGACTAAACCAGGCGTTGATTTTTTTTTAAATCCGGACTGACCTGGTCGGTGACGTTATTCATGTGTGTAAATCAATTCAGAGGAAGAGGTATGTTTACAGCACTCGGAAAAAATGACAAATATAATCAACAACAGAAAAAAAATATGGACCAAGGCAGTATCGAACCCGTACTCAGCGGCACAGCGCCTTGCCACGAAAAGCCAAACGCTAGGGAACACTGCCACTCAGCTAACTAAAAATTAGCTTCGTAGGCAAGGTCCTTTCGCGAAGGCTTTCCCTTGACTATAGCATAAGGCTGCGATCACAGCTCGGAAATATTTTTCCCGTTAAGACAAGTATCTCCCGGATAGGGTAGGACTGAATACTTGCGTTGCAGACAAACATTTAGGACGAAACAGCACGAATAGTAGTTTCCAGTGGTTAAGACTGGAGACAAATAATAATAAATGAATATTATTATAGAGGGAAACATCCGAGGTGATAATCAGTGAATCAATTCAGAGGAAGAAGTATGTTTACAGCACTCGGAAAAAAATGACAAATAATCAACAACAGAAAAAAATATGGACCAGGGCAGGATCGAACCCGTACTCAGTGGCACAGCGCCTTGCCACGAAAAGCCAAAGTTCAGTCTCAGGTAACGCGTTCTGAGGCTACGACCCCCCCCCACCCCCCACCCCACATCGCCTAGTGTTTTTTGGAGTGACCTCGTTTTTTGTAATGTACTTTTTAAAATAGGTATATTTATAGAGGGAAAACCTCGTGCGCTGAACTAAAGTCACTGGTTGTCTTTGTTTCATCATTTCGCTTTCAGCGTTGGGGGGGGGGGGGGTGGTTGATCTAAATTTGTTTTAGTGCTTCCATACACTTCGTGGTAGGGCGTGTGCTTACAGATAGTGATATTTACAACTTGCTTAGTATTAGCACAACGGAATGTGCTGTTTAGTGGGCAATGTATTAGTGTGAACTTCGTTCCTAAACGTGAGCTCGTTGTTGGCTTGTACGGTTCATGGAGAAATCGTGACTCCACAGTGCTGATGTCGTTGAAGGTATATTGCTTATATCGGTGGTAAGAGTGATATTGACCGCTTTCGTAATATTAGAGATATGGGTAACAAGGAGTAAAACCTTGATTCTACCCCACCAAAGGGTTATTTGCGATGATGTATCCCCGATGGAAACACCCCTTTACAGCTCTGATAGCCGGACAGGGATAAGAAAAGAAGACTTATCGTCCTCGATGACTTGACTACTGAGACGGACGAGCGGGTAACAAATTTATTCATCAAAGACAGTCATCACAGAAATATGAATGGGATGTATATTGTTCTAAACCTATTTTGATAAAAAGAAATATCGAACCATAAACCTCAAAACTCCATTATTTAGTTGTTTTTAAGAAGCAGAGAGACAGCAGTCAAATCTCCAATCTGGCGAAGCAAATGGTCCCGGGTCAAGGGGCGTACCTCCAAGATAGTTTTAGGACGTGACAGCGTCTCCACATTGTTATTTATTAGTGAACCTTCGGAAGGAAACATCCGGATCATCTGCGTTTGAGAACAAAGATATTCCCTGGGGACAGGCAAATCGTATACGTACCAAAGTAACAAAAATGACAGACTCAATTAGACGACACTGTGAAATTTTAAAATATCCGCGCTCCGTTACGCCGCGTGGTTTAAGATCCATATTGAAAACGGCCTCTCCCGAGCTCATTTGTTTTTTGTGCGAGTGGATATCATAACATATTAAAATATAACGTTAGACTCACTCAGCGACAGAAGTGCGAGCTACGTCGACACAAGAACAAGTTGAGACTTCTCACTAAAAAGAAACCGACTCTTAAGCGGCGGAAAGAGATTCTAAAAACTGGAGGATTTATAGGTGCTTTGATCTGACCTATACTAAGAGTTCTCGGCGCAGTACTATACTAGGTGCATAATAATGGCCAAACAATTGATGTATCCTCAGTTACTCGATGGTCTGAAACAAGCTACCTCATATACCCTACTGGACGCGATCAATGACAACTTGGGAGCTTTAGATGATGAGATGTATGTATTTTAGACCGCGATGATTTAGACCGGTTGATAAGGCCAGAGTGTACCAACGTGCTCTGCATCCGTTAGTAATTAGATTGGAACGGTATAAACGACTGCAATTGGACTCGGTCGATCTCATTCAACACAACGCCTCAACAGAAATAATACCTTCTCTACCACCACTACCACTCGAGGTGCCACTAGACCAAGTCAAGGCACCAGAAACCTCAAAGACAAGTAATGAAAACACTTCACAGGTAACCACGTATAAGTTGAGACCGAAAAAAAGAAAGAGTGGAATCCCAACACTAAAATGAGAAAGGTGGAGAAAATATTGAGACGTGATTACTTTGACCCTAGTCTATCAGGGGCGTATAGTGGCGCAACGGTCCTGCACCGTAATATCAAACTAGGAATTAAAGAGATCAATCGGTGGTTGAGTCACAAGGACACCTACAATCTTCGATCGGGGATGTGATGGTACACTTCATCAGGAGCGTGCATGTTCTCAATAGAAATCACACCCCGGTGTTTCGAATCTACGACAAGCCTCACCACGTCTCCCTGAGCAGATTTTCCTTATCAGCAGGAAATCCTTTTATTCAACGAAAACGGAAAAACCATTGCATTCACCAGCGGGACGTCTGTGCTAACGGTACACTTTCAATTGAAGAAACATCTTGATCTGACATCATAGAGATGTTGAGTTGTAATAAGACTTTTTGCTGCGGGTGATGTAATACCCGTGTTTATGGGAGGTCGAAATCAGAGTGGTATTTGAATCGGTAGTTACTTTGGGGAAATCGGGAGGGCTATTTTACCATGACTAAAATGGGCGGTAAAGCTTTACTCAGAGAAGGTTTGGGGACCGGTTTGCAGATAGCACCGGACGCATTAGCTGTCAGAAATGTCAGTGATGCTTTCAAAGAACGAACTAAGGAGGCCGGCCAACGGTAGATACACGCGGCCGTAGACCACCTGACTGGTAACAACCAAGGAAGTAGTTTACGACGACGATGCAGAAAGCTAGTCATGAAGGTGTCACCACCCGGAGAACCCGTTACGAAGAGAATAAAACCGGCAGCTAGACAGTTGCTCTTTCATTCTGCACACAACAAGAAGACGAGCGTGTCGGTGGCAAAGGATATTTTCGATTAATAATGTCTCTCATTTACCACAAAGTGTGATTGTCTTCACTCTGATTTGGACTTATTTAGCGTTCCACCTAATCAGACATCTCTATCAGGCTTGGGCAATTCATTGAAATTCGTCCGGTCTCGTCCTTATCGCATGGTGCCCCCATCGAGTTTTTTTTTTTTCATTTGTGGAAACACCGACGAGTATCTAGATCTTTTCAACACGTTTTTCTGCATCTGTGGGCGACGCTCATCCTACCCAACATGGATAACTTACGACGTTGATTACTCTCTCGGAAAATATCTATTCTTTTAGAGCATTGTTCGAGGCTACGCTATACTATGGGGGGGGGGGATGCGAAAACGGGACACTTGACTACCGCTCTGTTCTACAAGGACACTGCAGGCCACTGAGACAATATGCAAGATAACGAGGGATTTAAAATGCGGCGCACTTTGACTTCGGGTAGTAAAGAGGTTGAAATAATGTGTCGTTTGCTCTATGATGTCTTTGTGCAGTATTTTTACATGTTAAACATAGTCGACGTAAAGATCAAACTCACACCCTATAAGGGCATATTCCACATCATTGCTCATGACAGATATGTGGGTTATAAGAGTGTGATCACTTACGCCGCACTCGTGGTCATTTGGAAAGCTAAACTAAATCCTGCGATTTCTCTGACCCACGAAAAGGTTAATTTAAACGGGAATGCTCGGTACCCGATCAAGAAGGTTACCATCAAATCATTTCCCATCGCTAGTGGCGTGTTCTCCCACAATCAGGAGAATGTATTTGTGTTTCAAACACCAACCCGTATAGTGATAGGGTTGTTGACCGCCAGTGCCTTTAATAGTGTTTATACTGCTAACCCATTCAATTTTCAAAACATTGGTTTGACATATGAAATTGACGTTCGACGGGAAATGAATTTCCGTAAAGCCCCTAACTGTGGACGCTCAATATGCGCGAGCCTACTTTGGTACAAACTCGGTCATATGTCTGTTTGGTAAAGACGCCGGAAATAACGTTGCTTATCGAGAGTACAAGGACGGATTTTTGTCTATTTGGTTTTGACCTCTCTTCCAGCCTGCTAGATGATCCCACTTTGAGATGGCCACAAACAGGCCCTTGTCGATAGAGCTCAAGCTCGCCCGACCCACAACACCTCCCCTACAAGTTATCGTCTACGCCGAGTTGGACTCGAGGTGTCCAATATACGTTAGGTTCTAACAGACTTCGCCGTTTGAGAAAAATTAACACGGCGTGATATTTATAACCATTTAATATCGGCCGTTTCCGATGTCGTTATTCCTTTGTTAGTGTTCTTTCACGAAACCACTTATCGCACAACATCGACCCTGCCAAGAATGCAGCCTTTGTCATAAATACCGACCCTCCCCACAAACCGAGTGAGCATTAGATGGCCCTATGTTACAACGTCCTCGGAAAATGTGATTATTTGGATTCCTACATTTTACGTCCCAGACACATGTATTGTTTAAATTTTATCGAGAGGAATCCACACGTTCCATTCGTCTACAGCCCATGGGTGTTGTAAGATTTATTTAGTAACATGTGTGGTCTATATTGTGTTTAGAAAATATATTTTTAAAGTGTCGTGGTGCGAGGCTTAACTCCAATTTTCCTCGAGACAGCATATTGACAACCGTATCATCGTTTGCTGACTTCGTGAATATTTCGGCTTCGGGAGGCACATGGATGCCCTTGTGATCCAAATTCACCAGTTACCAATTACTTTTTCCCTCCTTGATCAAGGTTTTGTTAAAATGGATGATGGTTGTGTTTTGAACGCTAATCAGTCTTCATATGCACCTGTGTTTGAGAGACAATTAACACAAACATACCGCTCCAGCAAAGCAATGAAGACCACACGGCTAAAATTAATAAATTCTGCAATTTGACATTAGTATTTGTTTTTCATTCTCAAATATATGTTATCAACGTTGATGATGTATTTATAAAATCTGTATTGTGTAAATTATATACATGACTATACTGTTGGGTAATCTTTTCAGTCTCACATAATTGGTAAACCTTCATTGTACATGTATAAAAATAGATGTTCTCTGACGTATTAATAAAATCTTTATTGTGACAATTATAAAGAAAGCAAAATAATTGTTTGTTTTATTTGACTTGGTTTAATTCGAGTGTGTATGTGTGTGTGTGTGAGAGAGAGAGAGAGAGAGAGAGAGAGAGAGAGATAGAGAAAGATTGAGTAACACCAAGGTAGAAGAAAAAGAAAGGTCCAGTCCTAATGAGGAGAGATAACACTAAGGAAAGGAGCACCTGATGATGCATTCCTTAATTTTAAAACACATGACGTCAGCACACAACCTATTTACATCAGACCGAGGAACACGGCTTTCCTCCATGTTTAAAATCACGACACGCTAATAGATTTCCAAAGTCAACATTGGCCTTACAACAAGATCACCGATAACAACACGTCGCCGGGTAACAACCGCCAAAACCTAGGAACACTTTCCTCTAATTTTAAAATCACCGCAACACAACTCAGTTGATTTACATACCGAGCCCCCTACTTCACGGCAAACCGTTATATGGCACATAATGGCGTTAACACAAAAACCAAGTAGCACACACCTTACAACAAGATCACCATTAAAAATAGGTTGCCGGGTCAGCATGAATTCCATCCGGCCGGGGTCACCCAAACCATATCCGCCGGGTCACTTTTTATATAAGTAAAAATGATGGGTTTGTGTGGGTACCCAACCTATGTCACTACTGTCGCTATTACGCCAATGACGACTTCTTGTCTCATGATAATCCTGCATTCGTGTAAGGTTTGAAAAACCTAAAGGCCGTCATTCAAGATCGAACCCAGCCTTTTGGTCTTAGTAGTTTATTTGTCTAACCACTGAACCACTACAGACACATACCTTCTTCATCTGGGCCTACCTCAGAGACCAATAGAACATAAAGACCACGAACTGTCGCTAATCTAAATTAGGTGATTCGTCCCGAAATATGTCCTACAGTCCACAGTTGATTGCAGATCGGTATCAAGTTATCAACATTGTTTTATATATTTAAAGAACTACTGTAATTACTGATGCATGAAAATCAGGAAAGGTATGATATCTTCAATAACAAATCCCAAAATTCAAGGAATAAAACATATTGAACATTGTTTGAAAATTAGAGTTAAAATACAAGGAATAGCGGATACAAACATTACAGGAATTAAATAAATAAAACATACAGGGAATATTCATCAGTATTTTTGTTGACGTCGACAAAGAAAAAATAAATAATAACAGAATGTGTTTATCAAGGAGCCAGACCCTGCAAAAATATCTTTAAAGTAAACGATTTATAGAAGTAATGCCATCATGCTAATAAAAGAAATAAGAAAACAAATTTGATACAGATACATAATTTGTGTAGAAATACAATAAATACGGATACGTGTTCTATGAGACTTTATTTACCAGCAAGACTGATACAAGCTATGACACATTCGTCATGGGCACAGTTGCTTGCTTCAATCGCAAAGTGGTATTTTAGTTAATATCATAACTCGTTGTTACATGTGATAATGAAGATATCCCGAGGAAACTACATTCCACTCACTTTTGACATTGATATTTTATTTGAGTGACTCAAATATTTGACACTGTATGCAAATGTGAATATTCTAGAACAGTTAATCTATGCTGTGTTTGTTGTTTAAGTTCAATAACATTTATGAGAATAACAATTTTAATAGTGGACATTTTTGACCCTTCGTAATGTGAAAAAACGCTTAATTTGTTTACAGATATTGTAAAATGTTACACTATAGCGTCTCATGTAATCATTGTTAACATGTTTATAGCAGAATAATACTCAAGTTATGTTTCAGAACTTAGACAAATCTACCAATACTACTACAATATCATTACCAAACAGCCGTGTGGGTGATTCATTCGTAACGTTAAGAAAACTAAACTAGAAAATAGTTCATGAAACTCAATGTTCACAACAAAGGAGACATAAAATAAATCATAACTGACTGTTAGAATATTGTAGTCAAAGTACCATTTGTGTCTCTAACACTCTCTTCAAAAACAGAAAGTAGCAAATATACGAGTGACACAAGGGGAACAATTTCTCTTGTAGAAGCCATATTTATTTTATAAAATAAACAATGGCTCGGATAATAATAGTCACTGAAAGCAAAGCTGTCCCTAATGTTACAGATGACAGATGTCACATGCTAGTGATGTCACCTTTATACAACTAGTAGCAATTATAAATACAAAGCGCACAAGATAAACATAACGAAGAGGTTATGAAAGTAAAACTAGCAGAAAGGAGAAGACTACAATGTTTTACAATACAAATACAGCGAAGAAATGACTGCATAATATTAGATTGTAATTAGAATGATGACTAGATATTTATTTACAAGAAAAAAATATAGCCACGGTAGTATATCAGACAGAGTACACAAACAATTAGGGCTACAATATTTTAGGCAATAACAATCAATGCAAAACTATTTTAAATTACAACCACAGGGAATACTAAAGGGAGGTCAAAAAGTAATGCACACCAATTTTTTTCTCGGCTATTAATAAAGATAGGAATATGAAATTTTGCACACTTGGAATATGACATGTTCCAATTATGTGCACCAAATTGCACAGCATTCGGATAGATATTACGCAATCTATGAACCGTTAAAATGGAGCTTGTCAACAAGTCCGTTACAAACAGCGAATTGTCATAGAATTTCTGGTTGCGGAAAAAGAAACTGTGGCAAACAATCATAAACGACTGTGTGCAGTGTACAAATGTTCTGCAGCCGATAGGAGCACAGTTAGTCGCTGGGTTCAGAGAATTAAAGCTGCAGAAAGTGTACGAGTGGAGCTGCATGATTTACCGCGTTCTGGACGTGTTGCCTCGGCTACCAGCACAGACATGTTAAACCGGGCTGATGCCATTATTCGTAAGGATAGGCGTATCACTAGTCAGCAATTGGCATTGCAGCTTACAGTCAGCAAGGGAAGTGCAATCGCAATTTTTAAAACTCTCGGATATTCAAAGATTTGCGCTCGATGGGTTCCTCGGTGCCTAACAAATGATCACAGAGTTCAAAGGAAACCATTCTGTTCTGAATTGTTGGAGCGTTTCGGTGTTGAAGGAGAAATGTTTTTGTCAAAAATTGTTACCGGTGACGAAACGTGGGCACATCATTATGAGCCTGAAACAAAAATGCAGTCAATGGAATGGCATCATCCGCAGTCACCAAAAAGAAAAACATTCAAAACATCTCCATCAGCCGGAAAGGTGATGAACACTGTCTTCTGGGACATTTATGGTGTGATTCTTGTTGATGTAATGACAAGAGGTGAGACAATCAACTCGACAGCTTACATCAATACACTGACAAAACTCAAAAATCGGTTCCACAGAGTTCGGCGTAATAAGCCATTTGCAGATTTGTTGCTTCAACATGACAATGCACGCCCTCACACAAGTCTGGTAACACGGGAAGCAATCAACAAAGGTAAAGGTAAAGTACGAGACTTGAACCGGCGTCTTAGCACGCGAGTTTACACCCATATGTGCTCGGCCGCCTATCCAGAAATGTTCGGATATTTCTGTATAGTGTCGCCTCAAGCATCGAAACTCAGATGCGAAGCGACATTCCTCACCTTCCCAGGATAATACCCTGGTACCTATTTCTGCCAACGGCTGGGTCGACCGTGGGGGTATTTTTTTTAATTTTTACAACCACGAGTACAATTCACACTGCTCCCAGCGGGAATCGAACACGGGTTGTCCGAACGTCGCTAGTCTAGTCGGGTGGTTTTCCCAACTAGGCTACCGAGGCCCCCGCAATCAACAAATTTGGTTGGACTGTACTGCCCCATCCTCCTTACAGCCCTGATCTGGCTCCCTCAGATTTCCATCTGTTTGGACCACTCAACAAATTCCTGCGTGGGACACACTTTGACAATGATGAGGATGTGATCCATGCAGTTAAAAAATGGCTACGCGAGCAGGACAAAACTTGGTACAAACGAGGCATTCATGACCTAGTTTCGCGTTGGCGTAAGGCAATACGCTTGGACGGAGATTATGTTGAAAAATAGGTAGTGTAAAGGGGATGTTCAGCTACAATCTGTGAAAATTTCACACATTTTGCCCGAATAGTTTCCGAGAAAAAAATTGGTGTGCATTACTTTTTGACCTTCCTACGTACTTTAATGAAGATGACACTATTTTAGACTACATTGACAATCTTTTATTCTGTCTTTTCTACTACTGCTTTTGCTTTGGAGTGTCGCAGGAGACAATCGTAATGTATAATAGTATATAATCTTATGTCTGTTGATGCTTCATTGCTTGTTATTTGAGTTACTTCCCTTTTAGATAAAAGGTCGTGGCCTGGCCTATCTTAAGGCTATTAGAATATAACTGTTTTTGTTCTTGCATTTGTCTTTTATTCTGCCTATCCACCACTTTCTTGTTTTCCCTCTTTCTCTCTGTCCATATATTTTGAGGAAAAAAACTTTTGATATTGTTTGATCTGATCACATGATTACCAAATGACTGTACCATTTAACTTATTTTTTAAATAAATATATTTACGAATCACGATGCAATTCAAGGTCTTTTCTGTTTTTTCCCAATGTGTTTTCTATCTATCTTTGTGTTGTTTAATATATATCTCAGGCTGTGATCCTCAGCGAGGACATTGTTCAATGGCAGTGTTTGACATAGTAACACTAAAATGTTATTTAATATTGTCTCTTAACTACACATGATATATTTCGATGTTTTAATAGCGGAGTCATGTGGTAGATGACAATGTTCGTTCTCTATATTTTATGTTTCTCTCTCTCTCTCTCTCTCTCTCTCTCTCTCTCTCTCTCTCTTTCTGTGTGTGTGTGTTTATGTTTCCATTTTCTGTAAATATGCTGCCCACGTATTTAAATTATCTGACTTGCTTAATTTTGAAGAAAAAAACATATTTATAGTGGCGCATAGGTTTCATTTGTTTTTAAATTGATTTTCAGTATTTCTGTATTCTTCGTGTTAATGTATTTGTTGTATTCTTTGCAGACACCATTTACAGATATCAAGATATTTTTTAGCAGACACCATCATCGTTATTAATCATTGTTAGCCTTTCTCATAAACATATACAATTGGAGTCAGAAAAAAAAGTTTCGTTGATATTCTACAAAGTAAGAACATAGAAGACTACACAATTTTAAACTACAACATAGACAACACTATGATAGAAATCAATGTCAATGAAAAGATTGGTTAGACTAACTAACTAACTAACCATACAATTAAAACGTGCACGTGCTTGTGTTATCACATTCAGTCCAGACTTCAAAATCATTATACTTACATCCCCTATACTTTCTAATATTTGAGTAATCTGAAAATGACACATATTCTAAATTACAAAACACATGTTCATACATGTATACATTATATTATTTTGTTCAATAATCTATATGCAGTCTATAGATTCTGTTCATCTTTTCTTACCTATACGGATATCTTTTATATGTATATACATATGTATGCGAGTGTGTGTGTGTTTGTGTATGTGCGTTCATGCCTGTCTGCGTATATAGTTGGCTTTGGTGCCATCCAAAAATCTATCTTTTGTTGGCTTGAAGTATTGTCTATATCTACAAAGTCGTTTCCTGTATAAATTTTACTGTCTTTTATAATACTTGCCCCTTCAATTTTGTCTGTAGCGTTGTATCTATGGGCCAATGGATTTTCCTCAGTCAATTATATTCAGTGCAGTCTAGGCGTAATGTATTCAGCAGTCTGGGGTGCCTGTCCACACGTACATGTAGTTGAGATGCCGATCTGGAATTGTGTATGCATGTGACTGTGGAGTCGATTGTGTCCTGTTTTGAGGCGTATAATGATAACTTGTTCACATCTATTCATATTATGAAAGGCCTCCTGATTTGGGACGTGTTGACGTCTGCTTGATTTGATTATCTGTTTCTTCTGATGGTATGTAACCGGTATATATGGTCGTGTGCCTGTTGCACCTTCCTTTGCCAGCTGACCTGCTCTCTGCTTTCCTGGTATTCCACAGTGAGATAGGATACGCTGCAGGGCAACCCTGTGATGCTTGCAGAGTTCAGTGAATAAGGTCTGCAGCTGTGGCAATTTTCTGGATTGCAGTGCCTGGAGTACTAATTTTGCACCTATCAACAACACTGAAGACTGTGAGCTAAGATTAATGTTCAGTAGTTTTGTCTATTGCCAACTTTATTGATTGGATTTCTGCATCATAATTGTGACACTATTTCCCTTTTGCTATTGTATCCATATCCCTTGTGTTATTTGGGTATTCTATGTATGTTCCTGTGCCCCAATTCTTTACTGCATTCTGTGCTTATCCATGTGTGTTCACCCGAATCCATATGTCGTGTGGGTATTCTTCATCCAAGAAACTAAGTTATTGTTTTACGCTGTATACTATACTGTTCCTACTTGTTAAGTATTCGTTTCACTTCTCTACGTATTTGTATTGACAATCCTGATTCCTCTGTCCAGGGAGGATGTTCTGGTATGTCCAGTAGAGGATTAAAAATTCTTAGTATGTCTGGTGTTTGTAAAGCAGGGGATAGCACAGAGCGGTTGAGAAGTCAAGTGGAGAGTGTGGTAGCGGATAAACATAACAATAACAAAAAGTATGAGGCGGTCCGCGAGGAGCGTGAATAAGTGATTAAATTGTGGACCCCGAGAAAAGGTGAACGCGTCGTGAACTAGGAGGAAAGCGTGAAGCATGATTGGAAACGAGGCAGGGTGAGTTAAGTAGACAAAGCGAAGCATTGGTAGTTTCATTCGAGACGTTGCGATCCCCTACGGACAGCTGTGTGTTTGCTTTGTGTTTCACCCGGTACCGGGGATCAGTAGAAGTTAGTTAACGTAAAATGAATTAAGAACTGAATTAATGTGTTAGTCAACCTAAGATTAATCTACAAGTTAGTTGGTGGCTAGATAGGAAGATAGGATAGGTTACAAGTGGACAACACCAACCGTAGAACATTAGTAGAAGATTGTGAACAGTCTGTAAGTTAGCCTCAAGATCAACTGCAAATAGCCACTAAGTAGCTTCAAGTTTAATTAGGGAACAATCATTAAGTTCGTTCCAGAAAAAGAATCATAAACTGTGGCTGTGGTTTTGTTACAACGAACAATGTGTGTTCAGTCGAGAATAGTCAATAGTTTAGCTTCACGAGCAGTAAGCATCTCATGTAATGTCTGTCATAGTACACGAACAGCTAGCGTCAGGTTGTGAGTTTTCAGAGCGGAAAAGTCTCTCATGCGGTGTGTCATAGTACACGAACAGCTAGCATCAAGTGATGAGTTTCCAGAGAGAAAAGTATCTCATGTGGTGTGTCATAGTACACGAACAGCTAGCATCAAGTGGTGATTTTCCAGAGAGAAAAGGCTCTCGTGTGGTGTGTCATAGTACACGAACAGCTAGCATCAAGTGGTGAGTTTCCAGAGAGAAAAGTCTCTCATGTGGTGTGTCATAGTACACGAACAGCTAGCATCAAGTGGTGAGTTTCCAGAGAGAAAAGGCTATCATGTGGTGTGTCATAGTGCACCAACAGCTAGCATCAAGTGGTGTGTTTCCAGAGAGAAAAGTCTCTCATGTGGTGTGTCATAGTACACGAACAGCTAGCACCAAGTGATGAGTTTCCAGAGAGAAAAGACTATGATGGGGTGTGTCATAGTACACGAACATTATGTTTCAAGTGGTGAATAAATCCACCGAGCTAGCTTCAAGTGAAGTTAGCATGAAATTTAGTCCACATCGCCCAACATTAGTGAGTAGCAACAAGGCTGCATTGAGTGTTTGTGGATGTAGTTACTGACAACTACGAGTGGAGTGAGGCAGGAGAGTAAGCTGTGTGTATACGGCAGTTGAATACTATTCTGATTGCAATTTGAGACTGAACTGTGAATTAGTTCTGATGAGAATAAAACCTCGGAGTGTGTTTTAGTGTTCATTGATGTTCTTCTAGCGCTAAGCTGTCATTGTCTGTCATGATTGTAAGCGAACGTTGGGGTGTCAATCACTAACGGGAGTAATAAACAAAACGATCGATTTGGCCATTAGAATCAGACAAGTGTCCCAACACGGATTCAGAATGACCCAACACGGGCTGACACAGTAGGGGGATTCTCCCTCATCGCCTCCAGGCCGTCGGGCAAGTCCGACGCTACGAGTCTAGGTTGATTGTGCTATAAGATCGTGCCAGGTCATCGGGCATTGGTGGCAGTGCAAACCAGGAGTCGAGGTCAGACGCTGAATATCAGGAACATCTCCCAATGCAATGGTGATTGATGCTGATCACCATGCAGATAATCCATATTCTAAATGTGGGCGTATACACTGTTGGTAAACCTTACACAGTATTTTCCCACTCTCACCCCATGTGGTTCCAACCAGCTTTTTAAGAATAGCCAACTTCCTCCTTGCTTTTTTGTGTTGCCTTATTCCTCGGTTGTTTCCAAGATATGTTGTTGTCAAATGTAACTCCGATTTAAGAAGCTTGTATGTCTTCTTCCAAATATTTATTGTTTATGTAGATGCGTCATGCTTTTTTGTGTTGCCTTATTCCTCGGCTGTTTCCAAGACATGTTGTTGTCAAATGTAACTCCGATATAAGTAGCTTGTATGTCTTCTTTCAAATATTTATTGTTTATGTAGATGCGTCATGCTTTTTTTGTTTTGGGGAGTGAGTGAAAAGTTTGTTTAGTACTGCATTTGACTGTATTGATGCTGATACACCTTCTATTTTTCCACGATGAATCCATCGAAAAAAAAATGGTGATACAGGTAAAGATTCGGGATTTCTGAGAGTGTGAAAGAAAGCGGACTCATTAGCAAAGTTCCTGGCTACACTCGTGATATATATGACATAATTTAGGACATGTATAAGTGTAAAGCAATGAACCCCGACACGCCAAGTGGCGTATTGGGAATATGGTATTAGTGACCATCATTTTTACAGAACTTCAGCACATGATTTTTAGGATAATGTTGTCGGTATTAAAATTTTGATTTTATACTACATGTCAAACGAATTATTATACGCACCTATGAGCAGCCTGGCGTGATGGCGACCACATGATACAAAAATGTGCCGTAGTCATAAAAAATATATGGTCGCTAACAGCATAATGACTCTATACCTAGCAAGGCGAGGAGGCAACTTTTAATGTCCCTATGTGCTCCATGCAGCCTCAATTAATGGGTCACAAATATGTTTCTTGGTAAGGAGAAGAAGCGATGAAGATAATTAGACAGCATATCTAATGAACCTGAGGCTTAATACGAAGAATTCACACTTGAATATCAACATTTTTTTTTTTTTTAAATACATATTGAATACGGTTTCCGGTGTCATGGCGGCTTCGTGTAGTCGATTTTTATAATTCAGCAATTGCTGAGATATTTAAATGATTTACGCGACAGTATAGTTGTGAAATTATGTGTTGCTATTCTCCCGTTTGGTGTATGTTTTACTTCTAACGTTGGGATGGACTGTGATTGCCGATATTTAAGTGGAATATGATTTATTATTCTTTGTGTCGTGTGTTCGCGGTTCGATAGGCAAGCACATGGTTTCGACAAAATGTTGCCGGCAAACCGGGTATGTTCAACCGTATGTGAAAAGTCTGTGACGGTGGATGGAGGCGGAGGAATCACGAATGATCAACGGCCCAGAAAGCGAAAACAGAAAAGTGTGTGGTACACAAAAGGCATGTTCAGAACACTAAAGACGAACATGGCTGACCACCGTGAAAGAGATTGGAGCCTCATCACGTACTAGTCCAGAGGAAGCCATGGAGAGTCGGAGAAATTCGAACTTATGTCGGAGGAAAGATCTTAAAATAAGTACTTGGAAAATAAACACAAGAATAGGAATGGCAAAAAGTAATTTTAATGTCATGAAGGACATACTAACATCAAAACAAATAACACCAGAGCTAAAACTAAGAATAGCAACATGTTACATCTTCTCAATATTCCTGTATGGTGCTGAAACATGGACATTAGACAAGAAAACAGAACAGAGAATTGAAGCCTTCGAAATGTGGATTTATAGAAGAATAGGTAGAATTGGATGGAAGGAAAAGAAAACAAACGACGAAGTCTTAAAACAACTAAAAATGAAAAGAGAACTTCTGAACACAATTAGAACAAGACAAATGCGATTCTTAGGCCATGTTAAAAGACACAACAGCCTACTGAAAGTGATCCTGGAGGGGAAAATACAAGGTAAAAGAGGCAGAGGCAGACCAAGATTAACATGGACGAGTAACATCAAAAGATGGACACATCAACCGATGACAACCTGCACCATCAAAGCAAGAGATAGAGCAGAATGGCGCTCCATGGTAGCCAACCTTCGTTGCGGAGACGGCACTCAATGATGATGATATTGAATACAGTTAAAAAAAAAGACTCAAAGGGAAATGTTCAAATTTCTTACAAATATACGTCAATTATCAATCCCAATACTTACGTTCACACCTCCAGTCACAAAATAATTTATCTGTGAAGACAGACAAATATAAGGGACTGATGGAAACAGTGTATTGTCACAGATTTATACTGAAGAAAAATAGAACATGTTGACCTTTAGGGCTACGTACAATCTTCGTCAGAAAAGAAATTAAAAAATCAATTAAAAAAAAAGAAAATAAGGACAGACGAGAGAAATTAGATATAATCTCAAAGATTATTTATTATTTTAAGGTTTTATATCTGTGGAAGGCCATATGTATGATAAAACATAACGGTTTTGAATCGTTGTTCAAGGTAAAGCTGTCCTAATACACTGTGCTCAACTCTTTCTCTGCTAACCATTCTCCAACTTTACCGCAGCACCGCAGTTGTTTGCTTATTGCTGTCCTAGAAAGAAATATAACGATGGGCATTTCTTCTCTTTATTTGCACTCTCCTTTTTCACATTCACATTTAAAGTCGAAAGAAAGCATTATATATAAATGTAATGAAAAGTAATAAAAATGTTCTGAGATAGGTCAACACAAAAAGAGAGCTAATTTCCAATATTAGGAAGAAACAAACTTTTCATTTGCTGGCCATGTAATGAGAAGAGAACAACTTGAATATATTGTAACAACTGGAGAAATTGAGGGACGAAGAGATAGAGTGAAGCAAAGAGAAAAAATAACAGGCAGCTTAAGAGAATGGCTTGGCAGAATGTCAACAACAGAAATGATAAATAGCTGCAGAGATCGAAGGTTGTGGAGAGACATGATCACCTACGCCAGTAGGCCTGGGTATACAATACAAACTATTGTATATATATATATATATACATATATATATCATGTGCTATAACTGTTGGTGGAGGCGATCATGTCCTTCCACAATCTTCTATCTACAGTGCATCGTATCAGATCTGTTGTTTACTGTTTTCCATGCCATTACACCAAGCTATCCGCGATATCTTTTTCCTTTTATTTTGCCAGCTGTAACCAAGTATTCCAACTTTCCTCTTCTCATGATGTGCCCGAAAAATGTTGATTGTTTCTTTTTGATGTTTTTTAAGAGCTCATTGTTTGTGTTGGCCTCTAGAATTTCCTCATTGGTCTTTTTAGCTGCCCAGGGAACCTTCAACATTTTTCTGAGCAACCCCATCTCTGTGGCCTCTAATCGTCTTTTTATTTGTTTGTCTACTGTCCATGATTCGCTGCTATAGGTCAGAATTGGTTCTATATAGCACCAATGAACTCTCTTTCTCATTTCTATTGACATAGATTTGTTGCATAAGATATATTTTATTTTCTGAAATGCTATTTTGACCTGAGCTATTGTGCTTTTATTTCGGTGGTGCATCTTTCCATCTGATGCTATTATTGTGCCCAAGTATTTTAGACGATGCACTTGTTTCAAATCTGTCCTGTTTATTTGTATGTGCATGATGGTGATGATTATTTCTTCGATATGACCATTACCTCTGTTTTCTTACTATTCAGACTAAGACCTTTTTTGTTGCTTTCTTTTACTATTATGTCTATAATTTCTTGTTGTTCAATCTCTGTCTCTGCTATTAAAACTACGTCATACCCATATCACAAATGATTTATGTTGTGACCGTTGACTTTAATTCCTTTTTTGTCTACTATTGATCTCATAATATGTTCGCTGTAAAGTGAAAACAAATCCGGCGACAGAACACAGCATTGTCTGACTCCTTGTTTTTACGTTGAAAATATCATGTTTGGTTGTTTATTTGTAAAGCTGCTGTTTGTTGCCAGTACATGTTTTTTTTATGGTTCGCAGCTCCTTGCCATCAATATATAATTTCTCCAGCATATTGATTATTTCCACATGCTTTACTCTGTCAAATGATTTTGTGTAGTCTATAAAGCATATGTATATATATATATATATATATATATATATAATCACGATTACCACATATCAACGTTTATATAAAAGAATATATTTCACTTGGAAACAAACAAGCAATATTGCTGTTCAAACATTGCCATGCGCTAGGAAAATTAATAGACAGAAAACTCTCGTAAATTAAAAGATAACTCACAATAAAAGGTCACTTTAAATCAATGTAAAAAATTCACTTAATGCAGAATGTGGACCTAATACTATGTGTTTTTTACAGGAGCGTGTGAGAGAAAGAGAGAGAGAGAGAGAAAGAGAGAAAGAGAGAGAGAGAGAGAGAGATGACTGGCGCACATAACTGACCCCAGATGCGATAGCAGTGAAATGATGAATAAAATGGAAATATGAAAAATGAAAATGTTGTTGTGGGTGGATGCAAGAGTGACAGGAATTAAATCTATCGAATTGAAGAAACCAACATCGCAATGAGAAAAATCTATCTTGCTAAACCACAGCGATCCTTGCTTGAGAATGATATTTGGTATCTGTATCTCCAAAACATGGTGGCCTAGAGAGAGAATTGAAGTCGACTATGTCAGAGATGCCCCGGAAACTATCTGCAAACATCTGCCTGTTTGAACAATTTTAGACCGTTGCCAAATTTAAGAAATGTTCACTTATACGTCATTGAGCTTAACTGTAACATTTTTCTCTAATCATCGGACTGTCACGCAACCCCGGAGTCAACACGGCTTGAGCGCCTGAAATTTCAGAATGTGTCGCTGACGATGACCGTTCCAGCGATACAGAAGTATATATCATAAGGTGCGCAACTATTTATTTAAAAAGCAACATGTTCAACATAAAACACAAGGAACAATCAAGACGAACATTTTAGTTTTTGCTGTATCAAATCGTCGTATCAAATATTGGATTGTTCGACTGCGGTGACATTAAACAGTTTGAAGTGAAGTGACTTACTTTCTACTTCCGGTTTGTTTCATATCTTTTACTCTCACAAATTTCGAATGTATCTTTTTATTTTCCTCTCTTTTCAGCCAAAGGAAATGAACGTGATATGAGACCACGCCATCTCAGTTTACGTCACATCTCTGAGGTTAAATGGACGCCATGTTGCCAAATTTATAGCAAATGTATGCACCGTCATAATCCTTTTCTACACATGTTCATATCCCCTCAGTTTTCCAAACTCAAATGCTTATACAGAGAGATGCCTTGAGTCCAATAGTCAAAATATGAAATGTTTGTTATACTTTGATTGCGTTAATTTTACAAAGACCATGTATGATGTTACTTACCCATGAGACATACTGAAATGGAATAATTGACACCATAGATAAAATAAAACTTGACTAATAATAAGGTTACTTTCCACTGTTACAAGTACGTTTATTGGGTGTCTATCTAAAACCACTGACTATACGTGTTTCACTCAACGATGGAAATCTATTCTTCCTCATTTTCTCCCACGTTGAAAGAACAGATAAAGATATTATTTTGATATTATACTTTTTAATAAATTGAAAAAACAAGTTTATGTATAGTCTATGTACAAATTATTAACATTTCTTACAAATTAATTACACATTGAAATAAAACATACAAATGACTTCACACAGGTTACCATTGATATTATATCAGTAATGTTGTCAGCTTGTAGATTCTAAGAAAGATAGTTAAAGTGTGATAAATATACCTAGGAGTATTTTGTTCTAAATCGTTTATACAATATTTGTTATATTAAAGGTTATATTATAAAGCGATTAAATACATATTGTAGATGCTGGAATCGCATATTTCTAGTTTACTGAACATGATATGTTCAAAAGGTTTAGAAATTCATCATCATCATCATCATTGAGTGCCGTCTCCGCAACGAAGGTTGGCTACCATGGAGCGCCATTTTGCTCTATCTCTTGCTTTGATGGTGCAGGTTGTCATCGGTTGATTTGTCCATCTTTTGATGTTACTCGTCCATGTTAATCTTGGTCTGCCTCTGCCTCTTTTACCTTGTATTTTCCCCTCCAGGATCACTTTCAGTAGGCTGTTGTGTCTTTTAACATGGCCTAAGAATCGCATTTGTCTTGTTCTAATTGTGTTCAGAAGTTCTCTTTTCATTTTTAGTTGTTTTAAGACTTTGTCATTTGTTTTCTTTTCCTTCCATCCAATTCTACCTATTCTTCTATATATCCACATTTCAAAGGCTTCAATTCTCTGTTCTGTTTTCTTGTCTAATGTCCATGTTTCAGCACCATATAGGAATATTGAGAAGATGTAACATGTTGCTATTCTTAGTTTTAGCTCTGGTGTTATTTGTTTTGATGTTAGTATGTCCTTCATGACATTAAAATTACTTTTTGCCATTCCTATTCTTTTGTTTATTTCAGTTGTACATTTTCCATCACTGGTTATAGTATGTCCAAGATAGTTATAGTTCTGAACTGTCTCAAGGTCTATTCCTTCAATTTTGATATCCACTTGTGGGTTTTGAGTATTTTCTTTGTTTATGATCATAGTTTTAGTCTTTTTGATATTCATATCTAGTCCATATTTTTTGCTTGTCGTGTTTATTTCATTAAGTAATTGTTGTAGGTCTTTAGGATTTTCTGCTAGTAGTACAGTATCGTCAGCATATCTTAGGTTATTGATTATCTTTCCATTAATTTGTAGGCCTGGCATCTCTATGATGTTTTTAAAGATTTGCTCAGTGTATAGATTGAACAAGCTTGGTGATAGGATGCATCCTTGTCTTACTCCTCTTTTTATATCAATGGGTGTAGAGAACTCTTTGTTATATTTTATTATTGCTGTTTGCTCCCAGTATAGATTGTATATTAGAAATTACATGAATAAAAAGCTAAGAATAATTGCCACCATAGAATGCATACAAAATCAACACATACAATGGTTTAACCATGTGATAAACCACGTTGCAAGGACACCAATCTCAAGGTCCAACCCCGATAATGATAAAGGCTGGGAAGAGTTCAGAATGAGGGCCTACGATCAGTTCCCATATGTATCAGAACTACACCTATACGTTCAATGAGACACTTACTTGACTTACTTATCTTTAGTGTGTGACAAACAAGAAGATGTGCTCAGGTTAGGGCTTATTTGAACGTGGAAAAGAACGTAACTCATCTCTTGCATTCAGAATTTTGTGGAACAAAGGGTAAGTTCCTCTAGCGTGACCAATTGTTGATGACCGCGGTGGACGAGACCAAAATGGAACTTGGATTGTGATTATAATGACATTACGGCTGGCAGGGAATGGATAGAAATAGCAGCGGAATAAAAAAAAAAAGGCTAACCAAAGTAATCATGTAGCTCGGCAGAGAGTTTCACAACTGAGCATATGGAACTACCAAAGTTGAAACAACCGGAATTCATCGAAAAAGTTGTGTCACTTCAAGGCACCGCCATCTCCACGGATGGGTCTTTATCATGCGAACATCGCTGGGGTTGGAGTTTTGTGACATATTAGCATGGCAGAGAAGTGGCTAGGGAATATGGGAAACATTACTGTGTCCAGTGTTAGAATGGAGATAGAAGCAGCAACAACGGCGGTTACTTGGTTGGTAGCAAAAAACGTGGTTCACACAGTCTTGTTGATTGACTCGCAAAGTATGCTACAGAAGCATTACAGACAGTTTCTGTGGTAGGAGTGGATGCATCTCCTGGATGGCTCTACAGTGTGTGCGTTAACATGGGTGTACTGTCCAGGGCATGATGGTATACACGGCAATGAAATTAGCCGATACTCTTGCTGTCTGTGGTGGCAGCGAGTGTGGACCAAGTGAACATCGCCAAGTTTGTTCTTCACTCCTTAATAGAAGAGGAGAGGAGAATGGTTGGGACAATGATGCATGCATTGAGAGACTGAGGAATCTTAAGGTGGAAAAGGACACTGGTCGATCCGAGTGCTTAGCGGGTAAAACAGATGTATCTACAATCAACACTTTACAGGAACAATCAGTTTGCATGCGCTTCGACAAATGCAGGGGAGATCTGTGGAACGATATGGGAATGCCCCGAATGCAAAAAAAAACTGATTCCGTGAATGAAATAAATAGATTGTACACAGTTTCATGTACTTGGAATACGTTTCTCCTCAAGAGGCGTTCAAATAATATCTATAGTTATCATCAATTGTATGGGGGTTGTATGAATACCATGTTCGTTGAAACTTAGATTCAAGGCCACACATATGAATTTATGTTCGAGTACAATTGAAATTTGTCAAATTATTTCAAGTAAAGGGCTCTGACATTGTGTGTTACTGTTGAAACAGTTTGCTAATTGATTTTTACATCACGTATATGATACATTAGACATTTGTACTATAACAGATTTAACTTACTCTAATTTGGCGTTCAATGCCGTGTTGAAACGTGTCTTTAATCT
This sequence comes from Megaustenia siamemsis, assembly GCA_032433765.1. Classification (NCBI taxonomy): domain Eukaryota; kingdom Metazoa; phylum Mollusca; class Gastropoda; order Stylommatophora; family Ariophantidae; genus Megaustenia; species Megaustenia siamemsis. The sequence goes on from JAVIAB010000101.1 coordinate 35,367,932, forward strand.
ATAAAGTAAAATTATTAGAATAGCAAAACAGTTTGAAACTATATCCAGTTTTTTGTAAAGTTCAAGTTTAGTTTCATTAATTATTACATTAATCAGTTCGGAAGAGTAGTGTCCCATCGCGTCCCAACATTTTACTTTATTCAGTGATCACAATCTTGAAGACCCCCAATTCTAGAGAAAAGAGAAACAACTCGAGTGTAAAGTCATATTTTTCCCAAACAGTTTTGTTCACAATCGGGTTGTCCATTTCCGGCATATTTTTACAACATCGGTCATCAATGAAACTGTAGATAGGTGTCAATGATATTTCTTCAACGTAATGATTAAACAAATTAACAAAAAATGATCACATTTGACACATAGTTTGCTTTTTGTTAATACATTTTATCACAAAATTACCTCTTTACGGTAATCGAATGCGGTGGGCTTTGTACGTGTATCCTAGAAAAAAAATGTGATGATTTTCTATTAATATAATATGAGTATAGGACGTTTAAAACGTTCTCATAAATTGTTTGTCTATGTAAAAGTACATGGATGAGTTAATAAAAGCTGCAGATCCATTTATATCGTGGTTCTAGAGCAGCGATTGCAACGTACGACTGGCCTCTAGGCCAGAACCGGCCCGCAAGCTATTTTGGCCGGCCTTGTGGCTGATTTGAAAATTACTATACACTCCATTCCTTGATCAAACAAATACATAAAGAAAAAGTAACACCTACATGCACACATTTAGAACGCGTTAAAACAAAAATAACAATTTTATTAACGAATTCGCCGAAACGAAATAATCTGTATTTTCTCCTCGATCTATTTGTTGCTCCGTGATAGAATCAAAAGCTGCAAAGTTCATTGTATTTGACGATGGACATTATGCCGTCGGGCAATTCTTTTACAATTTCGTTCGTTTAGGCTCAACATCGAAAGAGTGGTGTAGCCTTTGAATTGTATGCCGCGATGGGTAATTTTCGTTGTCTTTTGTGTGTGGTTCATGGTATTGTATAAACCGGGACTTTTTTGTATGACAATCCCACGTCAGACCAAAATGTTTATTTATATTTGTAGGTTTTTATAGGGGTTACAATGGCTGTATGTGTAAGTTAGCCAATCTATCGGAGACAGAGGGGATGAACGAGCTTCTATTTGCTGACGGCCTGGGACTGATACATGGGAAAATAAAAGACCTACAAGAATATTTAAATAGACTCAACAGCGCAAACACAACATACAACACAGAAATCAAAATAAACCAAACATATGCCATGCATCGCAAAAAGAGGAACAGATCTTAAACATAACTATAGACGGCACGCTACTAAAACAAGTAGAGGAATTTAAATACCTTGTAAGTCTAATGACAAACGATAATTGATAAATAAAAGAAATAGACTCACGATGAAACACAACTTATAAAATCATTGAGCAGCTATCACCACTATTGTCCAGCAAGGAAATAACTATAGAGGCAAAACAGACACTATACAATACAATCTTTATTTTAAATTTGTGCTACCAATGCCAGTCCTGGACCCTAGAATAACAAAGAGATAAATAACCTCTAGTTTGATTACATGTGTTAGACGAATGGCAGGAAACAGCCTAATATATAAGATCAGACATGAGGAACTGAGAAAAAAGATAGGCATAACCACGCCATAAAATATTTAAAGAAATAATATATAAAATGGTCTGGACACATGACGAGGCAAACAGATCAAAACACAACTTGAGCCTTCAATAAACGTTGCGAGAACACAATATCTAAAAGCGGGCCACCAAAAAGATGGATTAGTGGAATATTAGAAATACTATAAACTTAATATCAGCAGAAGCGAGCAGAAGAGCAAAAGACAGCAAATTATATCTCCCCTCAACTCTGAAAGGCAAACGAGGAAGGAAATAGGAAGAAGAGGAAGGGGTTTCGCGTTGGCGGGCATAATATATGTAACTTTAACCAAATCGCAATGCGTTTAAGTTCACTAACCGGTTGCCACCAAATAGTTACATAATGGCACTAGTAACCTAAAGGAGGAAAGTGGATACATAATTTTGTACTTTCCAGAAAAAAATGGAGGTTGGATTATTTCTGTGTTCTATATCGCGATAACAATGCGTGGTAATATGTAATACAAAAAAGTGTATGTTCTTAAAGAATAAAACCTGAGACTTCACTTTCAAACAAAACATGAAAATTACAGATCATTGGAAGGACAAGTTAGCCAGGACAAAGTGGCAAATTCAGAGGACTATTTATAAATCAACAGAGTGTGTTTTACAATGTAAATTAATGTTCGGAGAATACTGTTCGTTTTAGCTATATTAGTAGTAAAGGTAAAGGGAAAGTTAATGTACGAGACTTGAACCGGCGTCTTAGCACGCGAGTTTCCACCCATATGTGCTCGGCCGCCTATCTAGAAATGTTCGGAGATTTATGGATAGTGTCACTTCAAGCATCGACACTCACGATGCTATGCATTAATCACCTTCCTAGAGAAATACTCTGATACCCATTTATGCCTCGGTCGACCTTGGGTGTATTTTTGTTTCCAACTACTAGTACAATTAACACTGCTGCCAGCGGGAATCGAACACGGGTTGTCCGAACGACGGTAGTCCAGCCGGGTGGTTTTCCCAAATAGGCCCCGAGGCCCCCTATATACTACTATATTAGTAGTGCAGCGTTTGAAACCATTTTCCGATGAAGAAATTGTGATGGGGTGTATCTTAGCACAAAGTGCTTTTTGAGGGTTTATTTCTTCTTTATTTAACCAAGTAGGGTTATCACGCCCCATTAGTGAAAATGACATTGGGTAAGATGTTTTAAAAAAAAAGCTTTAAAAAACGTGTGTCAGAATTTATAGTTTTCACCGTCGATGACTCAATTGATATAACAGACACATCACAATTAGTTGTATGTATTAGGGGCATTGACATGTTCGTTAACATTACATAGGGTATATTAGCGTTACAACCACTCAAAAACACAACAGGCAGGGACATACTAGCTTTGCAACCACACCAACACACAACAGGCGAGGACATATTAGCGTTACAACCACTCAAAAACACAACAGGCAGGGGCATCCTAGCGTTACAACCACTCAAAAACACAACATGCAGGGACATATTAGCGTTACAATCACTCATAAACACAACAGGCGAGGACATAATAGCGTTACAAGCACTCAAAAACACAACAGGCAGGGACATATTAGCGTTACAATCACTCATAAACACACCAGGCGAGGACATGATAGCGTTACAACCACTCATAAACACAACCGGCGATAACATTTTCAAAGCGCTGGAGCTCGCTCTGAAATATTTTGGATTAAATTGGGACAAGCTATGTGGGTTGATAACAGACGGAGCACCAGCTATGACTGGGTCTAAACTCAGGCCTGGTTAAACAAATACAATCTCACGTATTAGATATCAAATTAGGTCATGGGGATGTTTCATTCATACATTGTATTATGTAACCAAAAAATACGTGAGGCAAGGGGTTTAAAGTTGCTGACATCATGCCGGTCGTGTTTATATAACATCATGCAAAAAACAGAAATAGACTCAGGATGTAGCAAAGCCTACCAATTTATTGGACATGTGTCACCATAGATGAACGTCTGTTAAGTGGGCATGGGTTCGTTGTTCTCTAATTTACAACAAAGTTCAGGATACCTGCGGCTGTCGACATATCAAACCCTCGTCGTCTAAAACAAATCCGCTCGGAAGTATTTAGGTCGGTTAAAGAATATGTCACTAGTACACGGAACTAGTAGTCAATATGCTGGTCATAGAATATGCCACCAGTACACGGAAGTAGTCAATATGCTGGTCATAGAATATGCCACCAGTACACGGAAGTAGTCAATATGCTGGTCATATAATATGCCACTAGTACACATAAGTAGTCGTTATGCTGGTCATAGAATATGCAACTAATACACGAATGTAGTCATGTCTTCATATAATATACCACTAGTACACGGAAGTAATCAATATGCTGGTCATAGAATATGCCACTAGTAGTATGGTAGTCATGGAATATGCCACAAGTAGACTGAAGTAGTCAATATGATGGCCATGGAATATGCTACAAGCATACGGAAGTAGTCAATATGATGGCCATGGAATATTCTACAAGCACACGGAAGTAGTCAAGATGAAGATGAAATATGCAAGGCCTATACGGGAATTGTCAGGTCGGTTTTGGAATATGTCTTTAGTTTAAGGAAAAGAACACCTCTCGCCTGCTAGAGGAAACCTGAAATGACACTACTTGTAGGCTGTCCCCGTTACTTCTTCCCAATGGTTCCCGTCACACTGAAAGAGATTGGGAGGGAGACTATGGACGAAGCCTTGATCTAAAGTCCCCCGATATCTAACGGATGGGAGGAGCCGTTCACAATTGATTAAATGCACCGATATCCCATTATATACAATTAAGCCCAATATACATATACACACATAATTACATCATAATCAGCTGTCATACGGTTGGATACATCAATCATTGCATTTCATACCTTCAGTCGGTGAACTTTTGTTATGCCAGTTCGATAAGATGTTCAATACTTTTTTTCCCCTCGCTTTCTGCATTTCTTCATTCTGCTTGTTGTTATATTTCTCCCAACGTCATAGTTTCACATAACGCCCAAAAAATGACGATTGTTTCATCATAATCAGTTAGATAATATTTCTGGTTTCTCCAGGTTTTTTTTTTTTAATAACCAAGTTTGTGATATTCTGCTACGAGAAAAGCTGTTAGGTAAAATAGCATCCAGTATAAAAAAGACATTTGTTATCAAACTTCTGACTTATCATAATTCCTGGATACAAATCAATTGTTATATATATAATATAATAATAATATTTCTGGTTGGTTCTCCGGGTTTATTTTTAAAATAACCAAACTTGTGATATTCAGCAACGAGAAAATCTGTTAGGTAAAATAGCATCCAGTATAAAACGCTCATATGATATCAAACTACTGACTTATCATTATGCCTTGATACAAACCAATTGTAGATACATGTTTGGAATTTCGAAAAACAAAATACAAATGACATTGGCCGAGGCATAAACAACTATAATTGTGTTTCATTTAAATGATTCGTTATTAATGTTCGCGACAAATCATGATACCACTTACTTCTAATATCCCATCAAGCACTGTTTCCATCTAAGGAGAATTAACATTTGAACTTATACACATCTATACATTGATTAATTTGTGCCAAATATAGTATGGGTATTCAAGTTCAATGCAGCTATATGTCTACTATTTTGCAGTTATGGTTCATATGTTACAAAACTTAGTTTCTGCAAGGTGTGACGGTAATGTAAGACGTTTTCATAAGACTAAAAATAAGTGTAATATTCTGGTAGAAAGAAGTACTTCAGTCAATCATTTGCTGAACACTCACTCAAAACTACAATTTATATTTTACTAATCTGAATACTTTTAGATATCGACAGTCAGTCAGGATAATATGATATATGTTAGATAGATAGATAGATAGATAGATAGATAGATAGATAGATAGATAGATAGATAGATAGATAGATAGATAGATAGATAGATAGATAGATAGATAGATAGATAGATAGATAGATAGATAGATAGATAGATAGATAGATAGATAGATAGATAGATAGATAGATAGATAGATAGATAGATAGATAGATAGATAGATAGATAGATAGATAGATAGATAGATAGATAGATAGATAGATAGATAGATAGATAGATAGATAGATAGATAGATAGATAGATAGATAGATAGATAGATAGATAGATAGATAGATAGATAGATAGATAGATAGATAGATAGATAGATAGATAGATAGATAGATAGATAGATAGATAGATAGATAGATAGATAGATAGATAGATAGATAGATAGATAGATAGATAGATAGATAGATAGATAGATAGATAGATAGATAGATAGATAGATAGATAGATAGATAGATAGATAGATAGATAGATAGATAGATAGATAGATAGATAGATAGATAGATAGATAGATAGATAGATAGATAGATAGATAGATAGATAGATAGATAGATAGATAGATAGATAGATAGATAGATAGATAGATAGATAGATAGATAGATAGATAGATAGATAGATAGATAGATAGATAGATAGATAGATAGATAGATAGATAGATAGATAGATAGATAGATAGATAGATAGATAGATAGATAGATAGATAGATAGATAGATAGATAGATAGATAGATAGATAGATAGATAGATAGATAGATAGATAGATAGATAGATAGATAGATAGATAGATAGACAGATATATAGATAGATAGATCTGCTGCTATAGATCTGGAGGATGCATACAACAGGGTACCATTTGAATATCTCATGCATATGCTTCTCAAACTGGCGGTGAACCCCTTCCTCATTAGATGGATCGCCGCGGCACTGTTTCAGAGGAAGGTGATACTCAGATGTGGACGTTTGTCTTCCGAGCCAACATCCATTTGTCCTGGGCTGCCACAAGGCTCACCATTGTCACCAGTTCTATTTAACGTGTACACAATAACGATCACGGCCCAACAGCTGGATGGGAGGGGAAGAACTATGACTTTTGCTGATGATATTCTGGTCTATCGACAGGGAAGAGACAGACGGGGAATCGCCTCCACAATGCAAGACGAACTCGATCGCATTTCTTCCTGGTGTGTTGGTTTCAGGTGCCTTGGTTAATCCTAATAAAGCATCAGTTTCATGGTTCTCCCTTAACAATCATATCGTTAATACGACCACACCGGTAGTACGAATGGGAGCTGATGAGGTGACCAGGGACAAGTTGATGGCATACCTCGGAGTTAAGTTTGATCGCAGCCTGTGTTTTCGGGACCACGTCGACCATGTGATAACAAAATCCCGCAAAGGATTAGCCGCCTTGAAGGTCATGGCAGCTGCCAACATCGAGCAGAAGCTACTTACTCTTCTGTTCCAGGGATTGGTCCTCGCACCAATCGAGTATGCCCTTGCCATTCTTACTGTCAGTACGACTCAAATTGATAGGCTGGAGAAAATACAAAATGAAGCCATGCGCATTATCCTGGGATGTACGAGGGACACTCCCGTTGTGGCAATGAGGTATCTTCTTGACTTTCCAACCATGGATGACAGAATCAAGATCTGGAGAGCACGAGCATACCTGAAGATTAGTACAGATACAGAGCATCCATTGCACCACGTGCTCAACACAGAGAAAGGTACCAGGCTAAAAAGAGGCAAATCATGGGTGGGCCGAGCAGAAGATGTCATCAAACAGGTCTGTGGGCTTACCAATCTCAGCGTTGGTGAGGAGTGGATACCGGTGTTTACGTCATTCAAGGGGACTTTCTCATGTATTGTCACACTCGACAGGAAAAGTAGGGAACAGAACCCGGTCGTGGTTAATGCTGAGGTCAACGGTCTCATCTGCGATAACACCGATGAGAAAGATGCAGTCATCTATACAGACGGATCTGTAAGACGACACGAAAGAAGTGCATGGGCATTTACAGCACGCTCGGCAGGCAGAATAGCCAAGGAAGACAGTGGTGCATACGCCATGACCACGAGTAGCATGACAATGGAGGTGATGGCAGTGACCAAGGCATTCAAATGGTTAGAGTCACAAGACTACACCCACGCATGTATACTGAGTGATTCGATGAGCATGATAAAAAAGTGGAGGCGGGCTTGGTACGCATGCAATGGGTAGAGTCGTTGCAGAAATCCAAAATACGTAAGGTCATCTTTGTCTATGTCCCTGGACATGCGGGAGTACGGGGAAATGAGAGAGCGGACAGGTTGGCTAGCTGCACTGTCGTTGATGACGGGCAACCGATGGATCGGGCGGACATCATCAATGCCCTCCGAGATGTGGGAAGAGCACAGGACTTCGACAAACACAGATCAACGTCACTTCTTCGGATGATGGAAATGGGAGTTAAGATGGGCACGGCCAGAAATGAGAAACTTGGTGGCCGTGTAAGAAGACTTATCAACCAACATAGAACTGGAGTCGTCAGTCGCTGGACACTGAGGGAATTGCTGAGGAGGGGATCTGAGCACCTATGGACATGTTCGGAGTGCAATGATGATGACTCGCAAATAATTCAATAACTCAATAACTCAATAGATAGATAGATAGATAGATAGATAGATAGATAGATAGATAGATAGATAGATAGATAGATAGATAGATAGATAGATAGATAGATAGATAGATAGATAGATAGATAGATAGATAGATAGATAGATAGATAGATAGATAGATAGATAGATAGATAGATAGATAGATAGATAGATAGATAGATAGATAGATAGATAGATAGATAGATAGATAGATAGATAGATAGATAGATAGATAGATAGATAGATAGATAGATAGATAGATAGATAGACAAATAAATAGATAGATAGATAGATAGATAGATAGATAGATAGATAGATAGATAGATAGATAGATAGATAGATAGATAGATAGATAGATAGATAGATAGATAGATAGATAGATAGATAGATAGATAGATAGATAGATAGATAGATAGATAGATAGATAGATAGATAGATAGATAGATAGATAGATAGATAGACAGACAGACAGACAGACAGACAGACAGACAGACAGACAGACAGACAGACAGACAGACAGACAGACAGACAGACAGACAGACAGACAGATAGATAGATAGATAGATAGATAGATAGATAGATAGATAGATAGATAGATAGATAGATAGATAGATAGATAGATAGATAGATAGATAGATAGATAGATAGATAGATAGATAGATAGATAGATAGATAGATAGATAGATAGATAGATAGATAGATAGATAGATAGATAGATAGATAGACATAGATAGATAGGTAGATAGAAAGATAGATATATGAGGAAGTAAAAAAAACAGGAGGAAGAAACAATATTTGTTATTTCCCATTTTCTTAACTGCAAAAGTTTAGTATTAACGACATAAACAACTAAACAATCTGTCTATGTTTTCTAAACGTAATTTAATACATTTTTTTCTAAATTGAAGTTAGTTTATAACTTACCATAATCACGTTTCTCAAACGTTCTTCAGTATTTGTTGGTTTCTATAAATATATAAAGGTCAATTTTAAATAGTCGAATAGTTAAATAGTTAATGTGTGTAGGCATTTCAATATCACAATCAAAAATGATTAGATAATGTTCATAATAAATTAACATGATCAAAGACTTGCCTAGGCATTCTTTAACAATTATCATTAATCACGCTGACCGTGAGGGGTTTAATAGACCCAACACAACACAAACAATCTGAGTGAATCTGAAGCACATTATAACGAGGCGGAGTATAAAACAGTTTTAAGGATTGGGGGTAAAGGAAGCACACCGTTTCAAAATGATACATGGAAAGAATATAAAATGGCTGACTTAAATTGGTATCCATTCATTGCGAATCGCGATTCATAATTCATAAAAATAGTCTCGTTTAATCCTTCAACAGTTCACAAACATTATTTGTAACTTATATTTACACTTATATTTATCTGCTTACTTCTATATTTGGTGACTATTTTATTTGGAAGATTAGTTTCTTATTACACATCTAAGTTAACTGTTATTGTTTAAATAGAACCTTCTTTCAGGTTTCGACACATTGTGTACTTTCATTTAAATTCCTTATGCTATTTATGTGTACACGTATGTAAAGATCACGGTACTATGGAATTAGTTCAAGACGTAGGGACAATAATTTCATAAAAACTGCATCATTTCAGCGTCCATTGTGGCAAAGATATCATCACAGCGACAGTTTTCTGATGACAGTCCACCTCTCAAACATTTGGAGAAGTACTACAAGAGACAATCAAGTTAAAAAAAAAAAAAAGCACACGCACAGCGAAGAGCAAAACCTCTATCACAACATACATACAACTAATAACATGTCTATTGACAAAACATAAACATCAAAATCATCAACATTAAAGAACGTGAGATTGTAACAAACTATCAATATCTGAGATCTGTAGTAACTAAAGGTGGAGACTGCCATAAATAGAATAACAGGAGAATAGCGATAGTAACACAAACATTAAATGCCATGACGAAAATATGCTCAATACGGGCAAGACCGTTAAATTACAATGACTAAGCACATGTGTCGTCACGATACAACATACGGTTGTTAATTATGAACAATCTCTACGTTGTGATAGAAGGATAGTCTGTCGTGACATGGATTGTATCTGAAAGATCAGTTTCAACAACTGAAATGAGACTACCAACCAAATGCTCGAGACAAAGTTGTGAAGAATTCAACTAAGCTTGAAAGCATACATTTGTGCTCACACGTTCTTGAATATTAACGACCGTTTTGACAAATGATGCTAATGTTTCAGCCACGTTTTGGCGTATAGTTTTCAGTACGGCGCATGCGCTGTGATATTGTATTACAGCCTCGTACATAGTTACCACGTGCATTATCTTGAAGTATATATCCATATGTCAACATGTTATACATGTCCTTGAAAACAATATTAATCCTGGCAATTTGAGAGACAGTTCTCGAACATTTTCTCCACATAAAATAAGCAAGATTTGACTCCTAAAATATAAAGTTTTCGACCAGTGACATATTCAACTTCTCGGTAATTATCCCAACTGTAATACCTGTAATCATATTATCAAATGCATATTCTACATTCAGTAATCACATTCATCATCATGTACCATAACGGTTGGCGTAGGCGATCGTGCCCTTCCACAATCTTCTAACTACAGTGCATCGTATCAGTTCTGTTGCTGACTGTTTTCCATGCAATGACACCAAGCTACCTACCTACCTACCTACCTACCTACCTACCTACCTACCTACCTACCTACCTACCTACCTACCTACCTACCTACCTACCTGCCTGCCTGCCTGCCTGCCTGCCTGCCTGCCTGCCTGCCTGCCTGCCTGCCTGCCTGCCTGCCTGTCTGTCTGTCTGTCTGTCTGTCTGTCTGTCTGTCTGTCTGTCTGTCTGTCTGTCTGTCTGTCTGTCTATCTATCTATCTATCTATCTATCTATCTATCTATCTATTTATCTATTTATCTATCTATCTATCTATGATGCTATTCTGCCATACCGACAGGGAAGAGACAGAAGTAAAATCGCCTCCACAATTCAAAACGAACTCGATCGCATCTCATCGTGGTTTGGAGTATCAGGTGCCTTGGTTAATCCTAATAAAGCATCCGTTGCATAGTTCTCCCTTAACAATCACATCGTTAACATGGAAACACCGGTGGTACGAATGGGAGCTGATGAGGTGACCAAGGACAGGGTGAAGACATACCTTGGAGTTAAGTTTGATCGCAGCCTGTGTTTTCGGGACCACGTTGACCATGTGATACAAAAATCCCGTAAAGGATTAGCCGCCTTGAAAGTCATGGCAGGTGCCAACATCGAGCAGAGGCTACTTACCCTTCTGTTCAAGGGACTAGTCATCGCACAAATCGAGTATGCCCTGGTAGTTCTTACTGTCAGTAAGACGCAAATTGACACGCTGCAGGAAATACAGAATTAAACTATGCGCATTATCTTGGCGTGTACGAGGGACACTCCCGGTGTAGCAATGATGTATCTTCTTTACTTTTCAACCATGGATGACAGGATCAAGATCTGGAAGCCATGTTGACATGATTGACCACCGTGCAACCCTAATCTCGACGCACAGGCGACTATTTCAAACGACTTCCATCGAAAATAGAGTGCACTGTCACTTCCTTACTCCAGTTCCATAGAAAACAAAAGCGACTGCGTTAGTCTCTACAAAAAAGGACAACATGCAGCCATTTTTATTTTGCATTGTCGGTTGGCGGCCGTTAGCAAAGTCGAACTCCAGTACGAGCCATGTCGGCTGCGTGGGCGACAATTTCAAACGACTTCACTGTAAAGAAAGTACACCCTTACTTGCTTCCAACTTCATATCACTCTAATAAATCGACAAAAAAACCTGTCAAAACAAAAACTGGCGTCAGTGTTGGAACTCTCTGAATGGGCTTGCAGAGATGGGCGCCATCTTTCCTGGATGGGGCGGACATGACATCGAACATGTCTGAGTTGTCATGGTTCAGGAAATTATAATAATCTCCACTCAGTTGTCAGGCATTTGGTGGCAAGAGATGGAGATAAAGAGGAGGATCTAGGTAGAGCGACGCCAATCTTAGGCTCAAAGTTAGAATGTGGACAGTCATGGGTCTTATCATTGCCAACTATATCTCTTAAACCGTAGGGCGGGGGGGGAAGGGTATACAACCAATACTTGTGACGTCTTCAACTATAGACTGGTGACGTTATTTTATATAAAACCGCTCATGTTTGCAATGATGAAAACGCCACATGGGTGGGTGATTTTCCCCTCCCCCCTCCCTTTTTCAGCCGCCAATCTTAAGGGATATAGATGGCTTTGGTTTGTCTAATTAAAAAAAAATAATTTAAACATATTTTAAAAAGCAGCTAGAGCCAGCAGTACGCGTCCAAAATGTAAAACACCGCTGACTGCCTAACCATCGGTTTTCCCATTAGTCATGGGGTTTCCCCATCCATATAAAATACTCAACGAATTAAGTCTGAGTGAAAGTAGGTAATTGAATAAGAACGGAAAAGATGACAAAACGATCATAACGCTGTTTTTTGGAGGCCGGCGCGACCTTTGTGTTGTGTTCTTGGAGGCCGGCGCGACCTTTGTGTTGTTTTCTTGGAGGCCGGCGCGACCTTTGTGTTGTTTTCTTGGAGGGCGGCGCTGTCGGCATAAACAACGTTGCATCTCACAGCCTGATTTGTGCGCTTGAGTTATGGCAGTTCAAGACGACTTTTGAAAGTTTCCTGATTGCACGTGGTCAGATAGGGGTGGCCCCATGCCGCGGCAAAGATCATCTTGGTCTGCACCTCCGATCATCGGAGATCCCAGCTGCTAAGTACGCCGCAACGGTGTCAACACCGTCATTTGCTGGCATTGAGTAGCTGTTGACTTCGCTAGAGTGACGTTAGACTACTCCTTTTAAACTTAAAAAAAAAATATTTAAACAGTTTTTTTTAATATATATAATTAAAAGTTTAATAAATATAATACAAGTGAAAAAAAAGAATGTAATGACAAAAAAATGTAATAACAAATATTGATAATTTACGAGTTGTGTCCAAGAAATATTTTTGTTGGGAGTAAAGTCCCCTTGCGCTTTATTTGGTCCTTCTCGAATCTGCCATTTGAGGACCACTGGATGTAGGGTTTAAGGCTTTCTATAACTTACAGGTAACCTTCAAATTTGTTGATAAAATATAATTAAATGCACGAAAACCGGAAACAGTGGATAGTTCAAGTTATGTCCAGTTAACACCGGGAAATCATTCGTTTAGTAGATAAAAATTGTGAAATTTATAAAGTAAAAAAAATATTTAAAATACGGCCGTTTATCATTATTGTGTCGTCTTCGCATAAAAAAGTTGGAATGTCTTTATTGTTCATCTTCTGATGTTACTCGTCCATGTTAGGAGAAATGGAAACATAAACAGTAAAAAAAAATAGACAAAACTGTATGGTTAAGATTACATAATAAGTGGGCGATACAAATATGACCAACGTGTCGGCACAATAGGCCTTCAACAGGATAAAACATACAACATACACAAACACAAATATATATTTAAAGCACAAAAATATATAATAAATAATACTAATTTAGAATTAGAATGCGAACTAAAATATATATAAAATATATTAAGGAATACACGTTATTCTTATTTATCAACATTCTGGGGCTTTTTTTAATTTTTACTATTCATTTCTTTACTTCTGTGTAGATCACTCTTAAATCTTGTTTATTTTCCATATGTTCGATATCTGGACATCTTTGACTACAAAAATATATAAATATTCACTTGGCATACAATGATATGATTATATTATTAAAAATGAAGGCAAAACCATTTGATATAGCAATAATACAGACATACGCACATACTCAAGACTACACAGATGAACAAATAGAAGCATATTATGAAGATCTAAATACAGTTATGAAACAAGTGAACTGTTCAGGCATCTTGATCGTAATGGGTGACATGAACGCAAACGTAGGAATTGGCACATATACGACCATTATAGGAAATCATGGTTTAGGAAAAAGAAATAACAGATGAGAAAGATTAATTCAATTTTGTGAAGAAATCAGGCTGATAATATGTAACACCTACTTTGAGCAAGAGAAAAGGAAATTATGCCCATAGAAAAGCATTGGAGATAGAAAGAGGAATCAAATAGATTACATAATAATAAATTTACAGATTCCGAAACAGCGTCAAGAAAACAAAAACCTATACAGGAGCAGATATTAATTCAGATCACAATCCTGTAATTATTAAAATAATATGAAATTAAAGAGAAATAAACAAAATACTAATTCAGCAATACCAATAGATACAACAAATTTAAATCAGAAAGATGTTAAGGAAACTTATACAATACAAGTAAAGAACACATATCAGAAGCTGCGAGAAGAAGGGATTGAGCAGTACATAAGAGAAAATCCTGAAGAAAAAGTCACAACCAAATGGCAATGCATAAAAAGCAGAATACAAGAATCCTGCATCACCTTACCTAAAATTAAAGTAACAAAAAACACAAATGGATACTTGACAACATCTTAGATCAAATGGAAGAGCGAAGACAAGCGAGGAGCACTGCCAGATACAAGGAAATTGATAATGAAATACGAAAAATGTGCAAAAAGGCAAAAGAAGACTGGCTCAACCAAAGATGTCTAGAAGTCGAAACCATGGAGAGTAAACACAGTTTTAGAGCAATGCACATGGAAAAAAGAGAATGTCTAATAAAGACAAAAAAGCTGCAGGAAGCTGATGTATTGCAAACAAAGAAAGAAGAATGCTAACAGACAACAAAGATATAATGATAGATGGCAGGAAGATATAACACAAGTTTTTCATGACGAAAGGGACAAAAAACATTTATATATATAAATGTACATCCAGCTATAAAATCCTGAAATGTGAAGTAGAAAAAGCTATAAAAACAATGAAAAAGGGAAAGGCAGCAGGACCTGACAATATACAGTTAGAGATGATACAGGCACTAGAATATGTGGGCATTGACTTGATCACAGACATATGCAAATGAATATACCATACAGGATAAATGCCAAATGAACTAAAAACATAAGCTTTCATTGCAGTGCCTAAAAAGAATGGTGCGGTTGAATGCAGTGATTTTAGAACAATAAGCCTAATGAGCCAGGTAACAACAATTTTACTAAAAGTTATACAGGGAAGGATTCAGAACAAAATTAATACTGAATTAGATGAGCAGCAATTTGGATTCAGGAAAAATAGTGGGACAAAAGAAGCCATATTCTGCATGAGGACATTGATCGAAAAGTGCATATATGTAAACAAACCAATATATGACTGCTTCATAGACTACACCAAAGCATTCGATAGAATACACCATAATCAATTTATAGATTTCCTAAAAGATATAAATCTGGATGACACAGACATACGACTGATATGTAATTTGTACTGGGAGCAAACAACAATATTAAAATATAACAAGGAGAATTATATACCCATTGCTATAAAAAGAGGAGTAAGACAAGGATCCTATCACCAAGCTTGTTCAATCTATACACTGAGCAAATTTTTAAAAGCATCACTGATATGCCAGGCCTAAACATTAATGGGAAGATAATCAATAACCTAAGATATGCTGATGATACTGTTCTACTAGCAGAAAATCCTAAAGACCTACAACAATTGCTTAATGTGATAAACATGACAAGAAAAAAGTATGGACTAGATATGAATAGCAAAAAGGTTAAAATTATTATTATAAACAAAGAAAATTCTCAAGACCTACAATTAAATATCAAAGTTGAAGGAAAGCATCTGGAGACAATTTTGAGCTACAACTACCTGGGGCATACTATAACCAGCGATGGAAAATGTACAACCTAAATAAACAAAAGAATAGGTATGGCAAAAGTAATTTCAATGCCATGAAAAATACACTAATATCAAAACAAATAACACCAGGACTAAAATGAAGAATAGCAAAATGTCACATCTTCTCAATATTCCTGTTTGGTGCAGAAACATGGACATTAAACCAGAAAACAGAGCAGAAAATGGATGCCTTTGATATGTGGATTTATAGAATAATAGGTAGAATTGGATGGAAGGGAAAGAAAACAAACTATGAAGTTTTAAAACAACTAAAAATGAAAAGTGAACTACTAAACACAATTAGAACAAATCAAATGAAATTTCTGGCTCATGTTAAAAGACACAGCAGTCTACTAAAAGTAATATTGGATTAAAAATACAAGATAAAAGAGGCAGAGGCAGACCAAGACTAACATGGACTAGTAACATCAAAAGATGGACAAGTCAACCTATGACAATCTGTATCATCAAAGCAAGAGACAGAGTCTCTCCATGTTAGCCTACCATGGCGCTCCATGTTAGCCTACCTTCAATGCGGAGACGGCACTTGATGATGATGTGATATCTTTCCCTGAACCAGACCCCTTTTGCCTTTTTGCCCATTTTGTATATTTAATTATCTATTTTGTTGTATTGGGTAGTGAGTGTTCTTCGTTCATCTGGTTTCTTCCATTTTTTTCCTTGATGGTGTCATTTATCCATATTTTGGTTAATTACTTTGATATTATCCACACAAATGGTTCATTATAATTAATTAATCCTTCCCTAGAGAGATACAGAATGTAAAATAATTAAATAACTGTTGTCCTAAATCGTTATTCATTGAGTGTACTGATTGTTCTATGTAAATTACTGAGCATTAAGTAAAGACCACAGAGAAGGAAGAAGCACTATAACAATGTTGCTTACAAAAATGATTGACAGACAAAAGCAAACCGTATTTTTTTGTTCAAAAGTAGAGATCATCTTTTATTGCCCCCGTGATACAATCTAAGATAATATCAATCTGAATATGATCGGAAGAAGACGGCAGTTTTCTCGGCTTCAATTGCTGTTTAAGTTAATTTCCTTGTTTTCTTGTGCGGAATTTTATCTCGTAAATAATTATATCATCTCTCATTGATGACATATTCTTTCAGAATACTATGGCACTGACTCACCATCATCAGGTCACATTTCAATTACAGAACGTAACATTCTCCACATCACGTCTAAAGGAATTTATCTCTAGCCAGACCCTCCACTTCTTTTGTTGCCATGTTCAACATCTCCTTGATGGCTTGAAACCACCCTCCTCTTGGTCTGTCCGTGATACACCGCCCAAGAACCCTGCCTTCAATGATTGTTCTTTCCAGTCCACCGTGTCTTTAAATTATGTTAATTTAGTCTTTTGAATGATATTAATATGCCAATTCATTTAATGTTTTAAATCTTTAAATATGTCTTCATTGTTATTTTTTATTATCCTTAGTATGTTATGGATTTTCATGTAGTATTTTGTTTCGAATTAATCTTTTTTTTTCAGTACAGATTGCAACATTGTCCATGGTTCACAACCATATGTTACTATGGGGAAGATACATGCCCCCAATAATTGTAATTTTACGGCATTTCTTGTATTGTGACTCATGTTCTTATGGTTTTTTTCATATTCTTGTAAAAACCGTCTGTATCTAAGGCCCGCTAACTTAGTGATGTCGCTCACGCCAAGTGTTGAAGTGTCGTTGTAAACTTGCTCTAGCCTCACAAAACACAGTTGTATTCATGTAATATCATTGTCATTGGGATGTGGGATTTATCTTGTAGCTATAATAATGTGGTTTTGATATCCCTGCCAATTTGTCTTATTTATAATGTACCTACATGATATTACTTACGTTCAATGAATGAATCAGCCTAGTGTTAGCCTAAGAAACAAACGATTTTTAATTCTAAAAATAAGTGACATTCACACCTCATTTATTTATTATTATTACCAACCATATAATTATAAATACATCATGGTTCATATCTTTTCAGTGCTACTAGTGTCTTCAACATCACTTGTGTTAATATTCACATAATGCTTTCTAATTATGTAACTTTTATTAATTCGTTGCTCTACCCACGTAGTAATGTTGTTAGAGGACAGTGAAACTGCTGGAAAATCTACGCACGATCAGTCTTTTTTTTATTTGTCACATCATCCCTTCCAAAGTTTCTAAGTAACCACGTCAGCAAAACCATGGGGACGTTTTACAATTTTGTGAAGTGTGTATAGTCAACAATTATTGGGATAAGGTGAATTATTCATTAGAAATTAAATGCACACATATTCAAAAAAGAACATAAATTCATTTTTAGGAAAATGTGGACATTTGTTTACAGTGACATGAAACTCTTTCCACAGAGCTATATTGCAGGAGGCAACTTGATCGTCATAAGTGGCACCGTCTAGCAATTTGTTTGGCCCTTTAGCTTCTCAACATTATAAGATGTAGAAGGCGGGTCACATTGGGTCATGCCTCCAAGGTATCCGATTCCTGCTACATACAACTTGAAAGTTCACTACATTTTAGGCACATAAGAGAAGAAACTCTGGCCTACACAAAACGTCTGGTATAATAAAAAAGTAGAAATTCAGTCTTAAGTGGAATGCAACCTCTGCGTGACGTACTTAAATAATGTTAGAAGTATGGGCACATGTACACTCATATGGTAATTAGTTTACTTATATGGGGTTGATCCGACACTGCGAACCGTGCCAATTAATATGTCTGAATGGTAAGGTGACCATATTTTTGAAATCCCATTCCGGGACGGAATAATTTTACTTCAGTTTTATACCAATAAAATTACATTTCTTCTTGCTGTCATTTTCAAGTGAATAATACATACATTTTAAAACATCTAATAATATAGACCTACAATACGCTATCAGGATAATCAGGAGATAAAAAAAAACAGTGATACTCACTTAAATTGAAGGTGAAACAGAGATGCTGTACTTTTCAAATGAGTGAATTTTCTGTAAAATGTCCTTCTTTGTATGCAGCATCTCATAAAATTCGACACATTTTGCCTATAGTTCACTTTGGTGATCAACATGGCTTTTAAAGTTTCAACACCTAGTTGTATTTTATCACTTGTCCACAAACTGTTCATCAGAGAAAACACTCGTTCTGTTGCAGCATTTGTTCCAGGTAGACACAAAAAGAACTCTGCCAACTTCAGAATATGTGAAACGGGCACATGATTGTTTCTGAAGTGGGAAGCTAGTTCAACCCAACGCTGCCCTGGTAATGTTTTATTAAGACTCCACTCACTAATTTTTTGTGAAGTAACGAACTGTTTTATGTAGACATTTTCGTCATACATTTCATTTTCTGGAAAGTCGACTGAAGGCACTGTTTGACTCACTAATGATGAAGACTTCTCAATATCTTCCCAATTTGGTGTTCTGTTCAGCATTACCCAGCTGTAAGACTCTAGGTTTTGAAAATTATTTGCAGCCCATTTCTTCAAATAACTTAAAGCTGTTTCATAAAATGAAGAAACACTGGCGTTAAACTTGTTCACATCATCACGTGGAAATCCTTCCATTTCCAGCTTTTTAAGGATTATCTGAACTCTTGATGGCAAGAAGCCGTCTTCCAGCTTGGACTCCAAGATAGCTTTCAACCTATTGATGTTGTCAATGACTTCAAATACAGTGACCATCTGTCCCTCTACTTTCTGCACTGCTTCGTGGAAAGAGGATGCCTGACAGTGAACCAAAATAAGCCATGCCTCAGACAGTGGGTTTTCAAAGAATTCCTGTATACAAACTGGGCATCTGTCTTGAGATGGAAAATATTATTTTAGAGGCAGGAACATGTAAAGAACCCTTTCAACAGCAGGCAAGAGCGCAAGCCACCTAGTTTGTGCATAACCTAAAATCATCTGGAAGTCTGTGTCGACAAACTGACAAAACTCCTTGAGACTTTCAACTCTAACTGTGTATGATTTGAAGTACAGATACATTTTTGCAATAATCATTTCAACATCAACAGGCAATACGTCTGCAGCTGCTCGAACAGTGTTGTGGAAAATATGGCAAGCACACCCAACACCTATCAAACTATGTCCAAGGTTTTCTTTCAGTTTTGTGAAAACATTGTTCTGTCCTTTTCTTTCAGCGCCCCAAAAATTAGATTTTGTGTTGTCTGCACATAATCCAACTACTTTCAGTTCTAAACCATTTTCAGTTTAGACAGTCAATAAGAAAACTACTTACTATATCAGATGTTTCATCCGGCAATGACTTCAACTCTAATATTTTAACTTTCAGCCCCTTATTGCGATCAAAGTATCTGACAAGCAAAGGAAAAATCTTGATTTCTTTGTGGTTGGAGGCATCTGTCAGTATGGAGATAAATGTTACGTTTTCTAGGTCACATCTCAACTCGTTTAAAGCATGGGGTGTGAACACATTCCGAATAATAGCTTCTGTTTTCGTACGTGCACAAGCAAATTTTGGTTCTAAAGTTACCTGAAGCAATTTTGATGTGCAGTCCATAGATCTAAACGTGTGATTGTGCATCACTGTATGATATGCAAAGGCACCTTCTGTAGCAGCTAACTGTTCTTCTTTGTCACCAACCTGTTCAGCTGGAAAAAAATTTGTCAACGACGAGCTTGATGTAGCAGTAGCGACGGCTCTCTTATGTTTATCACTATTCATGTGGCTCTTAATATCAACACGTCCACTATGGTTAATAGTAAACCCGGATGAACATATATTACATCTTACAGTGAAGTCTGATGACGATGTAGACTTTTTTTTATAAAAGGGTATTCCTTTTGTAAATCTTGATTAAAACTACAATTACGCTTCGGTGCCATTTTTTGCGAAAGTGAAAGTGAAAGTTAGTAACACAACGAATATATACGAGATTTAAAACTAGGAGCGCATTCTACTGTTTTGATATTAAACAAAATTGTCTACACAGCAACGGAATAATATATTTTTTTTTTTAATTGAAGAAATGTACGCCGTATACCAAAATGGCAAAATTGGTAAACGTTTGTGTCCCAAATTATTTTTTATAAAAAATCCGGGACAAAAGCTAAAATATATGCCAAAATCGGGACAAAACCGGTACGGCAACTAATCAGGGACAAAGGTTAAAAAAATGTCGAATTCCGGGACTGTCCCGGACAATCCGGGACGAATGGTCACCTTACTGAATGGACACACCATTATCTATGTCTGGCATGTGTTCGATACTGCAAATGATGTAATAGACAAAGGTCTACTCACCGTTTCGTTTCACCATGTGTTTACACAACAAACATTTAAAAAACACATTCGATCGAGGAAACAGAGAACAACTGTCAGAGATACCAACAACAAATGGTCTAAGCCAGTATCTAAGTAACCTAAATAAACGTCTCTACATCAACAGCAGTTGCAAAGTCAAAACAGCAGCAGGTTTCCCGAATAACTGTTGGAGATACCAACAACAAATGGAGTAAGCCAATATCTAAGTAACTTAAATAAAAGTCTCTACATCAACAGCAGTTGCAAAGTCAAAACAGCAGCAGGTTACACGAATCACGTTGAAGGTAGATCAGGAGTAAGACAGGGATGCGTACTACCCTTCCCCAATTTTGTTCATTAAATACTTGAGCTATGCATGCAAGTTAGCCAACCCATCAGAGACAGATGAGATCAATGAGATTCTATTCTCAGACGATCAGACACTAATACATGGGAAAATAGAAGACCTGCAGGAACACTGAATTAAGCTCAACAGCACAGGCACAAAATTCAACATGGAAATCAACGGCAACAAAACAGAAGTCTTGAATATCGCAAAAGAGAATCAGAATATCAACACAATGATAGACTGCAGACAACTAAACCAAGTAGTAAAAAAAAGTAAAGTACCCCCGTCACGCCAAGTGGCGTATAGGGAATATGGTGTTAGTGACCATAAATGTTACATACCTTCGGCACATGATTTTTAGGGTAATGTGGTCGGTATTACGCCTGTGTCGCTTCACTTTCCCAGAAAAAAATCCGGTACCCATTAAAGGCTGGGTGAACCCGGAAGCCGTCGGTTGGGATCGAACCCTACCCCTTGTCCTTTGTAGTCCATTTCACTAACCACTGAGCTATCGCGGCTCCCTAAACCAAGTAGAAGAATTTAAATATCTTGGAAGTCTAGTGAAAAACGAGAATTCTTAAACAGCAGGAATAAACTCAAAATGCAACAAAGCTTTGGCCAACTATCAGTGCTTTTGTCCCACAAGGAAATAATCTAGAGGCAAAACGGGCACACTAGAATACATTTTTTTCATTCCAAACGTTGTGCTACCCACGTCATTCGTTGACCCCTGATGCAAGAACAATACATATGCATGAGAGAACAAAATCAGAAATGAAGAAGTGAGAGAGATGCTAGGAATATCCCCCGACATAGAATACAGAAAAAAGCAGCAAATACATTGATTAGGCCATGTGAAAACGGAAAAATATCAAAAGACAACACAACGAACCTTCAATAAACGCTGCGAGAACACCAGACCCAATAGCCGACCATTAAAAATATGGATTGACGGATAATATGAAACACAACGAAACAACAGCAGTAGAGAAGAAAAATGCAGAAGAACATAAAGATTAATTTGTTTACTTAAGATTACTGATAGGTCTCTTTGCTGCACAGACAGCATCATGTCTTTTTCGGCTCACTCACTCAGCAATAACCTTAATCGCTCTCGTCCACATCCCGGCTATCCACCCAAATTACCTACAGACGTCATAGAGCGATGCCAGAAGTTGATATTTCTTTTCTAATACAATCGTTACGCTTTTCCCGAAATATTTGTGAACATGACATCATTACCATTATTAATATGCTAACACTGGCAGTCGTTGGATCACTCACGATGTCGTCTTTCCGATGTTGTACCAACCTTCATGATTAATTTTTGCTTTCTGAGACGTGACCAGAGTTAATCGTGTATATTATTTGATGGTGATTCCCCACCACTTTCCCCGTCTACTTTTTCCTATTACCTGTTACTGTGTCCTCTTCACTTGTTTCACAAGTTCCAGTAGATCCGTGTTAACATGTCGTAACATTATATACCTTTTCACTTTTCACAGTTGACAGTTAGTCTTTAATTATACATACAATATATAAAAAGTAATACAGATTGTTGGATTATGTTGCACACATTCATTTTTCTACATGGTCTACATCAGATAAAAAAAAAGTTTCTCATTTTCAAAGCTGTACCATGCTTTCGAAAAAGAAGAAGAATACACACATGACAGCACTGGACATAACATTGTATAAGAATACAACACCATCTTGGCTAGAAATAAATCATCAGAAACACAAATGAATGACTACAGCGATCTTGAACAAAAATGGATGAAAGATGTCTTCGTAGTCATATACTTTAGTCATAGTGCACATACATGAAAGACATCGCCAATGATAGCAACTTTTGTTTAGGTTGTTTAGTTGGTAGTGTACCGTAATGCATTGTCTCTCTTGGCAAATCGGTGTGTCTAGTGCTAGGTGATCGAACCTGCTCCGGTTTCTCTGTTACATTTTCCTATTGTTGATTTGTTGTGTATTTTTTCCCGGGTGTTGTAAACATACCTCTTCTCGTGGACTTATTCGTTCAGAAATAAAAACCTGAGACTAAATTCTACATTCTGACAGTTTCAGTTCGTGTCTACTTTTCTTTCTATTCACGGTGGTAAACGCTGCCTGTAAAAATGAAAGTATCATAGCATTGACTCATATCGTCAAGACATAAACATCTAAATTTTGTTCATCACACATTCTGAACTCTGTACAGAAATACTTAAAAGACTTTTAAGACACACTTCATGGAATAACTAACAAATAATTATGAAATATTGATTTAACAAGCTTAATTGCTATTAACTCCAACGTCAGTTATAGATTTGTTGACTTACAAATTTTGCAAACGAATCCACCTGAAATAGAATATTCATGTTTTTGCTTTAAAAAGTCGTATTATAATATCTTCATATATTGTTATCATCAATCTTTCACATATCATCGTCATCACGTGCCTTACCGGTTGGCGTAGGTGATCATGTCCCTCCACAATCTTCTATCTACAGTGCATCGTATCAGTTATGTTGTTGACTGTTTTCCATGCTATGACACCAAGCTATCCAGTATTTTCTCTCTTTGTCGTCCGCGATCTCTTTTTCCTTTTATTTTGCCAGTTGTAACCAAGTATTCCAACTTTCCTCTTCTCATGATGTGCCCGACAAATGATGATTGCATCTTTCTGATGTTTTTTACGAGCTCCCTTTTTGTGTTGGCCTTCTTGAGAACTTCCTCTTTGGTCTTTTTAGCTGTCCAGGGAACTTTCAACATTCTTCTGAGAAATCTCATCTCTGTGGCCTCCAATCGTCTTTTCATTTGTTCGTCTACTGTCCATGATTCGGTTCCATAGGTCAGAATTGGTTATATATTGCATCGATGAACTCTCTTTCTCATTTTTATTGACATAGATTTGTTACATAAGATATTTTTCATTTTCTGAAATGCTATTTTGGCCTGGGCTATTCTGCTTTTTATTTATGTGGTGCATCTTCCATCTGATGTTATTATTGTGCCCAAGTATTTGACGCGTTGCACTTGTTTCAGATTTGTCTTTTTTATTATTATGCTGCATGATGGTGATGATTGTTTCTTCGATATAACCATTACTTCTGTTTTCTTGCTATTCAGACTGAGACCTTTCTTGTTGCTTTCTTTTACTATTATGTCTATCATTTCTTGTAGCCACATGTATATTGATGTGTTTATGTAAATGTAATGAATAATCTCCATTAATAATGCCGATAAGTGTCACTACAGATGGGACATTTTCCATTTGTCATTTTCTCATCTGCGATAGGAACTATTGATGAAGATGTTCCAGATAAAACATTAGATTGGACCATTGGTTCTTGAAATGTTCTTTAATACGGGCCCCCGTTAAATATCGTTTGTACCCACGGACCTCCAAGACTCAACTTAACATTTAAAATCTTAAAGTATCAACAATGTGTTTTAACTTTCTCATGAACGCTTTTTCTTCTTAAAATGTTGAGATAGTTGTAACATATATTATTGCACACAGCCATACTATTTTGCTTTAATTGAATGCGAACTTACTCATTCTAAACAAAAACAATAACAATGTAAATTGTCTCCAATTATTTGTAAAGGAACGGGCATTGCATAATTGTATCAACATGACACGTCTGTGCAAAAGAGCAGATGCAAATGGATTCAAAGTAGGTCAAGAATATAATTTGTAAAATAAATCTTTACCACATTAATTACAATTTGGGAACAAATAAATGGGACATTTCATACCAACATCATTAATGAGAATAATGGTGCTGAATTTCACTTACAATCCTTGTTATATATGGTTGAATTTCTGAAACGTCCATTATAAGTCCTGACTCCACGTCTCTTAATCGCTTTCCACATTTATTGTTAACATATACAGGGGCAGTGGATGATTTTTACACAAGTGTGTCAATACAAAATGTATTCTGACTTTCATAACACTCTTTGATAATTCCGCGAAATCTATAATTAATTGAGAAGATACTATTACTTGAATTGCAGTTTCGGAGTACCATCCTTGGATATACGACATATAAGCCTGTCTACCTCTTTCTCTGTCTCATCTATCTATTGTTTATTTGGAGCTGAAGACGGCATATCAGTCAGAAATTTAAGACTATTTGTGTACACCGATATTTGTTCATACATAAGAACTAAAAATGGATCTCCAAACCTTGTTTTTGCTTTGTTCAAAAACAGGAAAATATTCAACGACTCTGTTAATTCAATATATATATATATATATATATATATATATATATATATATATATATATATACACACACACATTCAAATATCGTACAGTTAATAAAGTGTCCTCAAATACCTCTTACATGGTGGAGTCAAGAACGTATGTGCGGATTTTGGATATGTTTGTGACGTCGCATTTACAATTTTTAAATCAGTGCTTTGATCACTCTGGTCTTCATAAAAATCTCAACATCTACTTCCACAATATTTTATCTGATAATATTTAAATGAGTGCAGGTATCTGAGAAATATGTCAGTCTGGCTAACCAGGAAATATTTATTTAATGATCAATGTTATTACCTTGCCTAAATCATTCAATGTTATTACCTTGTCTAAATCATTCAACGTTATTACTTTGTCTAAACCGTTAACAACTGCTTCAGCTGTAGTGTGTTTCAACGAGCATGTGGCCAGTATGTTATTGAAAACATGAACTTTTATCACCTTAAATGTCTCGTTAAGATGGAATCGTTTTTATCAGTTCTCCAGATTTCATGATTCTTACTTCTCAATAAAATAAAATAATCCTCTTTGAGTCATGATCTTTATGTTAAAAATCTAAATATTTTTGCACTTTTGATGGGTTCATACAACATCAAATATCAACTTAACTATAGAAGGCAGACATCTAAAACAAATAGAGGATTTTAAACACCTAGAAAGTTTAGTGATTGATAGTTAGATCGTAAAAGATCGCATGTAAGATCTTAGCGATCAAACAGGTTGGGGAAACATCAGCCGGGCTAAACCCCCAACGTGAGTTTTTCTTAAGTTAAGCCCTTAAGGGATACATGTTTTATGCTCAGAGAAATACACACAAGATGGAGATAATTAAGCATAAAATAGCAACAATAAACATATGCGAGATAAAAAAATAAAGAAGTCGAACTTATTGAATAAATGACAAAAAGGAAAATTAAAATACTAGGATTAGCGGACACCAGAGTAAAAGGACAACAGATAACGAAAACACACATGAACTACACGAAAATATTCCCAGGAGTAGACAACACAGAAAGAGCAACACACGGAGTAGGTTTTATCATCCACCCAGAACACGCAAAGAACATTCTAGAAATAAAATACCACTCAGGAAGAATTATCACAATTAAACTACTAGAAGACGACCGAAAAAACAAATTACATACAAATATATGCACCATGCAACAAACAATGAAAGAGACAGCGAAGAATTAAATGACACGTTGAATGAAATTATTAATAAGATCGACACAAGTGACGACATGTTAGTGATGGGAGATTTTAATGTAAGGCTAGGGAAACGCAACAGTGAGAACAACGATATCTTAGGACCCTTTGGCGATAAAACAGCTGAAATAAACGAAAATAGAAGCAGGCTGCTGGAACTATGTAATCAAAATGATTTGTTTATCACCAACACCTTCTTCAAACACAGAGAGTCGCAAGTATACACCTGGTACAAATGGAATGACACAACATGCAGAGGCCATATAGATTTTATACTAACAAGAAAATAGTAAACGACAGTAGAGCAATCCCTAATATTACAGATGACACGGAGCACAAGATGGTTATGATCACACTAAGTCAGCCAAAAATAAAGAGAATTTACGAAAACAAACAAAAGAAGCGAACTGAACAGACAATAAAAATAAAACAATTAAAAGATCAGGAATCAAGGAAAACCCTAGAAGAAATACTAACAGATGAATTTAATAAACTCCATAACGGAGTATTCACAGTAGAAGAAGAGTGGAAACAATTTAAGGAAACAGTAACCAACATCTCTAAATCAGTTTGTGGAACGCAGCTAAGAACAAGAGAAGGGAAAAAGAGCACTCCATGGTGGAACGAAACAATCAGAGAAGCAATTAAAGAAAAGATGAAGCTGTTTAAAAATTGGAGCGAGAACAAGAACCAAGAAAAATATGAAATATATGCCTTAGTTCGAAAAAAGAGTTACAATTTTGATCAAAGAAGCTAAGCAACAGGATTAAACAGAATTCGGTCAAAACATGAGCAGGAACTTCAAGACAGCCACAAGAGATTTCTACAAAGTAGTAAAAGCCACAAGAGCGAGAAAAGAAAACCACAATAAATGACAAAGACGGACAGCCAATATCAAATAACCAACATATGCAACAGAGATGGAAGGAATATTTTGAAGACCTGCTAAACATAACAACTACCAATAAGACAACAAAATCCACGCTATAATTCACAAAAAACTGAACCCAGCATCATGAAAGAGAAAATCGAAGAATTAATCAAATATGTACCAAGAAATAAAGCAGCGGGGATAGGTAACATACCAATAGAAATAATAGCAGCAGCAGGAGAAGCACGAGTGGTATGACTACACAGAATATTTAATGTAGCATGGCACTAACAACAAGCCGAGAAGATCGGCGACAGACAATCTGTGTATTAATATGGAAAAAGTAAGGTAGCAAAAGAGACTGCACTCAATATAGAGTTATATTTCTTCTCAGCCATGTGGGAAAGCTATAGGCCAAAATCTTGGAAAAAGGCTGAGACCAATAATAGAACTGCAGTTAAGCGATTCTCAAATGGGGTTCCGAAAAAAACAGAGGATGAACCGACGCACTGTTCACATTAAAACAGCTTGCAGGAAAAAAAAAACAGAACACAATCAAAACTTATACATAGCCTTCATTGACCAGGAAAAAAACATTCGACAGAGTAAACAGAGTACAACTGCGGGAGATACTAACAACATACGAAGTAAGCCAACAGGTAATCTAACCAACCTTATTAAATGTTCCTACATCAACAGGAGCTGCAGGATCAGAACAGTAGCAGGCTATACAGACCACTTCGACGTTAGATCAGGTGTAAGACAGGTGTGCGCACTACCCTCCCCCCCCATCCCCTACTGTTTATTACATACATGGACCATATATGCAAGCTAGCCAACCCATCAGAGACAGAGGAGATCAACGAGCTTCTATTTTCACATGATCAGGCACTAATACATGGAACAATAGAAGACCTACAAGAACACTTAAACAAACTCAACAGCTCAGGCACAAAATACAACATGAAAATCAACATCAACAAAACAGAAGTCATGAATGTCGCCAAAAATAAACAGGACATCAACATAACTATAGAAACAAGCAAGTAAATCGAGTAGAAGTATTCAAAAACCTAGGAAGTTTAGTGACCTACGACAATTCATAAACAGCAGAGATAGAGACTCAAAATGCAACAAAGCTTATCAAATCATTGGACAGTTATCACCCCTATTGTCCAACAAGGAAATAACTCTGGAGGCAAAACGAGCACTATACAATACAAACTTCATCCCAACGTTGTGCTACCAATGCCATATCTGGACCCTAGATGCAAGAACAATAAGAAAAAATAACCTCTACAGAGATGACATGTGTTAGACGAATGACAGGAAACAGTCTGAGAGATAAGATCAGAAATGAAGAACTGTGAAAAAAGCTAGGAATATCCCCCGCTATAGAATATATAAAGAAACAACAGATAAAATGGGTTGACCATTTGAAAAGGCAGAACGATCAAAACACAACACAACGAGCCTTCAACAAACTTTGTGAGAATAACAGACCCAATTGTCCAGCAAAAAAAAGATGAATGGATGGAATATTATAATCACTTGGAAACATAACAGCAGCAGAGACGAACAGAATAGCAAAAGCCTGCAAATTATATCTCCCTTGGACGCTAAGAGACAACTGAGGAAGGAAAGAGGAAGAATATGGTTTCATGGCCTCGATTGATAACACATCGTACAAAATACACTGTGATAATTGCTTGTCTTCAAGACCTGAAGACACCGACGTCAAATCAACATATATCCTTTACTATAACGACGACACTTGTTCCGATAAAGTAGGAAGTGATTGTTTTCTTTGAACTGCTTTCATCCTCAACATCGTCAGTTGTTTTAAGCTTCAAATTCAGTTTTTGATACAATTTTAGTATTTTTTTGGTTTTCTACCAAAGCATGTTTAAAATTATATGGGCACCTAACATAAGTAATGATTGTTTCTGAATCTAATTAAAACGCCAGAGATTATAACTCATTAAGGGTCTCTTGCATTATTGTTTGTCTTGTTGCAGTTGTTGTTGGTTACGGCTAAAATCGTGTATAGCAATAGTCTTCTCTTGTGGTGAAGACATGCTCTGACGGGCCGGTGTTGACATATTTTATGAAGTCTCCATACCAGATTTATAGTTATCGCCATGCCCCTACAATCGTTACATTCTTCTGAATGAATGCAGAGTGAACCCAACAATATAAAGGAGCCATTTGCCGTTAGTGTTCTCGCTTCCTGATCCAGATGAATCCAGGTTCGATCTCCAGAAGTTGTGGGATTTTTTTCGGACCGACAAAGTTTCGAGGTTCACCCAGCCTTTATAAATGGGTACCAACGGTTTTTCTGGAAAGTAAAGGTATCCAGTTGTGATATCCACCAGATCATCATAAAATGTCCTGTGGTAATATAAATAATATAGTCACTAACACCATATTCCCAATACGCCTAGCACGGTGTGGAGAGAGCCTATACTTACTTGGACAGTTGTACACGCTGCTAACAAGGCTACATCGCTTGAAAAGGAATTATAAATATAACAACGTGTACATTTTGTAAATGGTATAACGCTATATTTGCATCATGCTACGTGTAATGGACTGTACTTACCCACGTTAATACCTGCCCCAGCGATATAAGCTACGAAGACACGAGTGAGATTAAATATTATTACCAGTAACATTATAAACGAAGGTATTTTTTTTAGTTTTCTTAGCCAGTCTACTTGTAAAATTAATTAAAACTAAATATTTAAAAAAAACGCTTGCGGTGATATGTACATATATTTCTGATACACGAAATTAATATTTAGAAAAGGAAAAAAAAAAGTATAAAAAGGGCCAGACAGAAGGTGTATAGTGAAGAACAATGATATTGAGTTGATCAGTGAAACAATTCACGACACAAATACATGGACAAATAGGAGACCTACAAGAACAGTTAAGTAAACTCAACATCAGAGGTACACAATACAACTTGAAAATCAACATCAACAAAACAAAAGACATGAAAATTGCAAAGAGAAACAGAACATCAACAAAGCGACAAACGGCAGTCAACTAAAACAAGTAGAGAAATTCAAATATCTAGAAAGTCTAGTTACAAACAGCTATTCACAAACATCAGAAATAGACTCAAGATGTAACAACGGTTGTCAAATAAATGAACAGCTATCACTACTATTGTCCAGCAAGTTAATAACACTAGAGGCAAAACGGGCCCTCTACAACCTTCATTCAAACATAGTGCTACCAATGTCAGTCCTGGACACTATAGCTTGTTTCATAACTCGTGCCCAACTTTTAAAATCAATAGCTTTTTAACCGCTTGTTGTAAGTTGTTCCAAATTTGAATGTAAAGTTATAATGATTAGAACCCAACAGGGAATTAATTTCATTAAAAAAAAAACATTTGTTTATTATTGTTGCTTATTTGATTATATACATTTATAACGACCCATTGATGTAGTCAAAACTTAATGTTTACAGTATTTTAAGTTAAAAATAGCGAGTAAAAATCCATACACGGTAAAATTGACGTGTTTGCACGCTTTCGCTGTGGTTTTGTGACACAATTAGACAATTGAGAAATTGTGTGTTCCATTTTACGTTCTTTCAGAGGTGTAGACGAGGACCGATAACAATTATCATGAGTCTTAAAATGAAATTCTGCAGTTTACAAAACATCGCAATAAAAATGTATGACTATTTTTGCAAAGAGGCTAAACGAGGAAGATTATTTCATTCTTTAGAAAACCCTGAGAATAGGACAAGACACATTTTGGATTTATCTAAACGGTCATTTAATCGCTGGATTCAAGCACGTGACCGTCAATGTTCAAAATATACAAAATCACAAGGAAGAGCAAAAATGTTGGATAATTTCGACAGTGAACTTATTAGAAGTGAAATTCGCAAAATGTTGGGTATGAATGAAACTGTTACAATAAGACAATTAAAAGTATCGCTGAAAAAAGAACAACAGTATTGAAATATCAAAGTCTAAATTATGGAGGAATGTGAGAGCTGCAGGCTTTACATTCAGAAAGTATTCCAATGGACGAAACATCATCTGTGAGAAGCCACATATAGTAGTCATGAGAAGCAAGTACTTACGTGAAGTAGCGCTTGATAATTGCTCATGCAGGTAGTCGACAACATGGACTAATACCGAATGCAGAGCTCATTTTTCTTTCAAAATCCATAGACAATCGGGATTATCACTCTGAGATGAATGGTCACATATTTAGACATTGGATTGAAAATTCTGTTCTCCCATCACTAGATCGACCATCTTGCCTAATAATGGACAATGCAGAGTACCACAACATTGTTGCACTTGAAGATAAAGTCCCGACGTCATCCAGTACAAAAGATGCTATTAAGATATGGCTCACAAAGGAGCACATACAATTTAATAACATGTATCTAAAACCTGAATTACTATCTCTAGTAAAGCAAAAACAAAGGACAAAGATTTTTAAAATAGATAAGATTATCCAAGAGCACGGTCATATAAGTTTGAGGCTGCCACATTACCATGCTCATTTAAATCCAAAAGAACTAATCTGGGCAAAATTAAAAAGACAAGAGGCAGATGAAAATACAACATTCAAAATATGCGATGTAAAGACTCTTGCTAATCTCGCTTTATTAAATATAGACAAAGATTATTGGGCTAAATGTGAAAACCACGTCTTAAAACAGAAAGAGGAATATTGGAAAAATGATGGTTTGTGGAATGTTCAACCCCAAACAGTTATTAATCTTTTAGACTCGTCTGATTCAGAATGAAAGTATATAGCCCCCACAATGTTGGCCCCTATATTACCTTAAATTAGTTCAACAAACGGTCCTTTTCAGGACCACACAACTATGAAAATTGGACATACAGGTATACCTTGATATTATCGTCCGTCCTCGAACTGAGAAGACAATAATTCTCCTGGTGTTTTTTATTATTCAGTTATTTCCCCATTACGGCCACGCCTTTACCTAGTGAAAATTAATCATAGACCAGCAACTACGGTAATTTCTATTATTTAGGGGTTCACAATTTACAATTTTGACAAACATCAAAGAAATTCGCCGCTTTAAGAAAACTGCAGCTGCAAGATATTTGTTAAATATACATTTAAAGGGTCTTTTACATTCTAATAACATTTGGAAAATTTCAACAGTTTTTAACAAACGGTTACTGAGTAATAGCGGTTTGAAGTTGGGCAAGTGATTTGCAATGAGCTATAGATGCAAAAAAATTATGAAAAATAACTACTAGCGAGATTAAAAGTGTTAGACGAATGACAGGAAATATCCTGAGGGATAAGATCAGCAATGAAGAACATATAAAAAGCTAGGAATGACCCACGCCATTGAATGTATACAGAAACATCAAATACAATAGTTTGGCAAACACAACGAGCCTTCAATAAACTTGTGAGAACACCAGATACAGAGGACGACCACGAAAACAATGGATTGACGGAATATTAGAAAAACTAGAAAACCTAACAGCATCAGAGGCAAAAAATAAATGAAAAGACCGCAAATTAGTTCGCCCTCGACACAGAAAGGCAAACCATGAAAAAGAGGTGGAAGAGGAAGTAGAAGAGGAATAAAAAGAAGAGTAAAAATCATTGACGCTTGGTTTTATAATAGAAGGGCGAATGCGGAACAATTTTTAAAAAATCCTGGATTAGGAATATATAGAAAGGGGCCACATACAGAGAGAAGTTATAGTTTAGTTTACGGTTAATCTTCAATGTACAGAGCTCCAGAATGCTCAGGTCTCTCCTCAACACCATTCCTAATAGCGATGATGATGACAATTTAAAAAAAAAATAAAAGTGGTATGGTAACAACTTTACGTAAGTGAGAAACCAAACAACACAAAATAAACAATATATGTATATATATATATATATACATACATATATATATATATATATATATATATATATATATATATATATATATTATGGCTATGGTTATGGAAGTCCCCAGTATCAATGCAAACGAATTGCTTGCCAATGAATAAAGGAGCATACCTTTTTGTCATCCGCCCTTAAAAGGAAGTTAAGTAGTCGTGCCTACGTTGTGTTGCCGTTTGCAGTATACCTGTGATATTTACACCATTCGGCCCAACACATCTGACATGACATTTTTGAGTACCGGTTGTCTTCACTCTGCGATCTCTACTCACCTGGCCAGACTAGATAGGTTAGTCTGTTGATAGTTGCACAAAGGAGACGTGAAGCAGGGTCTAGATGGTTCTGATTCAGCAATCCTGGCACAAGCCATCAGCTGTGGGTCGCTGACAACTTCCAGCTCTGGTGCTGCGAGGCACGCCTTCGTCTCCTTCAAACGAATTAAAATTCATAGTTGCTCAACCGCCCGTGCCAGTAGAATCATCCGAATGACTATTCCATCTCCCAAGCGAAGAATGATAGCTGCAGTCCCCATCGTAGCAGTCTCAGCACACGCCAAAAGACATAATGCCAAATCGCACAGAAAGTGAACACAGCATATGTTCTCCATCAGACGATACTATCATTCAAGGTAAACAATCGGAATATCGAAACTCGATAAAAACAGATGAAACGCACATACTATGCTAGCAGCTAACGAAAGAAATAAAGGGAAAAAAGTCACTTCCCGGCGGGTCCAGCGCTTGGTCAACCACTGACTGAACTAAAAGGGGTGAGCAGATTGATCACCTTTATATCTCACTGACCATGCAGTTTGTTGAGAAATTAATAGGAAGGGTCTTTAAATGTGGGGTAGGATGGTACAAAACTGTCTATATCTAACTATGGGTGTGTACATCGAATAGATGTGTAAAAAAGCATGTGCACAACCATCCATGTGTACAACCATAAGGCGGTATATTGCAACACAGCACAAAAAGAAAAACCGGAGGTGTTCAAATGTGCCAATACATCTGCAGACAGCTATACATACATGTATAGGTGCGGTAGCGCATGGGGGTAAGAAATGTGAGGTGGGCGTCCTATGTGTATGAGCGCGTTATGTCCATGTCTTGGTGGGGGGGGAGGCATTGAACCCAACTGGACAATGCGACGATTCTCAAGGGCGAACAGGCTGCGATTGCTGATGGTACAAGATACAATGCCACTGACTTGCATGTCAGATTTACCACTACGGCCTGGGGAGGTTAAATGGGCTGACATCGGGCTGGCAGTCTTTTGCTCAGCATCACAGGCATTGTCCAGACTCCACATAGGCCGCAGACTCGCCCACATACGCCGCAGACTCGCCAACATACGCCGCAGACTCGCCAACATACGCCGCAGACTCGCCCACATACGCCGCAGACTCGCCAACATACGCCGCAGACTCGCCCACATACGCCGCAGACTCGCCAACATACGCCGCAGACTCGCCAACATACGCGCTGCTTCGTATCTCTATACATCTTGCTTCATCTTGATGCCTTTACTATTTTCCTAATAGCGAACGTACGGAAGATAACTTCAGCTCAGATTCACGATCTCCGTAGCGCTATTGAAGACCATAGAGGTTGTGAATGTCATGTTCCACCATAATCTTCGATTCTGTGAATTGTAACAATTTCACTAGTGATCTTTTCCTGTGCCACGCTTTTAAACTCTCTAACATCGTTTCCCTTTGTCTACCTCATTCTCCGGACGTATATTGTTCATGTTATTACTAAGTATTTCACCCCACATCTTCCCCGCAAATATGAATTTCCTTTTCCTAATGTGTTTAATGATCTTCTCAACTTAATGTACCGATTTTAGTATTTAAAAACTACATTTTAACTATTTACCCGACAATGTATATATTTGTTATTGTCTTTACCATGTTGTCTTCAACAATACAACAGCACCCGTTCGATATAACAGTGCAGAACGATTCTACATTTCTCCCCATCAGAAGATATGCTATCTGGTGTTTACTGGTATTCTCATATATATATATATATATATATATATATATATATATATATATATATATATATATATAAATATATATATATATATATAACACACTTTACATGTCTCTGGTTTTTATTAATCGTTAACTTATATATTGCACTTGAGTAAACATAGATTTTATTTTATTAGACCACCGCTACTTCTTTCTGTTTTATTTACTTTCTTCTAATTATGTTAATTTTCTAACCATGCAAGCCAAATGCGTATCCGTATTACATTGAACATAGGGCAACATATTACATTTGATTTATTATATTCGCCATAGAGATAGGTAAACTTTGACCAAAGTATCAAATACACATATTCGCCAAATAGCAGGCGTGTCAACAACAAAATATATGGAACAACCAGAACACCAAACACACATAGTTAGCTAATAGTAAGAGTGTCATCAACAAAATTGTGCACATGGCATACAAATGGCATTCTTAATTAGAAGTCCCTAAGAGCTTAACAACTGTTATCGGTTGGACAAACTGCAATCCATCTCGTTGCCAGTTTTGTTATTCTTCTCTGAGCACATGGTCGTCACATTTTCTCCACTATTCAATGACTATCGTTGAGAGGGCATCACACGTTAATTCGTTAACATTACACATTTTAAACCAGGAGCACGGCAAAGATTGATTGAGAGTTGCCTCAACTGATGTAGAATCTGTGTCCGGATTACATGAGGTGTCGTTGCGATCAAACAGGAAAGTAGGTTCAGATTTTTGGGCATATTTGCAAATAAAATCCAAGTACTGACACTGGGGTGCGAAAATTTTGTGCTGACAACTGTCATTGTTTGGGTATGTCCCTGTAGTTTTGTCACAAACTAAGCCATTATAGCAGTGACATTGTAACTTACAATTTGTCCCAAACCAACCGGCTGCACAAGTAAGGTCATTAGCTTCCATTGTTGCTAACGAAGCCAGTGAATAAAGACTTGATCTACAGCGATGGTTAACGAACTGTGTACACACATTTATTATCAAACCCGTGTTTACATTTTTAAAAAATCCGCCATCTCACTGTGGTAACAGACTGCGTGAAATTCTCTAACAGAATGAGATAAACCGTTGAAGACAAGGAAAGTCAACATTGTTTACATGGCTTGGACGCAAGAAGCGTCCATTTTGGTGCGTCCCATGACGTCAAGTTCCAAACGTTGTGTTCTGCGCAGCAACTTGCCCTTTTATTTTAGCCCACACACGTTCTATTGGGTTGAGGTATGAATGATAAGGTGAGATGTGAAGAGATTGTGGTCATACTTTGCAATTATTTTATCAATGTAATATAACTTTGTCTTCTTAGTTTGTCTAGCAAGTTGCAACAACTCTGGTTTTAACTTTTTTTTTTTAAAGGAAACATTATCTTTACTAAACCCTGTGATTGATGTTTTGTGCTTGACGAATTATGAACTTTATCCTCCAGCGCTACCGCATTATGATAATGGTTGAAATACGTATTCCTCACGTTTAACAACTTTCATTTACATTAATTACAACTAAATTACAATGTAACATTTTAACATATAAATCAATGATTAATTTAAATTTAAAAAAAACGTTACAGCGTCTTTTAACTATTCAAAAACTAAATTAACTAATAGCATAAATAACTATTCACAAATAATACTAGTATTGAAATGAAATAAAATGTTTCTGAGACAATTCTTTTAGGGCTCGTGGCATTAGTTATATCGTACGATTTGTTCTTTCAAAAATATCAATATCCTATAGTATTAAAATAATGTTGTATTCGTGCTGCTTCATGAATACACAAATGACATTATTTTCCATAATCCAGCATTGCTGTTAAGTGAGTATGTTATTGCTGGACTTTGATCAACTTGACCGTCAAGCCTTGCTTTGATGACCGCCAGTTGACGTCGATAGTCAATAAACAAAATGTGAAAAACACAGTTTACATGGCAAATTGTACGTGCATTATCAGTTGTCAAGTTATACTTTATTAATGACACAGTAAATATTACCATAACAGAGGAGAAAGATTAATACAATTTTGTGAAGAAAACAGACCGATAATATGTAACACCTTCTTTGAGCAAGAGAAAAAAGAAATTATACACAAGGCAAAGCCCTGGAAACAGGAAGATGAATAAAATATATTACATAATTATAAAATACAGATTCCGTAACAGCGTCATGAAAGCCAAAACCCACCAATGAGCAGATATTAATTTAGATCACAATCCTGTATTGATTAAATGCAGATCAAATTAAAGAGAAACAATCAGAAAACTAATTCGGCAAGAACAATAAATATAACAGCGTTAAATCAGAAAGATGTTAAAGAAACGTATACTGTACAAGTAAAGAACAAATATGAGAAGCTGCTAGAAGAAGGAAATGAGCAGTACAGAAGAGAAAATCCTGAGGAATAAGTCACAACAAAATGGTAATGCATAAAAAACAACATACACGAATCCTGCAACACCTTACCCAAAAAGGAAAGTGACAAAAAACAAAAATGGATTCATTCTAAAATCTTGAAACTGAAAAAAATGGAAGAAAGAATACAAGCGAAAAACATTGCCAGATACAAAGAAATTGACAATGAAGAGCGGAGAATGTGCAAAAATGCAAAGAAGACTGGCTCAACCAACGATGTCTAGAAGTCGAAACAATGGAAATTAACAAAACTTAAGAGAAATGCACACAGAAGAGAATAACAAAGACAAAAAAACTGCAGGAAACGGATGTATTGCAAACAAAGAGGGAAGAATGCTAACAGACAACAAAGATATAATAGATAGATGGCAGGAATATATAACATAATTATTTCATGACGAAAGAGACAAAAAGCTAATTATAAAATATACATACAACAATAACATCCTGAAATCTGAAGTAGAAAAAGCTATTAAAACAGCGAAAAAGGGAAAGACAGCAGGACAGCAGGATATAAAGATAGAGAGGATACAGGAAGTATAAGATTTTGGCATTGAAGTGATCACAGACATATGCTATGACATATACCATACATGATACATACCAAATGAACTAAAAACATGAACTTTAAATTTATTGCCTAAAAAGAATGGTGCAGTTGAATGCAGTGATTTTAGAACAATAAGCCTAATGAGCTTATATAGGGTTATACAGGGTAGGATTCAGAATAAAATCAATACTGAATTAGATGGGCAACAATTTAGATTCAGGAAAAACAATGGCCCTAAAGAAGCCATATTTAGAAAGAGAACATTGATTGAAAACTACATTGAAGTAAATAAACCAGTGTATGCCTGCTTCATAGACTACACCAACGCTTTCGATAGAATACACCATAATCATCGTATAAACTGCCTAAAGGATATAAATCTAGATGACACAGACATACGACTAATATGTAATTTGTACTAGGAGCAAACATCAATAATAAAATATAACAAAGAGAAGTCTACACCCATGGATATAAAAAGTGGAGTAAGACAAGGATGCATCCTATCAACATGCTTGTTCAATCTATACACTGAGCAAATCTCTAAAAACATCTCAGAGATGCAAAGCCTAAACATTATGGAAAGGTAATCAATAACATAAGATATGCTGATGATACTGTTCTACTAATAGTGTTTCCGGTTGTTTCCAAAATGGAGGAATTATTTTTCTCCGGCTTGGTATAGAACCGTTGATCAGAGGTTTAACAAGCCGCTATCGTAAAAACGATGTTGTTAATGAAACGTAGACCTGATACAGAATGTGTAAATTAGCAGTAGATAGTAGTGATAGTTTTTTCGGCCCTAAAACAACAACAAAAATAGGATTCTGGAATGTGCGAACAATGGCCGCTCCGACGAAACATGCACAGGTCGCGAGCGAGATGGACAGATACGATCTAGATATTTTAGGATTAAGCGAAATGCGCTGGCCTGGAACAGGTAGGAGATCTATTGATAATAAAATAGTAGTTTTTTTCTGGAAGGGAAGATGGAAAACACCGTGAAGGAGTAGGCATAATGATGACAGACAAAGCTGCAAGAAGTTTATTAGAATGGGAACCGGTAAACAGCCGTCTGATACGAACACGATACAAAACAAAACATGGAAGACTTTCAATTATTCAATGTTATGCGCCTACTAACGAAGCTGATGATGAAGTTAAGGATGATTTTTATAACCAACTGCAACAACTTATAAACAAAATACCAAAACACGATCTTTTAATTGTAATGGGAGACTTCAACGCCAAAGTAGGACAAGATAACGCAGGAGTGGAACATGTGATGGGGAGAGAAGGCTGTAATACAACAAGTCAGAATGGAGAAAGATTAATAGAATTATGTTTAATAGAAAATTTAGTTATAGGTGGGACATTATTTCCACATAAAAATATCCACAAAACAACATGGATATCTCCTGATGATAGAACATCAAATCAAATTGACCACCTATGTATTAAACAACAATTCAGATCATGATTAATAGATGTAAGAGCATACAGAGGTGCTGATGTTAATAGTGACCACAACCTGTGCATTGGGAAAATAAGATTAAAATTTAGAAACCAACAGAAGAGGTCAATTACACATAAAATTGATAGTCATAAACTGAAAGATGAAGCAATAAAGGAAAAGTTTAACATAGAGCTAAGTAATTGTTATTCAGCACTTGGTGAAATAGACTTAGATATCAATGAAATGTGGGACTCACAGAGCAAAATACTAATGACAGCAGCAGAAGCAAGTGCTGGACTGAAGAAAATGGAAAAACGAGCTTGGATCTCAGACACCACATGGAAATACATCAAAGAAAGAAGAGAAGCGAAGAGAGCCATGACTAATGTAAAGACAGATCTTGGAAAGGTTCTGGCAAAAGCAACATACAAAGAATTAGATAACAAAGTGAAAAGTTCGGCAAGAAGAGATACAAGAGCTTATATAGACAACTTGGCAGAGAAAGCAGAGACAGCTGCAATTACAGGAGACAGCAGAACTCTTTATACTGTACAAAAGATGCTGACAAACACCTATACATCCAGTGGAACACCAATTCTAGACAAATCTGGATTAATGCTAACAACAAGCGCAGACATAAAAGCCCGTTGGGCGGAACACTTCAAAGAAATTCTTAACCGTCCACTACCTCACAGTTTAATAGATTTTGAAGCTGAAACACCAGCAGCAGAATTAGATGTAAATTTAGATGACTTCACCTTGAGTGAAATAGAAACCACCTTAAAGCTAATGACCAATAACAAGGCTGCTGGAGAGGATAAGTTAACAGCTGAGATCCTCAAGGCAATTGATAGCCATAATTTAATACATCTCCAAAAAATGTTCAACATCATTTGGAAAACAGAGAAGACGCCTCATAAATGGAAAAAAGGAATCATTGTTAAGATCCCAAAAAAGGGCAATCTTAGAGATTGTAACAATTGGAGAGGCGTGACACTTTTGTCAGTTGCCTCAAAATTATTCTGTAAAATCATCCTAAATAGAATAAAGGATTCAATAGATACAGTAATGCGTGAAGAACAGGCTGGGTTTAGAAAAGGGAGAAGCTGTCTTGACCACATTTTCACTTTACGACTTATATTGGAGGAACACATTGAAAAGCAAAAACCTTTTGTACTTAACTTCATCGACTTCAAAAAAGCATTTGATAGTATTCATAGAGATTCTTTGTGGAAAATTCTGAAGCAATATGGCTTACCATCAAAAATCATAAATATTATCAAAGACATGTATGATGGTTACACATGTGCAGTTCGAACAGAGGAAGGACTGAGCGAATGTTTCCCAATAGAAACTGGGGTTAAACAAGGATGTATTTTATCGCCCTTGTTATTTGGAATTGTTATGGACTTCATAATGAAGAAATGCTGCACTGGTAATAAAGGCATCGAATGGATACAAGGAGACCATTTGGAGGACCTGGACTTTGCTGATGACATAGTTCTCATCAGCAATCAGATAAAAACGATGCAGGAAAACACAAATGAACTATCATCAATAGCCAGCAAAATTGGGCTTGAGGTCAATCATGAAAAGACTAAAGTCATGAAAAGTTTAATTCCAACAAGTGACAAAATATACATGGAAAACAAACCAGTAGAAGAGATCGATCACTTCATCTATCTTGGAAGTCACATTGATCGAGAAGGGGATACGAGCAAAGAAATTAGAATCAGACTGGCTAAAGCAGCAATGTCTTTCAGAAGCCTTGAAAAGTTGTGGAAATCAAAACTCATTAGCACAAACACAAAACTTAGGCTATTCAAATCAAATGTACTATCAACCCTTACGTATGCGTGTGAAAGCTGGAAAACAACAAGAGATATAGAAACAAAGTTGAACGCATTCGAAAATAAATGTCTAAGGAAAATACTTGGTATAGAATGGAACGAATTCAAAACAAACGAGGAAATTAGAGAAATCGCCAATCAACCACTAATATCTTCAGTAATAAAGAAAAGACGATGGTCATACGTTGGACATGTGATGAGAAGAGATAATAATCGAATAGCAAAGCAAGCCCTCATATGGGAAACAACAGGTAAAAGAAAAAGAGGAAGACCCAGGGAGACACTGAGAAGAACATTGATGAGAGAGGCAAGAGCAGCAGGAATCGGCTCCCTCAATGAGATAGAACTGCTTGCACAGAACAGAGACAGATGGCGAGATTTGATAAAATATCTTTAAAAGAAAACTGCTAGAACAAAAATTCATATAGGAGAAGGTGTATCTTGGTCTACGCCCTATGGGCCGGTTACGGCTCGAAAGGTCAATAGATAGATAGACTGTTCTACTAGCAGAAAATCATAAAGACCTACAACAATTGTTTAATGTGTTAAACATAACAAGCAAAAATATGGACTAGTTATGAATATCAAAAAGACTAAAACTATGATCATAAACAAAGAAAATTATCAAGACCTACAAATAAATATTATAGTTGAAGGAATATTTCAGGAGACAGTTCAGAACCATAACTACCTTGGATATACTATAACCAATGATGGAAAATGTAAAATTAAAATAAACAAAAGAATTGGTATGGCCCAAAAGTACCTTTAATGTCATAAAATATATACTAACAGCAAAAGAAATAACAGCAAGGCTGAAACTAAGAATAGCAAAATTTTACATCTTCTCAATATTCCTGTATGGTGCAGAAACATGGGCATTAGACAAGAAAACAGAACAAAAAAGTGAAGCCTTTAAAATTCGGATTTGTAGAAGAATATGTAGAATTGGATGGAAAGAAAAGAAAACAAACGATGATGTTTTAAAACAACCACACATACAAATAGAACTGCTAAATACAAATAAGAAAAGACAAAACAAATGCAATTTTTGGTGCACGTTAAAAGACACAACAGCCAACTAAAAGTAATATTAAAAGGGAAAATACAAGGTAAAACAGGTAGAGGCAGACCAAGACTAACATGGACGAGTAATATCAAAAGATGGACAAGTCAATCAATGACAACTTGCACCATCAAAGCAAGAAACAGAGTGGAATTGCGATCCATGATAGCCAACCTTCGTTGCGGAGACGACACTCGATGATGATGATGATGAAATCTGACCAATAACAAGTAAACCGAGGTTACATTCAGACTGTGATCACAGTTTTTGATGGATGGCGACGCGTTTCGTCTGCTTGCTCGCTAAAATAGAATGATAGATAAAAATGTTGAAACATACATTGGACGGAACAAACCACAAACATAACAAAACAATACCATTAAGGACTTTGAAAAATAGTTTACAACCATCATTTCCAGAAATGTCAAACTAAGCGAAGCCTACATTCCTTACGAAATATTTTCTTTAGATTATGTGATGTATGCAAACAAAGCGTTCTCAAATTGTTGTTGTTGTGTTCGCCAGCTTTCAACTCTCACGAAATCCCTAGAGACTAGGAACTGAATTTTGCGTGTTAATCCACTTTTCCCTAGCAGCACGTGTGCACAGGGTGGCTCGCCACACAGGCAGATTACTCCGACTTCGGAGGTACTCATGTTTTTTTTTTTTTTTTTCCGCCGATGAGCAACTAACGTTTCTAGCCGGGTCTCGCTGCTGAGACCAGGT
The DNA here is from genome assembly GCA_032433765.1 of Megaustenia siamemsis. Taxonomy (NCBI): domain Eukaryota; kingdom Metazoa; phylum Mollusca; class Gastropoda; order Stylommatophora; family Ariophantidae; genus Megaustenia; species Megaustenia siamemsis. Next base: position 35,411,940 of record JAVIAB010000101.1, read on the forward strand.
GTGGTTGTCGCAGAGAGAAATCATAAATAAAAATCCCAACCGGTGTAGCCGAGATTTGAACCCACAACATATCTGTCCCGAGGCCACCGTCTTGCCTCGAGACCAACCAGTCCCCCATGGACTTGGAATATGAGGAAACTGCAACAAGGAACATTTTTCATGCATAGCATGCAATGGTTCCTGCCGCCTATCCACCATATACCAGAAGTTCACGTCCTCGCGAAAGTGATGATCGCTATATTTATTTTAAAATGTATAGCGCTTGATAATGTTAGGCCATCGTTGTTGACTACAATTTCGAACATATAAACACACAAATAGTCATCAGATTATTCCCGTCGCACATCAAACAACAGACCGTAAGATTAGCGTACGGCCGGTCTAGGGATTTACGATGAGCCATTACGATGACGTAGCACACATAATAATGTCGCAAGCACAGCAATGACGCGCCCTTTATATTCTTGATTACTCTAGTGAATGTAGCCCACGAAGAACAGAACACGGTTAAAATTCCCCAAAGAGATAAAACTGCGGCTGACGAAGCATTTAACATTAATGAATAACATGTGAATAACTTGCGTTAAGCAAAGCCACCAACGGTCATGAACAGTCCAATGTGACGTAAAGCGCAGAACAAGCCTAGATGATGGAAGGTCGCATTCACAACTCTTGATTTGTCGAAAATGGTATACTGCCGGCGTACGACATTGTTTTATCGGTGCAGATGTAATAAATATATCATCATCCTGACTTTAACGCATAGGAGTGCAATGGAGAACCGAAATTAATCAGACATCCAATGCACTTTTTGCAGCGATCGAGAGAACATGGACTAGATCCGTCATCTTAAAAACGGAAGTCCGTCAACAAATAAATTCCACGATTCAGTGGGGAAGATAGGGAGTGACGTCACTGTCATTTCTGAAAAAAATGTTTCTTTTTGAGAACTCATAAACGTTATAATTGATAATATGTAATAGGCAACAAAAAGAAAACATCTCAGATGATAGTCTACAGTAATTCAATATGTCAGACAAAAGTTATGGACACTTTGTTGAATTAAAATGATTCAGATGGGATTTCGAGACAGGAACATTAAAATTAGAGGAAGGCAAAATAACGTGTATGCAGAGCGTCGTTCGGGTGGCAGATATCTTAAATATCGCTGGCAGCAAGCTGTGAAAAACATTCGTTTCCACCACATCATCATCAAGTACCGGGCCAAGTGGTGTACGTCGTGATCATGTCTCTCCACAACCTTCGATCTCGGCAGCTATTTATCATTTATGTCGTTGAGCTTCTGCCAAGCCATTCTCTTAAGCTGTCTGTTATTTTTTCTCTTTGCTTCCATCTATCTCATCGTCCCTCAATATTTCCAGTTGTTACAATATATTCAAGTTGTTCTCTTCTCATTACATGGCCAAAAAATGATGGTTGTCTCTTCCTAATATTGGAAATTAGCTCTCTTTTTGCTTTGACCTCTATCAGAACCTCTTCATTACTCTTCTTAGCTGTCCATGGTATTCTCAACATTCTTCTGTAAAACAACACTTCTACAGACTCCAGTGATTTTTTTGTCTGTTGTCCTATTGTCCATGACTCGCATCCGTCTGTTAAGACTGGCTCAACGTAACATCTAAGAACTCTTTTTCTTGTTTCTATTGTCAAAAATGGATTGTATATTATTTTCCTCATTTTTTTGGAAAGCTGCTTTTGCCTGAACCATTCTACATCTCACCTCTTTTGTACATCTTCTGTCTGATGTTAACAAAGTTCCCAAATATTTAAATTCATTTACCTGTTTTAATAGCGTTCCACTTGTCTTTTTTTGCACTGAGGTGATGTCTTTTTCTTTGGTGTTACCATTACCTCTGTCTTTTTGCTATTAAGGCTGAGTCCTTTATTTTTGCTTTCCTTCACTATAATGTCCAACATTTCTTGTAACTCATTTTCACTCTTAGCGATTAATACTGTATCATCAGCATACCTTAGATTATTTATATTATGACCTCCAATTGTTATTCCAGGCATGCCCCTTATGGATCTTAAAATAATCTCACTATAAATATTAAACATATCTGGTGACAGCACGCAACCTTGTCTAACACCCTGTTTTATTTGTTGAAACATTCCCAATAGGTTTCGAGTTCTTATGGCCGCTGTTTGTTGCCAGTACATGTTCTTTATTATTCTTAGATCTTTGCTGTCTATGTTTATGCTTTCTAAAATGTTGATTATTTCTTGGTGCTTTACTTTGTCAAATGCATTGGTGTAATATATGAAACATTGGTATATATCTGTTTTCACCTCTCTGGCTCTTTCTACTAAAGATCTTATGATATCAATGGCAATGCTTGTTCCTTCATCTCTAAAAAAAAAAAACACTGTTCATCGCTAATTTCTGGACTGTTTTTGTTTCGCACTCTTCGCATGATGATTCTTAGCAATATCTTAGTCATATAACTCATAAGGTTTATTGTACAATGATTATCGCATTCAATCGCACCCGATTTCTATGGTAGGGCTATGAATATTGATTTGAGCATGTCTATATATCCGCTAGTGTAGATATCATTCAATATTTTTGTTATTATTCTATTCCAAAATCACCCATGGCTTCAATCTCTTCTTTAGTTATATTATCTTGTCCAGGAGCTTTGCCTGCTTTCATATTGCGCGTCTTCCAATTCTTTTCTTAGTATTTCTGATACTTCTCTATTATCCTTAATATTTACTTCTGTTCGTTCATCATTATAAAGATCCTTAATGTATTCTGTCCATCGTTCCCTTATGTTTTCTTCATCAATCAACAGTTCTCCTTTCTTTGATCTCAAACATCCAGTTTTTGATTGCGTTTTTCTTCCTGTTAATTCCTCAATTTGTTTGTATATAGCTTTAGCATCTCCGTTTTGTTGCAATTCGATCTCTTTGCATCTCTCTTTTAGTCATGCTTCTTATGCTTCATTGCATTTTACTATAATTTCATTATTTAATCTCTTATACTCATCTTTATTTTCTTTATTTCTTCTTCTTGTATCCATTATCTGCAAAATATCATCTGCCATCCATTTCTTCCTTGAATGTGTCCTCACTGGTGGTATGAACACTTTTGATGTTTGTTGCATTAACTCTTTTATCATTTTCCACTGTTCATCAATGCTTTGTATCTTCTCTATTGCATTGTACCGGTTCTGAATTGTGATTTTATATTTGTCTTGCAGCTTCTTGTCTGATCTGAGTAAATCTAAATTTAACTTGCTGTTAACTAAGGCTCGTTTTGTTCTTTTAATTTTACTCTAAGCTGTCCCACAACTGGTACATGATCACTATTGCAATCTACCCCTGATCTAGTTTTCACACACACACCAGACTGTTTCTAAAACTATTGCTTATCATTATATAATCAATTTTATTACGTGCGTTGTCCCCTGGGCTTTTCCATGTCCACAGACGTCTTGGATGTTGCTTAAACCAGGTGTTTCCTATCATCATGTCGTGTGTTCTTGCCCATTCAATAAGTTTCTCACCTCTTTCATTCCTCTTGCCTAAGCCATAATGACCAACCACTTCCTCAACTCTTTATTTTCCTACTTTTGCGTTAAAATCCCCTTGAACTATGGTGTTTTCATGTGGTTTGCATTCATGAAGTGCCTCATTTAACTCGTCGTAAAATTTATCAATAGTTTCATCTAGACTGTCTGCTGTTGGTGCATAAACTTGTATAAGATTTATGTCTATTGGCTTCCCATTCAATTTCACTAAAAGGACTCTGTCAGATATTGGGTAAAATCCTTTCACTGATCTTGCTATTTTTGCATCCAAAATGATACCTATTCCTTTTTGGTGTTCAGTACCTCGCTTCCACCTAGTTACTACATACAACTCACTAATTCACATCACCCTATGTTATCCCATTAAAGCATGCCCTTATCCATCTGTTTTCTAAAGTAAACACACACTACGTCGATCCAATTGATAATCTTATACAGACACATAGTCTCGCGCATCGAGTCACCCATTTAAAAATTCACTAGATCACTCATAAATTCACTAGTTCATTATAAATATTAACACACCGTTTAGCTTCCTCTTGTAAATATTAATCGTTTTCTCAAACATTCTCATGTTAAAACAATCACTCATACAGTCATTCAAGTAGAACTAAAAATAACACAATAAATATCTTACATTTCCAACATAAATTGCTGAATCGTCAGTAATGTTTGATCATTTCTCATTTATATTCTCGACATTCCTTTATCAAGTAACTTACTTTATCAATAACGTTATACATCTGAAACAGAAGCGAATACGTTTTATTTGAGAAAATATTACCAAAACGTAATACATAAAGCATGTTTTATTATTTAGCATGATCAAATTGAGAAAGCGAATTGTCTCTTGATGTGTGCATGTAACATCTACTGACCAGTTTATGTGTTGATAATAATCTATGCATTATAACGTCAATTTAAATACATCACTTAAGACCACACTGGAAAGATGAGGCTATTTCGCGTTCACATGATTAGAGGGCAACGACACATTTACATGAGCAACATTTTCCGGGGTAATATTTCTATAACTGATTTGCCTTTTACCATAAATTACGATACCGGAGTAAAACTTACCGAACCGAAATAACGATTCTTCAAAAGTGTATAGCTTGCGATGTTTATAAATTACCCCTCTCTGTACACCTCCCTGAAATTACTTCTGGGTACCCCTGAGTGTCTAATAATTTCCTCTTGATGTAGGATTTGTGTTTCCATTTTGTGAGATACGATCCTATAATGCAAACAAAGTTAGCACAACTGTAATAAATTTGTCACATTTCGTGTTGTTTCCCTTTGACCAGGGAAGTTTCCTGGCTCGTCGACACATCAAATAACCCAGAGTGACACGGGACACTCAGCGAGTAACCCTTTGTGACACGGGACACTCAACAGCTAACCCTTTGAGGTAGCCGAACATACTAGGAAACGTACGGCCTCCGTCTGAGTAAATAAACAACACGTACGGTCCAACGGTCCTGACACAGGAAATGCGAATTTCCCGTGTGTCTAATTGGTAAACACACAGCTGCATGTCAACAAAAGACTTTTTTTAAATGCTCCTTACTATTAGTATTTTGTACTAGGGAATGTAACAAAGAGTGTCACAGTTAGGTATCGTAGCTGTATCAAATAACAATGAATGACCATATATGTTTAGTTCTATGTGATCTGCATTATCTGCATACATATTTTGAACATTCAACCTCCTAGTTTAAAACGCATTTGTCTTTCCCTATTCATTCCGTTTAATTCAACGGTTAACACAACTTACACTATCCGGTATTGAATACCTCCATGGAAATGAATCATGTAAATATATGCGGTTTTGTTTTAATGAATTAGTCCAAACATTCGTTAGGCTGAAATCGTAATTCATATGTGATCTTGCTCAAATAAAATCAATGATTGAAACTTCAAGATTTGTATTGCGTGCGTTCTAGATCATTGAACCTGATCGATTAATAATAGTCCCACTGCCTCGTGTACTAGACCTAGTGTGCTGATCCTCTTGGGTTTAGAATAAGAGAAATCTTTACAACTCAAGAGTTTATTGTTATGATTTCACAACTTGGTTCATGTCACAACTCGTGTCCACACGACTCTCTCTCTCTTTTTCATAGTGAAAAGAAAATATTAAAAATAACAGACATCAACAGAGAAACAACACCAACATAGAAAAACAAAACAAAAAGGTGAAGGTGTAACAAACATGTGTTAATAAAATCATGATTGCAAATCATCATCATGTGCCATACCCGTTGACGTAGGTGATTAGGCTGCATCGTTACAATTCTGTTGTTGACTGTTTTCTATGCCATGGCACCAAGCTATTTAGTAACTTCTCTCTTTGTCGTCCGCGATCTCTCATTCCTTGTATTTTGTCAGCTGTACTCCTATTTCCTCTTCTTATGATATGCCTGAAACATGTTGATTGTTTCTTGTTGGTGTTTTTATGATCTCTATGTTTGTGTTGGACTCTTTGAGAATGTCCTCCTTGTTCTTATTAGCTGTCCATGGAACTTACAATATTCTTCTGAGAATTCGCATCTCTGTGGTCTCTAATCGTCTTTTCTTGTGTGTGTTTACTGTCCACGATTCGTACCACCTTCCATAGGTTATAACTGGATCTATATAGCATCGATGATCTCTCTTTATCACTTCTATTGACATAGACTTCTTGTATAAGGCGCTTTTCATTTTCTGAAATGGTCTGATCTATTATGTATTTTATGTATATGGTGCATCCTCCATCTGATGTTATATATTGTGCCCAGGTATTTGGCTCGTACACTTGTTTCATATGTGTCCTGTTTATTTTTATGCTGCATGGTGGTGATGATTGTTTCTTCGATGTGACAATTACTGTTATTTTCTTATTATTCAGACTAAAACCTGTCTTGTTGCTTTCTTTTACTATTATGTATATAATGTCTCTGTTTATTAAGACTGTGTCATTCGTATATAGCAAATTGCTTATGTTGCGACACTTGACTTCACTTCCCTTTCTGTCTTCTATTGATCTCATAATATGTTCGCTGTAAAGTGAAAAGTGATCTTCATTGCTTTGAGGGCAATTCTGACCTATGCAATAGAATCGTTGACAGTAGACTAACAAATGAAAAGACAATTAGAGACCACAGAGATGGGATTTCTCAGAAGAATATTGAAAGTTTCCTGGCAGCTAAAAAGACCAATGAGGAAATTCTCAAAGAGGTCAACACAAAAAAAGGAGCTAACAAAAAGCATCATAAAGAAACAATCAACATTTTTCAGGCACATCATGAGAAGAGGAAAGTTTGAATACTTGGTCACAATTGACAAAATACAGGGCAAGAGAGATCGCGGACGACAAAAAGAGAATGTACTCGATATCATGGTGACATGGCATGGATGCGAATTGTAAAGTTGCATTGTGGATTGAAGATTGTGGAATGATATGATCGACTGCACCAACCGGTATGGCACATACCAAAACACACCATAAAGAAACAAAAATCATCATGATCGTTTATAGTCAACGAAATGCCATTTTAATATAAAAATAAAAGTTGCTAGTAGTGCGTACCACGGGGAAAAAAGCATTGTACATGTATATAGTGAGTTAGGTAAAGGACGTAACTAGCATTATTGAAGAAGAAATTGTTTATTTTTTTATTATATGTTATATTAACAAACATCAGAAAGAAGCAATCAACATCTGTTGCTGCAACCTAAACAATTTACACTATGTGACGACTGTACTTTACATTGGTTACATTACAATCTAAGTTTTAAAATTAATTGATTTTTGTTGACACAAAAGTGTCAGTATGGCAGTTGACATTGGTCAATACGGAGTTAAACAAGTGATCATGTTAAATCATATAAGTAAAATGATTCATTACTTCCATTGAAATAAGTTCTACATCACATTACTTACTCCAGATTTTCCTTCAGTGATTACTTTCAAGATCTGTAAAAGACAGTCTGATTTTGTTATGTAATAAATATGTGCATGTGCCACTTATATAATAAATATGTGCATGTGCCACTTATATAATAAATATGTTTCAGTGATCTTTGTAGAAGTGGTATCAGAAAGCATAACAGAATGACAACATGAGAAATCAACTAATGAATTGATAACAATGTTCGATACATGAAATTGAACACACACATTCTCATCTACTCAGGCAGACATGACACACAATGATGATCTTCCTCAAACTCTTCTCTCTGTGTTTCTCTCTTAATGTTCTATTGTGTTCTCTTTGGAATTATTTTAACATACAACGTCATACACACTTACATTTTGTATATCTGCAGTGTATCCAGGGAATACATTAATAAAAAACGTAATGACTCCATACTTGAGTTTACTCTATATTAGTACAACGATCGTTATACTTTCCAACTTCTCGCTGATTCCTGTTACATATTTTTGTTGAGATGAACTGATGAACTTTCTCATCTTTGACTTTCTGTTTCAAAAGTTCAGCAGATTTCACAGATCGATTACACGCATTAATTAATCTAAATATGAGATTTGCTCTATCTTTCTAGTACAACAAATCGTTTCCTCAAATTTGACATTACTTACTCTCGCAGCATATTCTGCAATCTAAATTAGAACATAGCATAGTTTTATGATGTTTTCAAAACAGCTTGTTTAAGAAACGGAGGAGAGGATGTTATGTCTGTGAAGTGAGCAGATACATCGTATGTCCCCTTTATTGTTATCATCGCCCATTTAGTGTATTTGTAATCAATTTCCTTATAGTCATTTAATCACTCCGAACGAGAATATTAATGGCCATTTGACAACTTTGTCATGGTAACGAAAGCAATGATGTGGAAAGTATATTTACCATTTGTTACCAGCTTACGTTACCAACTGTCGTCTAACTGACTGTGTTAACATATTGCTTAGTTAAACTTACCACGGCGTATTTTTTGTTCTTCTCAAGAGCCTAGCCAATTAAAAAAAAAGAAAAACAACATTAAAACACACATATTTGTAATGTACTTGTGTAACGTCTTTCTGTTTTGAGTAAAGTCCACTTGCTCTTTATCTGTTCATTCGATAATCTGTCATTAAAAGACACTGGGTTCGAAATACACTTACCCAAACCCTAAATCTAAAGAAAATAAATAAACTAAATGCACACAAACTAAAAGCAGTTGATATATGCAGTATTTTTTTTTTAAAGTTACGGTTAATCAGGGGAGGTCACTCGGTTAAGTGAAAGACGGTAAGCTAAGAAATGATCTAAAAATTTACACCATTTCATGCATAACACACTTCAATTTCAATCAACATCTACCAGTTCAAATAGAGTTCGGAGACTATGGAAGATTCTAGACTACGGTGTCATGAATTTACAAGTGCAAGAAGGTGGATAACAATTACAGGGAGATAATGTTTCGGCTGCATTCTTGGGGTGTATCCGACGTTGTGGGCGCATACATTGTTGAGTGTGCTATGTCGTCATGATGGTCGATCATATATATCTAACCCTGCCGAACACTCGAACAGAATGGCGAAATGATCGATATTTAGATGTGAATGTGTACTACTTCCAGATTTTACTGTTAGTCAGGTGGGATGTTGCCTAGATTTAGGAGAGCTAAAAAAGATCCGGGATAGACTTGTGAAGAAGCTTATCATTTCACACTGTGAGTTTTGCTGGGGAGGAGATCTGAGCGCTTATGGACAGTCGTTCGATGAGAATAACCCAACAACTAACACTGGGGATAACTGTATAAGTTGCGGAGAGTCACGGCCTGTCCACAGAATAACGAACGGCTGTTCAAATATGTCAGGTCAAGGTTGTCTTGTAAAAGGGACATAATCTATGTGTGTTCCCAGGAAGACACGAGGGGCGTTCCAACAGCAGCTTGAAAAGGTGGACGGAAGGGCGGAATGTCACCAGGAAATAAGTTCAGTTAATAGATCTAGATTCAAGAGGGAAGAAGCTTATAGGAGCCATTATAAAATGCTAGGTGAGATTACACTGGACAGATTATTTGGAGATACTTCCGTAATGAAACGTAGACGTGTTCGAATAGTAATATATGTACACACCACACACACACACACAAACCCACACACACACACACACACACACACACACATTAGAAGATAATAAATATCCTACGACATATACGTGACTTTAAAAAAAAAATGACAAAGCACCATTTTCCCTGATTACAAAGAAGCCTTTACTTACATCGCCACAGGTTCGTTCTAGTCAGCACCATGTATTCAACCATCTTCATCCTTTGTAAGCCATGACGCTCTCACTCCCATCCTTTTTTCGTCCTTCCACCCCCCCCCCAATTAAAAAAAAAAGAACGTATGTGACAATTGTAGTAAATCACATTGATACATCCAGGGTTAATGTTTAAAAATGCCGATGTTTAGGTGATGCACTACATTATGGACGGATTGCACAACTACTTGCTATTTTATTTTTTGGCACACCTTTGGATTCATCCGGTGTGCAAATATGATGAACCGTAACAACAAATAAACTACGTAGTACATTTCTAGACTTCATGATATGTACTATATGTTTGTGTCAGCCTTATATATGCCACCTTACCTTATATATTCCAACGGCCAACCCTCGTGTTTTTAGTCACTTGGTATATGTCCACAAATCCCTGCGTTCCATTGGCTGGAACAAAGAAGTAACAACCTCCCCGATATGATGCAACACCCGTATTCGATTGACAGTTGTAGTATAATATAAGGAAGCATTCAGAATAAAATCAATACTGAATTAGATGAGCAGCAATTTGGATTTAGGAAAAATAGCTGGACAAAAGAAGCCATATTCTGCATGAGAACACTAATCGAAACATACACAGAAGTAAACAAACCAATAGATGCCTGCTTCATAGACTACACCAAAGCTTTTGATAGAGTACACCACAAACAACTTATATAATGCCTGAAACAGATACATCTAGATGACACGGACATACGACTAATATGTAATATATACTGGGAGCAAACAGCAAAAATAAAATATAACAAAGATAACTTTACACCCATTGATATATAAAGAGGAGTAAGACAGGGATGCATCCTATTACCAAGCTTGTTCAATCTATACACTGAGTAAATTTTTAAAAACATCATAGAGATGCCAGAACTACACATTAATGGAAAAATAATCAATAACCTAAGATATGCTGACGATACTGTACTACTAGCAGAAAATCCTAAAGATCTACAACAATTACTTAATGAAATAAACTTGATAAGAAAAAACTATGGGCTAGATATGAATATCAAAAAGACTTAAACTATGATCATAAACAAAGAAGATACTCAAAACCCACAAGCGTATATCAAAATTGAATGAATAGACCTGGAGACAGCTCAGAACTACAACTACCTTGGACATACTATAACCACTGATGGAAAATGTACAAATGAAATAAACAAAATAAAAAGTAAGGCAAAAAAGTAATTTTAATGTCATGAAGAACATACTAACATCAAAACAAAAAACACCAAGGCTAAAACTAAGAATAGCAACATGTTACATCTTCTCAATATTCATATATGGTGCAGAGACTTGGACATCAGACAAGAAAACAGAACAGAGATTTGAAGCCTTTGAAATGTGGATATATAGAAGAATAGGTAGAATTGGATGGAAAGAAAAGAAAACCAACGATGGAGTCTTAAAACAACTAAAACTGAAATGAGAACTACTAAGCACAATTCAAACAAGACAAATGCGATTTTTGGGCCATGTTAAAAGACACAACAGCCTACTAAAAGTAATCCTGGAGGGGAAAATACAAGGTAGAAGAGGCAGAGGCTGACCAAGACTAACATGGACGAGTAACATCAAAAGATGGACAAATCAACCTGCACCATCAAAGTAAGAGACAGAGCAGAATGGCGCTCCGTGGTAGCCAACCTTCATTGCGGAGAAGGCACTCAATGATGATGATGATGATGAGTAATATAATATAGATAATTCTCATAAACTAATGATTTCTTTACTCGGTAAGCAGTTCTCTCTGCTACATTCCGACACGTTGTTCGTCCCTCCAAGCATTTTTCGATCAAAAGCACCTCAGCTATCGAATCAGTAATTGATGTAAAGTGGCTGTCGTTTTAAAATTTCTTTCACTTATAAAAATAATATGCTTTTAGAATGATACATAACATACAAATAATTACCCTTGGTTTAAAAAAAATAATAATTAACAAATAATGAACATTGCTTGATATTTAAAACATTATATAATATCTTGAGTTCATCATGTTACTTACAAATTCGTCGTTTTTTGACACATTGATAATCTTAAAAAATATAAATGAATTAGGTGTGACCATAATGTAGTGTCGTAGACATCAATGACTTATTGTGTTTCTTAACCTCGCACTCACGCTCTTGATTGTTTACCCTCGGACTTATGTAATCATGACTCATTTAACAACGGCTTTACTACCCTCGTACTTATTTACGCAATGATTTATTTAACCACCAAAATATTTAACAAATGGCGAGGTTTGATAAAATATCCTTAGAAGAATTGAAAACTGCTAGAATATAAATTTAGATCAGAGAAGGAGTATCTTGGCCTACGCCCTATGAACCGACTACGGATACAAATGTCAATAGATAGAAAGATAGTAAACAAAATGGGCATGTTTAACCACGAAGTTATCTAATCACCAACTTTTTTACCAACAGACATGTTTAACCACAAACCTATTTAACAACGGACATCTTTAACAACGAACCTATTTAGCTACAAATATATTTAACAACCGGCTGCTTGACAACGAACTTATTTAACAACACATTTATTTAACAACAGACATGTTTAACAACTATATTATTTAAAAACAGACATGTTTATCCTCAAACTTATTTAACAACGGTCACATTTAACAACGAACTTAATTAACAACAGACATGTTTAACAACACATTTATTTAACAACAGACGTGTTTAACCACAAACTTATTTAATAACGAACATGTTTAACCACAAACTTATTTAACAACGAACATGCTCAACTACAAACTTATTTAATAACGAAAATGTTTAACCACAAACTTATTTAACAACACATATGTTTAACCACAAACTTATTTAACAACACACTTGTTTAACCACAAACTTATTTAACAACGAACATGTTCAACTACAAACTTATTTAACAACGAACATGTTCAATCACAAACGTATTTAATAACACTTTTGTTTAACCACAAACTTATTTAACAACGAACATATTCAACTACAAACTTATTTAACAACGAACATGTTTAACCACAAACTTTTTTAACTACGAACTATTTAACAACGAACATGTTTGACAATTAACTTATTTAACAACAGACATGTTTAACCACAAACTTTTTTAACTACGACCTATTTAACAACAGACATGTTTAACAACTAACTTATTTAACTACAAACTTATTTAACAACGAACATGTTTAACCACAAACTTTTGTAACTACGAACTATTTAACAACAGACATGTTTAACAATTAACTTATTTAACAACAGACATGTTTAACAACTAACTTATTTAACTACGAACTTATTTAAAAACGGACATGTTTAACAACGATCTTATTTAACTACGATTGGTTATTTGGTTATGGAAAGCCCCGGTATCACTGCAAACGAATTAAAATCCATAATTGCTCAACTTCCCGTGCCAGTGGAATCATCCGAATTACTAACTCATCTCCCAAACAAAGAAAGGTAACCGTAGTCCCCATCGTAGCAGTCTCAACACACGCCAAAAGACTTAAGGCGAAACCGCGCAGAAAGTGAACACAGTCAACTGTTCTCTGTCATACGATATCATCCTTCATCGTAAACAATTGGGATATCGAAACATGATAAAAACGGATGAAACACACAGCTCACGGTGTGCACAGAGCACTTAACTCAGTAGCTCATGCAACAAGCCGGACCTGGAATATGAGGAAACTGCAACAAGGAACACTTTTCAGACATAGCCTTCAATGGTTCCTGCCGCTTATCCACCATATACCATGGAAGTTCACGTCCTCCGGAAAATAATGATCGTCATATTGAGAACAAAAAAATATTTAGCGCTTGATGATGTTAGGACATCGTTCTTGACACCAACCGATCTTATAAACCACAGGCAGTCGTCGAATTATCCCCGTCACACATCAAACAACAGACCCTGCGGTTAGCGTACACTGAACGAAACACGATGCAAATCCCCCAAAGAGGAAAATCTTCGGTCGACTTGACGGAGCAATCCATTAATGCGTTTCAGCATGTAAAAAAATTGCTTAAAAAATTCCACCGTCGGCCATTGAACAGCAGTCAATGTGACGTAAACTGCATGTCAACACTAGACGGTGAAGGTCGCTTTTACAATACTTGACTTGTCAAAAAGGAACATTGCTGTATGTACTCGGCGGCGCAGATTTGTCCACCTCGTCGGCGCAGATTTGCTAAGTAGAACATCATCTTGATTTCAACACAGAAAATTGCAATCAGAGAGCCGAAATTAATCAAACCCCAGATGCAATGTCGGCAGCGATCGAGAGAACGTGAAAAGTTCCACCATTTTGAAAAGGAACTCTATCATTTAACTATCGTTTAACTACGATCTTATTTAACAATAGACATGTTTAACGACGAACTTATTTTAACAACATACATGTTAAGCAACGAACTTATATTTAACAACGGACATCTTTAAATGACGAACTTTCTTAACAACATACATTTTTAACAACGAACATGTTTAATAAAAAAAACTTATTTAACCACGAACTTATTTAACATCGGACATATATAACCACAAACGTATTTAACAACGGACTTGTCTGCCACGGACTTATTTAACCACTGCTTTATTCACTCACAATTATTCACATAGATGGATACTATTAGGATTATTTAAACGTTTGGTGAGAATGTTATACACTACATACTTAAAGAAGCTTGTATAGGAGTAATGTATTTTGGATATCCTTCTAAAAATTATACACTCATTAATTCGTTCATCATGGACGAGTAACATCAAAAGATTACCAAGTCAGCCTATGACAACTTGCATCATCAAAGCAAGAGGCAAAGCGGGATGGTCTTCCATGGTAGTCAACCTTCAATGTGGAGATAATACTCAATGATGAGGATTAATTCACTCAATCATCAATTATTACAATCCAAATCCATTTGTTGGATCATTAACTCGCTCGCTCATCATTCATACATTTATACACCTACGCATGTTACTTCTAAGGGACATACGGAAATAAAATCATGTTCAGATCACATACTCTGCAATTATATATGTGAATACTTACATCTATCATAAAATCATATATCTAAAACAGAAGATATTAAATTGTATATTATAACATAATTGTATGTGGACAATTATTTATCACTAGCATCACTTATTCGGCTACAAATTATGACGATATATTTTATTGTGATTTGTTTGATGTGAAACCACTGATCATTATTCTTATTTCCTCTAAGCAGAATAGAGTTCATCTGTTGTGATCCATTTATTAAAATACGAGTCATCCAATGTGTATAATTACTGATAATAGGGTTGTCTATATGTGATCTACACAGGCATGTGTATTTACATCATTTTCATTGATGTGTCGTCTCCCCATCGAAGGTGATAAGCACCAAAGAACGCTATTCCGCTGTTTCTTGCTTTGATAGTGCAAGCTGCCATAGGCTGAGGCTGAGTAAAAGCATCAAGATGCACTAAGATGAAAAGAGATGAAAAGTTTCTGTAAAGCTGATGATAATGATGGCAACATACAAAATAAAAGAGATAAAGAAATTGTATGGTATCAGCTTTACGTAAGTAACAAAACAAAAGTCGATGTTTCGGCCAAGTATATAATGATGTATGCATGCATCTAACTACATGGCGATAATATGTTACATGCACAAGATAGAGAAAACAAAGAAAACAAAACAAAATGGTCACTTCCCTACGGTCCAAAGCTTGGTCAGGCACTGACTAAACTAATATCGGAGAGCGGGCTGACAAACTGTATATCTCAATGACCAGACAGCCAGGTGTGAAATGAAAAGGTAGGGTTCTAAACATACGGGGAGGTGGGTAGAAGATACGTGTAAACTGTGTATATCTAACAATGGGTGTGAACAATGAACAGATGCGCAAAAAGACGTGTGCAACACCATACAAACGTGCAAGATTAAGAATAATCTTATATTTCTTTTTTTCTTCCTTGTATATTTAACATTTTATCACCATTTTGTTAAATGTGTGTACATATTGTATATATATATATATATATATATATATATATATATATATATGTGTGTGTGTGTGTGTGTGTGTGTGTGTGTTGTTGTTTTGATGTTTGATGACTTCTTTCTCTCTTTAAAAAAAAATGTCATCCTTGTCATAGTCTGACAAGTCCATCTTTTTTTACTAACCGTACAATGCGTGCGTGATAATTTTCATTGAAATATGTACACACCATGTCCTGACTGCTTCAATTTAAAACTAAAATAATATTCCACATGAAACAATTAGTAGATGCATTGGTATGTAACTTATAAGGGCATTTTACTAGAGTCGATTGAAGGTCGTAGCCAGTAGGCGTTGACCTGTGTATCTGCTGAATTCAGAGAATTGATCGAAAACAAAGATGAGAATTGCAATGTTCCTCAAATATGATGCGTGACTGTTCGTAATGTTGGAGAGACTATCTATGTTTGTATAGACTGTCATGTGTCCCACTCTTAAAGGTATATTCTTATCGTTTTAAGCTAACAACTAAATCACAACACTATAGCTCGTTTCAAATCACTTGCCCAACTTTAAAAATCGATAGCTTTTTAACCGCTTGTTGTAAGATATTCAAAATTTGCATGTAAAGTTATAATGATTAGAACCCAACAGGGAATTAATTTCATTTAAAAAAAAACATTTGGTTATTATTGTTGCTTATTTGATTTATATAAATTTATAACGACCCATTGATGTAGTCAAAACTTAATGTTTACAGTATTTTAAACTAAAAATAGCGAGTACAAATCCATACACGTTAGAATTGACGTATTTGCACGCTTTCCCCGTGGTTTGTTTGGCACAATTCGACACTTGTAAAAAACACGACAAATTGTGTGTTCCATTTCCGTTCATTCATAGGTGTAGACGTGGAACAATAACATTTATCATGAGTCTTAAAATGAAATTCTGCAGTTTACAAAACATCGCAATAAAAATGTATGACTATTTTTGCAAAGAGGCTAAACGAGGAAGATTATTTCATTCTTTAGAAAACCCTGAGAATAGGACAAGACACATTTTGGATTTATCTAAACGGTCATTTAATCGCTGGATTCAAGCACGTGACCGTCAATGTTCAAAATATACAAAATCACAATATAGAGCAAAAATGTTGGATAATTTCGACAGTGAACTTATTAGAAGTGAAATTCGCAAAATGTTGGGTATGAATGAAATTGTTACAATAAGAAATATAAAAATTTCGCTGAAAAAGAACAACAGTATTGAAATATCAAAGTCTACATTATGGAGGAATGTGAGAGCTGCAGGCTTTACATTCAGAAAGTATTCCAATGGACGAAACATCATCTGTGAGAAGCCACATATAGTAGTCATGAGAAGCAAGTACTTACGTGAAGTAAAAGAGGTGCGCAAGCTAGGTTATGATATTGTGTACTTGGATGAAACATGGATCAATGCTCACCACACTAACCAAAGGGAATGGCAGTCATCAGATGGAAAGATTAAGAGATTAATACCTAGCAGCAAAGGACAGCGCTTGATAATTGCTCATGCAGGTAGTCGACAATATGGACTAATACAGAATGCAGAGCTCATTTTTCTTTCAAAATCCATAGACAATCGGGATTATCACTCTGAGATGAATGGTCACATATTTAGACATTGGATTGAAAATTCTGTTCTCCCATCACTAGATCGACCATCTTGCCTAATAATGGACAATGCAGCGTATCACAACATTGTTGCACTTGAAGATAAAGTCCCGAAGTCATCCAGTACAAAAGATGCTATTAAGATATGGCTCACAAAGGAGCACATACAATTTAATAACATGTACTTAAAACCTGAATTACTATCTCTAGTAAAGCAAAAACAAAGGACACAGATTTTTCAAATAGATAAGATTATCCAAGAGCACGGTCATATAAGTTTGAGGCTGCCACCTTACCATGCTCATTTAAATCCAATAGAACTAATCTGGGCAAAATTAAAAGGACAAGTGGCAGATGAAAATACATTCAAAATATGCGATGTAAAGACTCTTGCTAATCTAGCTTTATTAAATATAGACAAAGATTATTGGGCTAAATGTGAAGACCACGTCTTAAAACAGGAAGAGGAATATTGGAAAAATTATGGTTTGTGGAATGTTCAACCCCAAACAGTTATTAATCTTTTAGACTCGTCTGATTCAGAATGAAAGTATATAGCCCCCACAATGTTGGCCCCTATATTACCTTAAATTAGTTCAACAAACGGTCCTTTTCAGGACCACACAACTATGAAAATTCGACATACAGGTATACCTTGATATTATCGTCCGTCCTCACTCTGAGAAGGCAATAATTCTGCTGGTGTTTTTCCTTTTTCAGTTATTTCCCCATTACGGCCATGCCTTTACCTAGTGAAAATTAATCATAGACCAGCAACTACGGTAATTTCTATTATTTAGGGGTTCACAATTTACAATTTTGACAAACATCAAAGAAATTCGCCGCTTTAAGAAAACTGCAGCTGCAAGATATTTGTTAAATATACATTTAAAGGGTCTTTTGCATTCTAATAACATTAGGAAAATTTCAACAGGATTTAACAAACGGTTTCTGAGCAATATCGTTTTGAAGTTGGGCAAGTGATTTGAAACGAGCTATAAAATATGTCCGATCAGTTTAAGCTGTTGCTAACTTGACTCAATTGATACATACTGGGTGGCTATCATTATTCACTGCATTGTTTCAGCCAATCATAACGTTTGTATGTTGCGTTAAACGTGTATCCGGACACACACACATATACACTCATATATATATATATATATATATATATATATATATATATATATATATATATATATATATGTATGTATACATGTATATATACACTAATTATATGTTCATAAAATGTTTTATATGAATATAACAGTTTATTTAACTGCTAAAACAGGTGGATACAATACAAATTATAAGCAAACATTGAAGAAGCTGGGATAATAGTGTCTCTGTGTGACGAAGGTAAAAACCTGGGTTATAAACAAGCATTTATAACACACACACACAAAATAAAACTGAATGAAAATTGAATATAATTTCGTTCCAGGGCCTAGATTATAGTTGCTCTTGTGACCTCAGTCTTCAAACTTAAACAATAGATCGTTGTCGATAACCGTCGGTTTCTTTGCATCAGTAACATTGACATTGCAGCTACAAACACATATTAGTTTACAACCTGGTTTTGTTTTTGTTATATTGAAATCATGTTACTTGTTTATATTAATATTGAGCACCGTTCTACATCCGTGTTATGTCCAATTATTGTAAGTCTCTTTGATGAGTTCTTTTATAATTCGCTCTGCTGCTTCTTTGTCATTAACTCAATGGTAATGTGCTACTGCCTCTGTTATTACATACTTTCCTCATGACCGACATAAAATACAATCATTGACTCAATGGTAATGTGCTACTGCCTCTGTTATTACATACTTTCCTCATGACCGACATGACACACGACCATTGACTCATTGGTAATGTGCTACTGCCTCTGTTATTACATACGTTCCTCATGACCGACATCACACATCATCTTAGACACAAACACACCTTTCGTCTGCCCAAAAAGTTAACATTACAAGATAAGGTCATTTTCTAATGAAAATTTAAACAAATAATGACTGTCCATTTGAAATAGCACAAGAACGCTTGAATTTCTTTTTCTACGGGCATTGAAATTCACTTATAACATAAATCTGACTCCCATCGAAAATTGTGTCGTGTTGCCAGCACAGTCACACACCGGAAGTCAATAAATCAGGAAACAACCAACAACAAGGACAAATCAAATAATAACATAGAGGTAGAAAACTCCAACATCAATGAGCTACTCTTCGCAGATGACCAATGCCTAATATACGAGGATGAAAACCTGCTACAACAGCATTTAACATCTCTAGATAAAAGCTGCACAAACTACAGTATGAAAATTAACACAGCAAAAACAGAGGCTATAAGAATAAGCAAATTAAGACACCCATTAAATATCAAGATCAAAGACAAAGATATACAACAAGTAGAGGAATTCAAGTATTTAGGCACAATGTTCACAGAAGATGGAAAATTAGACAGAGAAATTGACATGCGAATACAAAAAGCAAATGCTGTCACATACCAGCTTTCACCATTGCTAAGACATCCAAACATTTCTATGCCAGCTAAACAACAAATGATAAATAGCATCTTCATACCAACTTTGTGCTATGAAAGTCAAACATGGACCCTTTCTAAATCACATTTAAGAAAGATCAATACATGTGAGATGCGATGCTTGAGAAAAGTAACAAACAACACAAGAAGAGATAGAATACCAAATGAAACCATAAGAAAAATGGTAGGAACAAAACCCTGCCAAGAATATATAGAACAACAACAACTTAAATGGCTTGGCCACCTGGTCAGAATGAATCCTCACCAATCACCATCAAGGGCGTTCTTCTCGAGAATGCATGGAAAAAGACCAAGAGGAAGACCCAGAAGAAGATGGATAGATGCAGTGACAGAGACATGTAACAACAAAGGAAAATCACTAATTCAGACAATTCGAGCAGCA
Source organism: Megaustenia siamemsis (assembly GCA_032433765.1). NCBI lineage: Eukaryota > Metazoa > Mollusca > Gastropoda > Stylommatophora > Ariophantidae > Megaustenia > Megaustenia siamemsis. Next base: position 35,432,366 of record JAVIAB010000101.1, read on the forward strand.
CAAGAACGACAAATGATATAAACCACGACACCTTTTAGGTATCAGTGAAAGAGAAAAGAAGAAGAAGAAGAATGACTGTCATAATCATCATGTGCCATAGCGGTTGGCATAGGCGATCCACAGTGCATCGTATGAGTTCTGTTTTCCATGCTATGACACCAAGCTATCCAGTATTTTCTATCTTTGTCGTCCGCTATCTCTCTTTCATTTTATTTTGCCAGTTGTAACCAAGTATTCCAACATTCCTCTTCTCATAATGTGCCCGAAAAATGTTGATTATTTCTTTCTGGTGTTTTTAGGAGCTGCCTTTTTTGGTGGCCTCTTTGAGAACTTCCTCATTGATTTTTTTAGCTGTTCAGGTAGCTTTCAACAGTCTTATGAGAAATCCCATCTCTGTGACCTCTATTCGTCTTTCCATTTGTTTGTCTACTGTATATGATTCGCTTCAATAGGTCAGAATTGGTTCTATATATCAACGATGGACTCTCTTTCTCATTTCTATTGGCATATATTTGTTGCATAAGATATTTTTTTTTTCATTTTCTGAAATGCTATTTTGGCCTGAGATATTCTGCCTTTTATTTATGTGGTGCATCTTCCATCTGATGCTATTATTGTGCCCAAGTATTTCTGACGTTGCACTTGTTTCAGATTTGTCCATTTTATTTTTATGCAGCATGATGGTGATTATTGTTTCTTCGATATGACCATTACTTCTGTTTTCTTATTATTCAGACTGAGACCTTTTTTGTTGCTTTCTTTTACTATTATGTCTATCATTTCTTGTAGTTCATTCTCTGTCTCTGCTATTAAGAAGAATGTGTCATTCGCATATTCTCGAATTATTTATGTTGTGACCGTTGACTTTAATCCTTTTTTTTTGTCTGCTATTGATCTCATAATATGCTCGCTATAAAGTGAAAACAAATCTGGCGACAGAACACAGCCTTGTCTTACTCATTGTTTTATGAGTTGAAATTGTCCTGTTTAGTTGTTAATTCGTATAGCTGCTGTTTGTTGACAGTACATGTTTTTTATGAATCGCAGATCTTTGCCATCAATGTTTTATTTCTCCAGCATATTGACCATTTCCATATGTTTTACTTTGTCAAATGCTTTTGTGTAGTCTATAAAGCACATATATAGATCTTTCTTTACCTCTATAGATCTTTCTATTGGTGTCATTTCCTTCCACAAATCCACATTGTTCCTCACTTATTTCTGAATTTATTGTGTTCATTACACGTGTCATGATTATCCTTAGTAATATTTTCGTCATATGGCTCAAGAGAATAATAGTGCGATGGTCTTCACAATCAGTGGCGACTGACTTCTTCGGTATGGCTACAAAGATAGATGTTGGTAGATCTTTGGGTATGTGGCCAGTGTTATATATCTCATTGAGTAGTTTTGTTATGACTTGTACTCCCAGCTCTCCTAATGCATGTATCTCTTCGATTGTTATATTGTTGGGACCTGGAGCTTTGCCTCTTTTCATGTGATGAATTGTGTCCTCCACTTCACTCTGCATTATTGGTGTTCCTGTGTCTTTGTTTAAAAGAGTTGTAAATCACATAATTGATGTAATATTATAGTAAATTTGTTACAGTTATATATCATTATACATACTGGCAATAATCCCTCCAGCCCATAATGGATCTGAGAAAACACAAAATCGTCAGACAAAATACAGTTCTAAACACATTTATGTAACATTGTTATCAACAATTATAGTCACTTCATTATATTTGAAGTCTCTTCATTCAATTATAACCTGAAGCGGATGCTTCTATCTATGCCCGTGGTTCTGGTGTAATTCATTGGACACATTTGGGGGCATCGGTAGCCTAGTTGGGAAAACCACCCGACTAGACTAGCGACGTTCGGACAACCCGTGTTCGATTCCCGCTGGGAGCAGTGTGAATTGTACTCGTGGTTGGAAAAATAAAAAAATACCCCCACGGTCGACCCAGCCGTTGGCAGAAATGGGTACCAGGGTATTATCCTGGGAAGGTGAGGAATGTCGCTTCGCATCTGAGTTTCGATGCTTGAGGCGACACTATACAGAAATATCCGAACATTTCTGGATAGGCGGCCGAGCACATATGGGCGTAAACTCGCGTGCTAAGACGCCGGTTCAAGTCTCGTACTTTACTTTACTTACTTTACTCATTGGACACAACAAGGAAAGAAAAAGTTCGTTTGTGTTCCTGACATGAAAGTGAATCCTGCATAACTCAACCACTGTCAAAAACATGGGCACAGTAATACGATCTTTGTAAAGATTAATTCAATCGTGTAATTAATATAATAAAATGTAATAATAAAATCGACTAGTTACACAATTACTTCAGTGTATCGTCATATCATCTTCACTAGACAACAGATAACTCCAAAACGTGATTCGATATCCTCCTCAATGTAACCTCCAACATGTTGCTCGTAGACACCCCGTTTTGGGTTGAGTTGTCATCATATTTGTCTATCGCAATAGCGTTGCTATCCGGCATGAAACCAGTCGAGTTAACCTTCCTATGGGTTCTTCAGGTTTGAGAATTCACATTCATTGCTATCAGCATTTACTCGTTCTGAGAGCACATAGAGCATCAACCGTTGATGTTTTATCCTTCAGTGAGCCAAGCCAGCAAGCCAGTCTGCTCATTAATTTCATCTTTCACTATGAGCACATGCAATCAGTCAATTTAGATGTTGCTGATTAAGGATAGTCGACATGGCTGGAATCTCATTTATTATAAGTGTAATTTATCGTCTACGATGACACGACAGAGATACAATGTTACATTGATAGTATAACAGAAAAACAACACTGGAATATTAGCTTAACCTACAGTCAAGCAGGAATGATGTTGACGTTATATATATCGGGCCAACTGACGACATCATATACACAACGCAAACGGAAACTGGGAAAGTTGTGATGCAGAATATGCAATCAAACAGCTGCTTCCCGTTACAATTATTAAACAAATTCCTTTTATTTAAAAAAAAATTGTGAGTCAATAACTTTGTCAGGACAAAACATTATTCTAAGCCATAGACCGCTCGGCCATAGACCGGACGTATCGATTTGAAAGGTATACAATCTAATGAAGCCTTATTACTTTAACAACAGCTGTCTTGTGTAAACTGAAAACAATTCTGTGCAACAACTACCGACTATGTATGTTACTATACCCTGACACGGGAAGGAAAACAAAGTGAGTCTGCTACAATCGCCGTTACGATGACACCTTCACATTGAATAGATAGATCACATTGGAGACATAAACGAATGCATGAAACAACCACTGTCATTGTGCAGTGTGTAGATTGACAAATGGTTAGGGAATATTATTGAGAATATTTTTTGTCCTAACACCATATTTCCATATACGCCACTTGGCGTGACGGGGTACTTTACTTTTTTTTTTTTTTTACTAAGATCATTTTTATCGATAAGGATTGATTGTGTCTGTAGGTCGCCAGTGTGTGATCAAGAAAATCAACAACATTTAACAACTGCTGTTGGCAATACACAAACGTTGGGATAAGTTTGCAAGTTAACCCTGTAGTTACACCATGAATTGAATCTAAAAATAGTGTGTAAATGCATATAGTGGATCTCTGGAAACGTAAGCAGTACTGTTGCCACAAGCTGAACTGACCATTGGTGCTAGTGTCACTAAATAATACAAGCAATGAACTGCATGACATTTCACTTGAAAAATGCAGAGCATTTAAATTGATAAAAAAGGAAAGAAACAGCGCTCTTTTGTGTTTCTGAAATAAAAGTGAGTCATGCGTAACTCAAACACTGTCAAAAACATGGGCACAGTAATACGATCTTTCTAAAGATTCATTCAATCGATTAATGTACCGAGTAGTTATACAGTTAATTCAATTTATCGTCATATCATCTTCATTTAATTTGAAAAATTCACGATATTTGAAAAAGAATGCTTCATATAAAAGCCAGTCATGAATTAATGGCGCTTATTTTCAGAACTTTATGTAGCAAGTTAAATGCTTGACCCTATACAGGGCACCGGCGAAAAAGCTGGACTGAAGTCTGACAAGCCAAATGTAGACAAACTTTACCTTGACTTCACAGCGTACAAACATTACGTGAAGCTTCATCTATTAACTATAATATTATATTTCTCTCCTTGGTGTATGGGCAAAATGCTCTTCTAGTGATGCGAAGAATTCAGTTGCTCCCAATGGATAAGTACGACCCATTAAAAGCTTAACATTTACTATTCAGCGCAGCTATGTCTTGCTAATATTAAATGCTAGCAGCAATTACGAGAGATTAAAGTTTAAATTAATTAATTCATGGGCTAAAGTGTGTAAAGCAAATTATGTACTGCATGAATTACACATCGCAGATTGTAAACATATAAAAATAGTGGACGTACTAAAAAAACATAATTTTCTAATGCACTTTCCACTTGAATGTTCCCAGTGTTTTAGTGTAAGTCTAATTTAACCGACATTCGCAATAATCAAGTCACCGCCTCAGAAACTCAAGCCATTACTTTGAGCGTAGCCAGTCAGATCTGAGCTTCACACGCATGCTCATTGAATCACAGTGCAAACACTCATGTGTATAGTTATGTGTATCACGCCATGTCAATGTCTGTATTAAGTGTCTTAGCATCCATTGTTAAACTACTTGAAGTGAAAGCAAAAATACAAATGTCTTCATTCACAACTGTTCCTCCAACACGAGCCATGAAAACCCGCAAATAACAAACCAAACTTTAAGGATGGTGGGAGTCTTAGTGAAGTTATCAAATCGGGGCCAGAGAATGGAAGAAAACAATATACCGACAATAAGTCCCAACGTTGTATACAAGTGATCTGAAGAATCGTGCAATATAGCACAGTGTGGAGCTAATACATCTCACAAACGAAATTAATGAATACAATTTCTTCTTCCTCTACCACTTCTTTCTTTCTACACCTTGTGTTGCACGGATCTTCAACAAACACGTTCCGTTATGTTCCTTGCCATTCAGCTAAGATCATTCAATTTCTCCCCCCCCCCATTATCTTCATCTCTTTTCTTCCTCTTGCCCTCTCCAAGAATATTTTGATCTTCCAATTTGTCTATTCCCCTGGGGATTTAAAGGAAAAAGCCTGTAGTGTAATTATCTCAGTTGGCTTCCGCAGTGCGTGTTTTATCCAGCGTCATCGTCTTCGCTGCATCTTTTTGTCTACTGCCATTTGATTGGTACTTTCTCATAATTATACGTCAGTGATTTTGTCCTCCTATTTTCATACTTTTATTCGGCACATGCATCCAATAATGAAGATCTATATCTTCGTGATTGCAATTTGCGTTCTTCCCAGTGTTTCGTCGACATATGACAATATTTAACATTAAATACATGGAAAGAGAGATCCCAAATGGCAAAGAGAAAAGATACTAGATAGCTTGGTGTAATGACATGGAAAATAGTCAATAACAGAATTGATACGATGCACCCTGGATAGAAAACTTTGGATGGACATGATCTGCTACGCCAACCGGTATGGCGCATGATGATGCTGATTTCACTTTATAGTTTTTATTTTTCTCATCATCATCAAGTGCCGGGACTGCGGCGTAGGTGATCATGCCTCTCCACAACTTTCGATCTCGACAGTTGTTTATCATTTCCGCTGGTGATCTTCTGCCAAGCGATTCTCTTAAACCTATAGCAGTGTTTGTTATTGTTGTTGTTGTTGGTTGTGAATCGGCCAGGCTTCTGATGTTCGTTATCTTGTTGTTTCATAAATTCTATCTATAGTGACACACACAACTCAAATCATAGTTTTCGAACAAGGTAAACGAAGTCTTTTTTGATGATTACTAACTGTTTTACAATGTCCCTGATTCACTCAACATGTTCCATATATTCACTTATAAAAACTGTGTTACTTGACATAGCCGACAGTTTAATTATGTGTCAGTAAATTTTGTGATCGTATAGTGTTCTTTGTAATATATGCATAATTCTGATGATTCTGGGTAACTTGCTAGTATTCTGACTTGATCTCTAGTTACACAGTTGGACTTCTTTCAACTATTACACTTAAGAGTCCAAAACGTATCACAAAAATCCTCTAACGAACTATATCATTTGTCTAAGTCCTAACTCTATCTTCTGCCTTGAAGCAGGTATCTGTTTGTTGCTTTCTCGTGTTGTTGCTTGCAGTTCAGTAAAGTCTAGATGAGTACTGGCTGAGTCTGGCTGAGTGTAGCTGAGTCTGGCTGAGTGTAGATGAGTACCCGTTTCAAGTCAAGTCATGGCTTTTTAATGTCCATCTAGCCACACCCACCTGGCTAAAAAGGCATCATGGGAATCTATCTATACATGTCTTATCATTCCACTGTCTACCATCAGTATTTTGTTAGCTCCTCCTTTTTAAGTATGTCCATGGTCTTATAGCTATAGAAGTCCCGTCGAAACCTGTAAATCTTCCCAAGTCTCTCCCCTCACCTCACAATAAAAGCTTACAGCGATTCTTTGCTCCCCTAGTCAGATAGACTCAAAGCGTTACTCACCGCTTCTTGGCTTTGGTGACTTCTGTGATTATTATTGACGCCTTTATGCGACTCAACTTCGAATATTTCTATTGTTTATCCGTGAGAGCTACCTTATATCAACAAGCGTCAGTCATTCGTCTGTACGGGTCTATCACGCCTTTGTTGCGTTACGTAACTTCTTTTGGTCCGGGGCGACATGTTTTGATTCCACTACTCAGTTTAGACACCTGTCGTCTCTTGTTGACGGTTACGTCTTCGGCACCTGGCTTTGTTGACCCGACTTATGCTTGTTCATTTCTTTGTCTCCTTTTCATTCTATGTCGATCTTGGCTATTTCTTCCTCTCATTTTCGTTCTTGCATTCCTATATTCTTTCTCTGACGTTCGTTCTATTCTCTCTATTCTTCCATTATCATCCATGACTGAGTCACACTATAACAAGCCGTCTGTTATTTTTTTTTCTCTTTGCTTCCCTCTATCTCTTCGTCCCTCATTTTTCCCAGTTGTTACAATATATTCCAGTTGTTCTCTTCTCATTACATGGCAAAAATTTATGATTATTTCTTCCTAATATTGGAAATTAGTTTTCTATTTGCTTTGGCCTCTTTCAGAAAGTTATCATTATTCTTCTTAGCTATCCATGGTATTCGCAACATTCTTCTGTAAAACCACATTTTTACAGACTACAGTTTTTCTTGTCCTATTGAACTAATGTGGGTTTCTTTAATTTTTGTTTTTATATTTTGTTTTGTGTTGTTGCATGACTGAATGCATTACTATAATGTTATTTACATTATAGCTTGAGTCTTCATCACAGATGAAGCGACATTTAAGAAGAACGAGCGACTTGCAACAATGGATGGACTCCTAAATTCCACATGTAGAGAGAAAAAAATCCGTCTGCAAAATAAGGAAATATAAACGTTTCCTCCTCGTCTTAAATGTATGGGAATGTGGCATGAAGGAGATATACATAAATGTAACATAATATTGGGATTTTATAGAAGCAAGTGAAGCAGAAGGTTAGAATTGATTACTAGAATCATATCAGCGAAGTCTATTAATGAAACAAAATGTTGATTTTAGAGTACTTCAGACCAAAGATAACAATGTCAGAAACTATTGCATTGTCTTTTGAGGCAGAGATTATCACACCCAAATTTGCATCGAGTAGTTATGACAACGTTCAATCACACTTTTAGAAAGTGGTACATCCGTACCTGGAGCTGCCTGCGAATTTAGACTTTGCTTGACGCATTCTATTTTTCACCATCGAGACAATGTGACAGTAAACAGATGCATATGAACGATTGCTATCATTTTGCACAGTGAATCATCAAATAATTCTTCACATGTCTGTAACTAACACGTGTTTTATCATTTCTTATGCATGCTTGCCAAAGACGACTTGTTATACTTACAGCGTGTGGAAGAAGCCCCATCTAAATAGTGTATATGTTATTTTTTTTTAGATATGATATTTGTAAGTCATCAAACAATCGATAGACTCTTTAATCTTACAAATTAACCATACGCAAATGTTTTTTATTTCTCATGATAATTTTATATAAAAAGCATGGTAATTTCCTAGTTTGATCAGATATATTATTTCAGTTGGAAGAGTGATGGGTAATTTCCTAGTTTGATCAGATATAGTAATTCAGTTTGGAAGAGTGATGTCCCCTAAAATATGTCTGCCCAAATACAGTGGTTCTACGCATTCTTGGCGTTGGGGTCATTACGCTGGCATGTAATCATTTCGGAGTATCTGTTGATTGGGCGTTGGGTCCAGGGGTTAGGTTTAGCTTTAGTGTTAAATATTTATAAATATATTATAACGCGTGACAAAAACGACGCCACTCGGCCTAATTATGATCTTCTGATCGAAGGGTACAAACACATGCCAGCGTAATGACCCCAACTCCAAGAATGCGTAGAACCACTGTATTTTGGCAGACATATTTTAGGGGACATCACTCTTCCAAACTGAAATAATATATCTGATCAAACTAGGAAATTACCAAAAACATAACCAAAAAGAATCACACATAGTGTGGTAACGAGTTTCAACATTAGAGTACACGGTTCAATAACACCTGATCTGCAACGCCTCATATCAGATAATGTTGTAAAGCAGAATGGAGATTCGTATAACCAAGATGAAGTTATCTACATGAGACATGTGCGTACTTCATCAAAGACGGCACGACTTTTACCTGAGTTGTTTTGCTATCCGGTGGTTGAGTGGTTTAAATGTATTGACCATTTCAGTGATATGTAATTATGTAAGATTGTGTATATAAGAGAACTACCCATACATAAACATATATATGTATATACTGATTATATGTTCAGCAACATGTGATATGCGAATATATAAACACTCATTGAAACGAGTGGATACAATACAAATCTACAGTAAATATTGAAGAAGCTGGGCTAATATTGCCTCTTTGACGAAGGTAAACAAGCTGCGGTTCAAAAACATTCAATTAACAAGCCTTTGTAGCATAAAAAAACAACATAAAACTGAAAGAAAAAATGAATATAATTTCCTTCCAGAGCCTACATTATAATTGCACTTATGACCTCAATCACCATATTTACATAGTAGATCGTTGTTGATAACCGCCGGTTTCTTTGCATCAGTAACATAGCCATTGAAGCTACAAACACATTTTAGTTTATATTCTCGTTTTTTTTTGTGATTTCCAATTGCAATCATTTTACTTGTTTACATTAATATTGATTACCGTTCTACATCAGTGGTATGTCCTATTATTAATTGCAAAAGAATTTCCTTGCTGTATATCACTTCCGTGGTCAAATTTGTTTTCTAGTATTTATACTTTTTCGATCGCTTATATTGATTTATCATTGTGTCTATGGACACATATATTCAAAGATAAATGATGCTAATATATACATCAGGGATGGCCAATAAGGTACCCGTCCTTTTTTAGGCCAGAAGCGTCAACAAAATAAAATCAGGTTGCATTGAGCAAAATGTCCTGGGTAAAATTGATTAAAAATGTGTTACATTAACTTCTACCGTGGAGAAAGCTAACTCAAATATTCCCTAGTAGTCTGTTTAAAATAAAGTATAATTATTGGTGGAAACATCCGAGGTAAATCAAAGAAGAATAATAGTACAAGCAGACCTACGTTTAACACTCAGAACACTCTAGTAGTTAATTTAACGTCGCCTTCCCGTCACTCCCGACCCATCATTTTTTCCGTTTGATCATCCTGCGACCGACTTAAACAAAGGAAAAAGCCGACGAATGGTTCTAGAGCCGACTCTCGATTCGGCGAGTTCAAACAGTTTCCGCCAAGAAATACTGTCAGTCACCCACCTCCTCCACTCCAACACATTCACCTCACAATTATTTTACTTTCAGTTTCTTTCTCTCCAAACCTCTTTTCATCAGTCAAAATTATATATCCGATCTGATCATTCTGATTTTGTCGAGTTACAGTGAACAGTTCCATTTTAACAGAAAACAGTGCTATTGTTGTAATCTGTGTTTTCATTGTCTGTTGCTTCTGTCGTGGTATAATATGAACAATAAACGTCAATTAAATGAAAAAAAAAAGATTTTTTCATGAAAAATGGGAACATGATTTTTTTATTTATCAACAATATGGATAGCAAACCGCAGTGCCTTGTGTGTTTGCAAGTGTTGTCTGTAAATAAAGAGTATAATCTCAAACGGCAACCCACACATCATCACGTTACTAAATACAAGGAATACATTGGTACAATACGTTCTACACGTGTGTGCGATTTGAAGAAAAAGGTTTGTGCTCAGAAAACTGTTTTTACTACATTACCAACAAAACAAACAAGTTCCTTAATGGCATCGTTTATTGTAAGCGCAGAGACAGCAAAATAAAAAAAAAATCATTATGTGACGGTGACTTCGTAAAACGTTGTTCTATTAACATGGCGCCTGCATTTGGGGAAGAAAAAATTGCCAGTCAATTTGAGAGCGTTCAACTATCAAAACAGACAGTCACTAGAAGGGTTGAAGAAATAAGTTCTCATATATCTAGTGAATTAAAGAGTGTCGTTACAAATTCCGCTTACTTTTCTTTTCTTTGGATTAATCTACTGACATATCAGACACAGCACAACTTTTAATTTTCATAAGAACTGTCTCAAATGACTTTGTTATCAATGAAGAGCTACTAGCTTTAAATTCATTACATATTACGACCAAAGGTCAAGACATTTATAACTCAGTTATGAAAGTTGTTAACGGTATCGGTGACATAAACAGCCTTTCAGCAATAGTGACAGATGGCGCTAAGTCAATGTGTGGTACTCAAACTGGTCTAGTTGGATTATTAAGGAAGTATGGAATCAATTGCCCAGCATAACACTGCATTATACACCAGGAGGCGCTGTGTGGCACGATTCTAGACGTGGAGGATGTTATGGAAACTGTAATACAGTGTGTGAATTTAATAAAAAGGCGGGAATCGGTCTTTGACATACCGACAGTTTATACATTTTATATCAGAAGTTGAGGCAGAATATGGCGATTTGGTGGTCTACACACAAGTACGCTGGCTAAGCAGAGGGAATTGTTTGAGGCGGTTTTTTGCTTTGAGAAACGAGATAAAGCAGTTTTTAGAGAAACATGATACCAACAAAGAACTGATCAGAAAAATGTATGATCCACATTTTAACAGGGTATTGGCCTTTTTAACTGATATCACCCAGCACATGAATGAACTCAACGTGAAGCTTGGGACGTTCCCAAAAAGTCTCAGATTTGGTAGAACACCTAGATGGATTTATAAGTCAACTAATTTTTTTTAGATTTACCCTGGCCAAAGAAAACTTCATTCATTTTCCGTCGTGCAAAGAATTGATTGAGGAGCGCAGTGACACTGATTTCAAATTTTCTGTATTAATGTTAGACAAACTATTGGAGCAATTCAATTAACGATTTTCTGACTTCAGTGGTACACGACAAGAACTGGCATTGTTTAACAACCCTATGAAGTGTGACATCTTCCAACAACATGACACTTTTCAGTTGGAGTTATGTAACCTCCAAAGTGACCCCTTTTTCCAATCAAGAATTGGCCACGGGAAAATTATCCCGCATTGAGTGATTTCAGTTTGAAAATTACTTCTATGTTCGAAAGCACATATATATGTGAATGCGCTTTTTTAACAATGAAGGAGATTAAATCGTCACAAAGAAACCGACTCACTGATGGCCACCTTCAGGATTTATTACAAATATCATCATCTTTACACAATGACTTTGATGAACGTGTTGCTGCACATGAACGTCCACATTGTTCTCATTAAGGTTTGTTGCATGTTGCACTTAAAATGACCTAACTAAAACATGTATGTTAAACAATATAAACATCAACTTTTATTCAGTTTTTTAAATCATCTAAGCATTTTAACTCTGTTGCAAGAAAATGTTTAATGTAATCAAATAATGCCGATAAATAACAAAAATATTACTTTAAAACAAATGCCAAGTTTATTTGTGTTGATGTTGTTATGTGTGTGGCACGCCACAAAAAAAAAAAGAAAATAATAAAAAAGTGGCCCGCCATTTTAAAGAAATTAGCCATCCTTGATATACATCATTAAGCCTGTTTTGTAACTTAATGCAAATACATTGATGAATTAGACTTTGCTGAACGTTAATGATCGTGTAGTGTGAACATTTTCTTGAACTTTTTGTGATTTCTTTTTCGTCTCTTATCAGCTCTTTTACGACACATACTCCCCATCCTATGTTTGCGATTCTTCGGAGATATCTGTTTTCATAAATGTTTACTTTCTGTTCTAGAGAGTGGGTAGATTTCTCATTTTTCTATCGACATTTGTTGACTTGTATTTCGTAGGAGTTAAACAAAATGTTGCACCTTTACAGATTGAATCTCCAGCAAGTTTTAGTTTGTTGAAAGCCTTTGTTGCTTGTGCGATGTGTGAGGTCTCTTGTCTCCATGACTCAACATGACCTTGGTTTCCTAAGTACATACATGTTGTACTTGAAAATAAAATATTCTCATTAGTTCCCGATTACTTACACGGTCAGCTTTATCCAGCATATAACAAATCTGAGAAGACATAGATATGTAGTTGTGAATAATTATAATTCTAACACAGATTTGAGTTGATTTCCTAATTTACCTCGAACTTCATATAATATCCATGACTTAACAAACCTGCTGAGTTATAGCTCTCATTGCATTTGACAACCTCTGACACTACGAATCTACAGTAGATCAGTGGTTAGTAAACTGTTGAACTGAGGAATAGAAGACTAATTCATCCCATTGACTTACCATCTTCTAAATGCATTGAGTCTTAGGTTACAATGTTACCTGATGCTCTGACTGCATAACATTATATCTAGTGTAATGCTGGCAATATTACCAAGAGAAGTATCTATATGATCAAATAAATAATGGAATACACACACACAACCATTTCTAAGTCTGTTACTGAATCATTTCATCTTTACATTTATCATCGCCGTGTTGTTAAGAATATCATTTTCTCTTCATCTAACACTGGATCTGTTTGCTTATTTGCTGCTTGGATCACCATCTCTGCACACCAAACATATCCATATGTGTTGCGATATTTCAATAACACTTTCGGGAAAATCCGAAGAAAATCCTGGCCTTCGTACACGAACTCCGTAGCACGACTTGGGGTCCACAGTGTAGGTAAACCTTTGCTGACAGTTGTTTTCACGAGAAGCGGCCATATTTATAGTCTACTCGATTCGAGTGTAACTGTCAAGTGTTCTTTAACGTGTGCAATTGCACACGGGATCTCCTGTTTATTGCCGTTTTCTGAGAATGGATTTATCTGACCTCACTACCTAATGGTTACGTGGAGGGTAACATCATACAGAAACCACGGAATATTTGATTTTTTTTTTTTGAAAGAGCATCACTACCGATTCTGAAAGACTTTAATTCCTGGTGCTTCCTGTCCTGAGGCCAACATCGTACATCTAGACACCCAGCCCCCTATATAGGACCTACATACATCTACGCCTATATGTCATGCACCTGTGTGTGCCCTATATCGGATCTAACTACATCTACACCTCTATATCATACACCTGTGGGTGCCCTATATAGGACCTGAATACATCTACGCCTCTATATCATACACCTGTGGGTGCCCTATATCGGACCTAACTACATCTACACCTCTATATCATACAACTGTGTGTGCCCTATATGATTTTACATCAAAGGACATTTTGCTGAGATGATCAAACAGACTCGTATCAAGAGGTGAGCTTCTGTTCGCGTCTTTGAGATCGATTTAAACATGACATGTCTCAACGTCTAAGTGAAGCCCACATAAACATGACATGTCTCAACGTCTAAGTGAAGCTCACATAAACATGACATGTCTCAACGTCTAAGTGAAGCTCACATAAACATGACATGTCTCAACGTCTAAGTGACGCCCACATAAACATGACATGTCTCAACGTCTAAGTGAAGCTCACATAAACATGACATGTCTCAACGTCTAAGTGAAGCTCACATAAACATGACATGTCTCAACGTCTAAGTGAAGCCCACATAAACATGACGTGTCTCAACGTCTAAGTGACGCCCACATAAACATGACGTGTCTCAACGTCTAAGTGAAGCTCACATAAACATGACATGTCTCAACGTCTAAGTGAAGCCCACATAAACATGACATGTCTCAACGTCTAAATGAAGCCCACATAAACATGACATGTCTCAACGTCTAAGTGAAGCCCACATAAACATGACATGTATCAACGCTAAGTGAAGCCCACATAAACATGACATGTCTCAACGTCTAAGTGAAGCCCATATAAACATGACATGTCTCAACGTCTAAGTGAAGCTCACATAAACATGACATGTCTCAACGTCTAAGTGAAGCCCACATAAACATGACATGTCTCAACGTCTAAGTGAAGCTCACATAAACATGACATGTCTCAACGTCTAAATGAAGCTCACATAAACATGATGAACACAAACAGCAGCATTACCGCAGGTAATTCTAACGAGACAGTAGCCTCCGTGTTTGGTTGGGAAACAGATTGCCTTCTTCCTGACAATTATAGTGTCTTCTCTCTCAGCTTCTACACCATGCACTGACTTGTGGTAATTCTAACTAGACAGTAGCCTCCGTGTTTGGTTGGGAAACAGATTGACTTCTCCCTGACAATTATAGTGCCCTCTCTCTCAGCTTCTACACCATGCATTGACTTGTGGTAATTCAACAGTTATGAATGTATGTAATGTGGAGGTGTATTAAAAAACAAAAAAAAAGCAAGATTATGAACTTTAAATGGCAGGACAAAGTAACCAATTCTAATATATTACTTAGCCAAACTCCCTTCGATTATGGAAACACTTAGGAGTCGTAGACTAAGGTGGCTGGGTCATGTAAGATGAATAGCAAACATTCGTATTCCCAGATAAATATTGCATTTCGAAATTAAGGACGGAAAGAAACCAAAGGACAGGTCCATGCTGAGATACAAGGCTGTTTGTAGGACTTCCTTGAGGCACGTTTATATCACTGAAAGAAATTGTGAAAAATATGGCTGCAGTCGTAGCACATGGAGAATACACATTTATTAAAAAAATGGCACATCAGCTTTTGAGGCAATGCTGATAACAAATTTAAAAAAATAAAAGGCGCAGGAGAAAAGAGACGAAGCCTGTACGACTAACATATATTGTTTATTCTGAAAACAATGAATGCCTATCAAAATTCAGCCACGGGAAAAGCAGCTCAGCAAAACAGACAGCGTAAGACACTAATATTTTACCAAATTTTCTTGCTACTAATCATTTGTGCAAATAATAAATACCGTATTATTATTATTATTATTATCATCATCATCATTATCAAAAGAAAGAAAAAATCTCTGGCTATCAAAGCTGCTCGAGAGCACTCAAATGTTATTTAAGATGAAATAGTTAAGTGTCTTCTTGGAGACATGTAGAATACCATATCCACATCTGTTTGTTTTCTTCTCAAAATGTTATTATGTTGACAATTGTGCAGCATTTATGGATAACAATGTCCTGACAATAATAACTGACATAAATACTATGGATTATAATTTAGTAGTTAATGCTTCAAACTAAAAGGATTTTTTTAAAATGGCAAGCTTGGGAGTTTTGGATGATGCAATATTCAATTTTTAACTACAAAAAGTTTTAATATTTTAATATGAGCTTCTGTTATTCACTTCCATTGTGAAGTAGAAGTACGTGTATTACATTTTTGTGGAAAGATAAAAATGGACAAATCACTTACAGATGACTTCCTAGCATTATGTTTTTTTTTTTTTTCCAGCGTCCTTCTATTTACCAAGAAGGATTATTCTGGCTACATTGTGTTTGTGTGAACATGTTTACACATCTCAGTAATTTCACCAACCACAAGAGCCTTCTTAAAGGCAATGAGTGGGCAGGTAAGATGAGCTCTACTCTCTATACCTTTAACTGCTGTCATGGCCTAGGTGGCCACAACTGTCGTGAGATAGCATTCAAATTATAAATGTGACAGCGCATGAAGCAGACATATCAAACATATGTACGTATATATATATATATATATATATATATATATATATATATATATATATAGTATGTAATTGGGTGATTTTGGAATAGAAATAATAACAAAAATATTGAATGATATCTACAGTGGCGGATATATACCAGACGACCTGCTCAAATCAATAGTCATAGCCCTACCAAAGAAATCGGGTTCGATTGAATACCATGATCATCGCACAATAAGCCTTATGAGTCACATGACTAAGATATTACTAAGAATCATCATGTGAGGAGTGTGAAACAAAATCAGTCCAGAAATTAGTGATGAACAGTGTGTTTCTTTTTTTTTTATAAAGGAACGAGCGATGCCATATATATCATAAGATCTTTAGTAGAAAGAATCATATAGGTGAAACCAGATCTATACCTATGTTTCATAGATTATACAAGAGCATTTGACAAAGTAAAGCACCAAGAAGTAATCAACATTTTAGAAAGCATAAACATAGACAGCAAAGATCTAAGAATAATAAAGAACATGTACTGGCAACAAACAGCGGCCATAAGAACTGGAAACAAATTGGGAATGTTTCAAGAAATAAAACAGGGTGTTAGACAACGATGTGTGCTGTCACCAGATTTGTTTAATATTTATAGTGAGATTATTTTAAGATCCACAAGGGGCATGCCTGGAATAACAATTGGATTTCATAATGTAAATAATCTAAGGTATGCTGATGATACAGTCTTAATCGCTAAGAGTGAAAATGAGTTACACGAAATGTTGGACATTATACTGAAAGAAAGCAAAAATAACGGATTCAGCTTTAATAGCAAAATAACAGAAGTAATAGTAACAACAAAGAAAAAGTCATAACCTCAGAGCAAAATAAAGACAATTGGAATACTATTAAAACAGGTAAATGCATTTAAATATCTGGGAACTTTGTTAACCTCAGACGGAAGATGTACACAAGAGGTGAGATGCAGAATGGCGCAGGCAAAAGCAGCTTTCCAAAAAATGAGGAAGATACTATGCAATCCAATTTTGACAATAGAAACAAGAATGAGAGTACTTAAGTGTCATGCATAGCCAGTCGTAACATATGGATGCGAATCAAGTGCAATAGGACAACAGACAAGATAATCACTGGAGTCTGTAGAAATGTGGTTTTACAGAAGAATGTTGAGAATACCATGGACAGCTAAGAAGAGTAATGAAGATGTTCTGGAAGAGGTCAAAGCAAAATAAGAGTTAATTTCCAATATTAGGAAGAAACAATAATAATTTTTTGGCCATGTAATGAGAAGTGAACAACTGGAATATATTGTGACAACTGGAACAATTGAGGGACAAAGAGATAGACGGAAGCAAAGAGAAAACAAAATAACTGACAGCATAACAGAATGGCTTGGCAGAAGGGCAACAACAGAAATGATAAATAACTGTCGAGATCGAAAGTTGTGGAGAGACATGATCACCTACGCCAGTAGGCCCGGTATTTGATGATGATGAGTTTGTTATTAAACATTTTAAAAATGTTTGACTTGGTGATGTCCATCACCTACGTAAAGTTATCACTATACTACTTTTGTCTCTTTGTTCCCATTTCACCTATATTAGATCAAGCACTACATTCATTTGTTTGTCCTCTGAACAAAATGTTTACTGCATAGTCACCTTATCCATTCTTGATACAAACAATTTCATGTAAATTGGACAAATCACACAACTACTTGAAGTGTACACCAGTACTACTGATTACAAAGACAGAAAATCATGAACTATATACACGTCGATAGCACAATGTATTTTCATGTTAAAGTTGTCATGCAGATCGTTGTACATAGTGAAGTTATGCTCTAGGTTCTAGAGGAACGCTAGGTATCAAATGCAAATATTGTCAAGGGCACACCATTTATTTATTCTTGAGACTGTTTTCAGCATTGTCGACCCATGTCAGATTTAGTGATACATTCTGTCAGGGTTATGTAGTAGAATAGTGTGTGAACACCTGGCCCATTCACAGATAGATGTCACTTTATTTGATCGCAGACACACATTGCGTAAAGACGTAGGATTTAATGTAAACGGATAGCAATTTTCATTTAAATTGAGAAATCGTTGAATCGTCAAATAATTCATAAAATGTTCAATCATTTCTTATTCACATCCACGACATTTCTGCAGCACATTACTTACATATTTTGCATATGCTTCAAGCTGTGGAAGAAGATGGTTGACTCTAAGAGTAGAAAATCGTTTCTCAACCAAGTGACAAATAAAATGTTTGATATATCAATGGGCATACTAATTTTATGCGAAGTGTTTGTGCCAAAATACGTAGTATTGTGTTATAACATTGTTTTAGTCGATGGGAATGACATCGCCTTTAGCATTATCTCTCCTGGGAGATGAGTGAATGACGTCAGCTTAATATCGATCATATTTTAAATAAAACAGGGCAGTCTATTCAGTCTCCATAACTCCTTTATTTCTAACACTAGTCTCCTGGTTCAAACAACTTACCTTATATATTTCCCAATGCAAATTGCTTTGCAGAAGCTAAAAATAAATACAAAAAAGTCAGTTTAGTAAATTTAGTGAGTCAAATGCCAAATACTTGATTGAACGTGTAAAAACAATGAATACATCGTTCAGATGGGGGAATTACCGCATCGCTTGTTTCGGGAAACGATTTCGAGTCCAGACATAATTTTACAGTACGCTACCCTCCCATTAAAGCCATACATCTCGCACATTTATTTAGTATTTAAGTAGACCGTGAGTTTCTTCCCAGATATAAACAAAGAAACAAATAAACTGTCACACACGTTTTTCTATTCCGCATGTAACTACCGACCCCTATATATACGCGGTAACAGGTAAACCCACACCAGGTGAGCAGGTAAGCTATGAAAGTAAAAAAGCTTTATAAGAAAACGACTAGACATAAATCTGTCGTCTGCTCATAATAGATGAATAAAAACAACCCCATCAGTCACTCTGGAAAAAAGAGAATAAAAGAGACCAAAATAAACGTTTCATGGACTAATTATTCCAGAATGCTGAGACATGAAACAAAGAAACAACCATGGTTTAGAAGAAATGGCAGCACATCATCGATCGCGGATATCCTTGATTACCGCCCTTTATGCCACATTCGGTACGTGAAGAAAATGAATGAACAATCACCGCCTCATTATTTTATATTACAGCACAGTACAATATCTACAATGATTATTTAACACATATCTTTAAAACAAAACGATAAATAAAATAATAAATCAATATATGAAATAAATATCAGTCATTATGTTCGATCTAATAAGGAAAGGAAACAAGTTGTCCAGAGAGACAATACTAATCAATAACAAATCACCATCATCATAATTCAATACTGGTTAGCATAGGCGATCATGTCCTTCCATATTCTTCTATCTATAGTGCATCGTATCTGTTCTGTTGTTGACTTTTGTCGATGCCATGACAATAAGCTATCCAGTATTTCCTCCCTTTGTCGTCCGCGATCTCTGTTTTTTTTTTATTTTGCCAGTTCTCCTAGTATTCCAACTTTCCACGTCACATTATGCTATTAGGTCATTGTATTTATTGTTGTATTCGTCACATATTTTACGACTGTTATTTCTTGTGCGTATCCTTACGCTGATAAGCACGAAATAGTTGAATTCCAGTAAATATATTTCATTTCATGCATTCATAATTATTTTAGCCTTCCTCTTTGTCATGATATGTTTTGGCAGATTGGGATGTTATGTTGTCTATTTATCAATTCTATGTGTTCGAACCATCTCATTTGATGCCTTTATATTTATTTCAGGGTTGATTCATTGCCGATTTAATTTTAATACTTGGTATTTGATATATATTTGTTATGTTTGTTATCTCTCTTTAGCACTTGACTTCCCAGGTTGCGATCTTCTGTGTCAGGGCATTGTTCAATAGACATATCTGGTGTTAGTAAATTTTGGGTTGCTATGAATATGACATTTTTGTTTTCGTTTTAGATAAAAATTGGGTTTTTATTATTTTAAGATGTGAGCCATTTGACATTGTAAACGTTTATTGTTTCTACATTAGTCTCTACCCTGATCATGATTTCGGCTTCATTCTTCATATGCAATCTTACGTTACCATTTTTCCCTTTGCCAGATAATTAGGAAATATATGTTTTTGCTTCTAGATATGGAGATATATAGTAACCATCGATTGGTTACTTTTTATGGCTTTTAAATACAATATTGTGGTAGAGACACCCGACCTTTCAAACTACGCATTTCAGGTTTATGTAAAGAAAATTGAGAACTCGCTTGCGCGTATTGAATGGAAATACTTAATCCCGCATAAAAACCGCGTTGAATATATGCATGTGTATTCAGAAACCTCTATATAAGATACCTGAAATATGTATTATGAACAGCCGGGTGGTTGCTACAACTATATGGTATGTCCAACTATTAAATAGTAAAAAAAAACTAAGAGTACTATATGTTTCTATATTTCAAAAAAGAAGAAAATCTCTCCTTAATAAACTCATGGAAGGGAAAAGAATTCTGACATAGGGCTACAATGATATTAATATACATATGTATTTTCAACAATGTTTACTTACTTCACCAATAAAAGTAAGTAGTAACGAACCCGTCACCCCATGTGAATGATATGGTATAGTGTGTTAGTGACCATAACTTTTACAGACCTTCGGCACATGATTTTTTGAGGTCACGTGGTTTGTATTACGCCGCTTTACTTTCTCAGAAAAAAAACCTGGTACCCATTTAAGGCTGGGTGAAACCGAAGCCGTCGTTTGGGATCGTACCCTACCTCTTGTCCTTTGTAGTCCAGATCATTAGCCACTGAGCTATCGCGGATCCCTTACTTCACCAATGCTGAGCAAAAAATGTTTTAAAAAAGACAACATTGTTTGAATGACTATTTTATAGTTATGCTGTTAGCACTTATAATACATAAAGTAGAGACAATGATTTTAATTTTTGCATTAATGATCTAATATGATGTTATGTAAAGAAAAAAGAAAATAGGTCCCAAAAATTAGAAATCGTTATCTAATATAGTGAAAATATAATTGCCAGAAAAAAAATATTGTGCAGAAATTGTGTTAGTGAGATCGGAAACGTTAACTCACTGCAAGACTGTCTTCTTCCTATATATGGAAAAGATTCAAAATACATAACAAATATAATACAGGTTTTGGCTTATTGAAGGCATTAACCTAAACGTATTTACATTAAAACACATATAAACTGTAATTACATTTCCAGGAAGCGTTATAACATGAGTAGAACAAATCAACAAAATCAAAAGACAGTTTCAGGACACGCAAACAAAATGATGGAAATAAAAACACAGAAAAGTATATTCCTGTTCAGATATTTTTTGTGGTGTCAGAGGTGTGAAGAGGGTGGAACGTGGCGGTCATTCTTTATTCACTCCCAACACCAGTCAGAAAACAGAGATAGAATATGAACAACGCAGTTTGTGATGATTACTTGTAATTACTCTCTTTCTTGCACAAACTCATGTATCCATATTTATCTGCCGGGGCATTGAAGCGTCGCAGGAGAAAGGAGAATTGTTTTATATAACCCGGTGTCCGTAGATATTAAGTTTGTTTTCTTATACTTCCTTCTCTATTCGATGTAGTCGTATTCCTATTCATTTTTAAAAATGTCTCTTTTGCTTGTGGTAATTTTCCTATTGTGTTCTTTGCAGGCATTTGCACTGTTAAAAAATAGTCACTGGCATAATATTCCAGTTTACCTTATTAACATACAATAGAAAAATTACTATTATTTATATGCAGCCTGAGTTTTTATTTTCATTAGTTTTTATTTTTATTTAGGCACATTTGATGTTGGTAACCTAGGGTTGATATGAATATAGTTTCAATTTTTTTTTTTATTTCTTAGCTATAAATAGGATTTTTGGTTATTTTAAAATGAGAGACAGCTGAGAGCTGCCAACGTTTGTTGTCTCTATTATGGTTGACAATTAACAAAAAAATATATATATAATTATGCATTTTCTGCACTTTCTATTGCACCGATGATGGGATATACATGCTTAAGCAAGGGAAACATTCGTTGATATCACTTTTTATAGTTAGTTGTTAGCACGTACACAATAGAAAGTGATGTTTTTTAATTTAGTTAATGCTTTAATGATCTAAAATTGCCGGTATCTAAGAACAAGAGGAAAAGATGTCCAAAGAGATTACACATCAATATTCAATTTAATGTTATTACAATTGCCAGAAGAAAAATGGTGGGGAAAATATTTTAGTTAAATCAGAAACGTAAACTCACTGCAAGGCGGTGTTTCTATTTGAAAAGAAAGACAATAAAAACAATATACTGCAAGTTTTGAAGAACGATAAGAGCTTATCTAAAAGTATTTGATCAACAAGCATTCGAATATAAAAAAATTCAACAGAAAAAGAAAGATTTTACTAAATGTATCATGATGATGATGATGATGATCATCATCATCATCATCGAGTGTCGTATCCGCATCGAAGGTTGGCTACGATGGAGCGTCAATCAGCTCTGTCTCTTGCTTTGATAGTGAACGTTTTCATAGGCTGGCTTGTTCATCGTTTGATGTTGCTCGACCATGTTCGTCTTGATATACCTCTGCCTATATTACCTTGTATTTACTCTTCCAATATTACTTTTAGTAGGCTACTGTGTCTTTTAGCACGTTCCAAAAATATGTTTTGTTCAAATTTGATTTAGTTTTTTTCCCTTTATTTTATATCTTTTAACACTTCGTCGTTTCTTTTCTTTTCGTCCCATCCAATTCTACATATTCTTCTATAAATCCACATTTCAAAGTTGTTCATTTTCTATTCTATTGTGTTGTCTAATATCCAATTTTCTCACCACACAGGAATGATGAGAAAATATAGCATAATGTTATTCTTAATTTTATGACTAATGTTATTTGATTTGATGTTAGTATAATTTTCATGGCATTAGTATTACTGTTTTCTATTTCTATTATTTTCTTAATGTCACTTTTGTTTTCCATTACTGCTTATTGTTTGACCAAGGTAGTTGTAGCTATGAACTATATCCCGGTCTATTCCTTGAACGTTGATATACACGTGGCGGTATTGTGTATGATCTCTGTTCATGATCATACTTTCAGTCTTTTTTTTTTATATTCATATCTAATTAATATGTTTTGTTGGATTAGCATATCTCATTATGTAAATGATGTAGAACTTGATGAATTGCTTGTAGCAATACAATGCCATCAGTATATATTATGATATTGATTATCATTCAAATGATGATCAGGCCTGGCAACACAGTGATGTGTCTAAAGATTTTCTCGGTGTATAGATTGAACAAGCTTGGTTATCGGATGCATCCTTGTCTTGTATCTTACTATTCAGAAAAAGATGTAATCAAACAGGTCTGTGGTTTTACCAATATCAGCGTTGGTGACGAGTGGATACCGGTGCCTACGTCATTCAATGGGACTTTCTCGTGTATTGTCACACTAGACAGGAAAAGTAGGGAACATAACCCGGTCGTGGTTAATGCTGAGGTCAACGATATCATCTGCGTTATACCGATGAGAAAGATGCAGTCATCTATACAGACGAATCTGTAAGACGACACCAAAATAAGTGCATGGGCGTTTACATCACATTCGGCAGGCAGAATAGTCAAAGAAGACAGTGGTCCATACATCATGACCACGAGTAGCATGACAATGGAGGTTTATTTGTATTGGTTATGGAAGGCCTCGGTATCACAGCAAACGAATTAAAATCCATAATTACTCAACCGCCCGTGCCAGTGGAATCATCCGAATTACTAACTCATCTCCCAAACAAAGAAAGGTAACTGTAGTCCCCATCGTAGCAGTCTCAGCACACGCCAAAAGACATAAGGCGAAAGCGCGCAGAAAGTGAACACAGCCAACTGTTCCCTGTCATACGATATCATCAATCATCGTAAACAAGCGGGATATCGAAGCAGGATGAAAACGGATGAGACACACAGCTCACGGTGTGCACAGAGCACTTAACTCAGTAGCTCCTGCAACAAACCGGACTTGGAATATGAGGAAACTGCAACAAGGAACACTTTTCATGCATAGCCTTCAATTGTTCCTACCGCCTATCCACCATATACCATGGGAGTTCACGTCCTCCCGAAAATGATGATCGCCATAGAACTTGATGATGTTAGGCCATCATTGATGACTCCAATTCCAAACATATAGACACACAGTGGTGGTAAGTGATTATTCCCAATCCAACAGAAGCCACATGACCTGTAGTTAGTAAAACCACAGAGAGAATATGATTTTGTGACCTTCACTGATTCACTCTTAGATGTGAATGTGTAGTTTACACAAGAGGAGAAGTTTGCAACTACAGTGATCCCATTTAAGGCCCATTCTGGGATAGCAAGGCAAGTCTCCTTTATAGCAGCAGAACTTGATGTTCTCCGCTCCCTTCTTGTAGCTGCCGCCACACGATTCTGATGGCTCATTAACTTGGACATCATTCAAGAACAATGTCAGATTAACATTCCATAGATATGGCTCTGCTGATGAAATGCTTGGTGCAACAGTTGTACCAATCATACTGGAGGCTCCTGGTCTGTGGTAATTAATATCACAGACGTCACATGATGTTGTTATATTCAGTGTTTCTTTCTGGGGGGTAAATATGTGGCACACACATGGAGAATGGTTTGTGGTCACAGTAATCCCATTAAAGGCAATTCTAGGGTAGCATGGCATAGCTGTTTCAGAACAGCACAAACCTGTGATGCTTTCTGTGTTCGCTATAAAGCTGCTACACAATCCTGACCAATTATAGGTGTGGACATTATTCACTTGCAATGACAAAACTGCTTTGTTTACATCATAAACCTCTGGAAGCGAATCATTTATGGGACTAATAGTACAATTTATTCTTCCATCGGGGATATCTTCATTGAGTCCCCCAAAAAAGGTCTTTGGTTAAAAAGCGCATATGCTTTTGAGTTAAACACAAAATGAGCCCACTTCATAGATTCAAACTGATCCTTGCTAATGCCATCCGTTTGAACAAGTTAGGCCCTTAGCTACCAAACGTCCAAAACGAAGCCATCGAATTAACGACTTTATCTACAGCGAAGGTTAACGAACTGTGAACAAACATTTATGTTCAAACCCTTGAAAACATTTTCAAAAATCTGCCAACTCGCTGCAATAACATATATCGTGTTGTCCAATGTAAACATTGCCTAGTCCATAGCTCGAATATAAATAAGCTGTCATTTTGGTGCTTTCCTTGACGTCATCCAATGGAGGTGATGGCAGTGACCAAGGCATTCAAATGGTTAGAGTCACAAGACTACACCCACGCATGTATACTGAGTGATTCGATGTGCATGATTAAAAAAAGTGGAGACAGGCTCTGTACGCATGCAATGGGTAGAGTCGTTGCAGAAGTCCAAAATCATCAATGATTGCCGGTATCTAAGAACAAGAGAAACGAGGTCCAAAGAGATTACAAATCAATATCCAAGGTAATGTTAATAAAATTGCAAGAAGAAAAATGGCGCGGAAAATCTTTCAGTTAAATCAGAAACGTAAATTCACTGCTTGGCGTCGTTGATCCTATTTGAAAAGAAAGACAATATACACAATATACTGAAACTATTGACCAACGATAAGGCATTATCTACAAGTATCTGATCTCTCTCTCTCTTTCTCTCTCTCTCTCTCTCTCTCTCTCTCTCTGCGAACAAGACTCAATCAGAGTAGAATTCCAGACTATCCCATGAAGTCAGCTGACTGTTTAAGCGAATCGACTGCCCAATATAGTTTTTCTTCAGGGAGGTGGGCGTGGACCACATTGCTCTTCTCATGTCTGTGTACTGGGGCAATCCTGTAGAACATGTTTTGTAGCCATATTGTGCAATGTACAGTGGTATAGGCTGGTTGAACCTATTTTGAATTTGGTGAACATGTGATTTCTCATTCTACTGTGGCCAGTGCGTAGGCAAAGTATGATGACTTGATCCCTCCTTGATAGTTGGTGGTATCCGTCACCCTCGTTATGCTTTGGGTGTTCTCGTTTCCATTTTTCAAGGAACTGACCCTTGAGGATGGATTTGGCTTCATCATAACTGATCAGATAGTTCTCTTGTGGTAATCTTCCTCCCTCTTTAGCTAATTTGACTGCGCATTCGTTCCCGTGTATATTACAGTGTGATGGTATCCACCGAATGACTACTCTCTGGAAGTTATTGCATAGTTGGTCCAGGGTTGTCTCAAGTTATCTCGTTCATTGTTCTTGGGGCTTTTTAGAGCTGATAATACTGACAGTGCATCAGTCCGAGTCACCAATTTATTGTGCATGTTATTTTTGTGTTGAGTAACTAGTGTTGCAGCATTTCTGATGACCTCAGTTTCTGCTTTAAAGTTGTTTGAGAATTTTCAATTAGCTATTGACTTGGTGATCTCGTCCTGATTATTCAGCGTCAAGAACATACCTCCCCCTCCATTTCTGGTGGCATTTGTAGCAGAGACATCTGTGTATCTAGCACTGCAAAGAAACACCTTCTACAAAGTATATTTATCCAACGTTGTGGTAAGAGTGTAAAACATGGCCAAT
This sequence comes from Megaustenia siamemsis, assembly GCA_032433765.1. Lineage (NCBI taxonomy): Eukaryota > Metazoa > Mollusca > Gastropoda > Stylommatophora > Ariophantidae > Megaustenia > Megaustenia siamemsis. The sequence continues at coordinate 35,459,140 of JAVIAB010000101.1, forward strand.
TACGACTAAACATAAAACGAACTTTCTGACCACAGCTACAAGCCGTTGAGGTAAGCCTTTGGAGTGACCAGAGAGAAATTTAAAAACAAGAAAATAACATTGTGCAATAAATTATGGACATCCAAATTTAGAAAAAAATGTCATTGAATTAATAATTATAGAAAGTATAAGCTAAATGAAATAAGAAGAGAACTGAGCATAAGTAGATCAAGTAGTTTCACATCAAGATTGATGGACAACACCATCATCATTAAGTGCCGTCACCTTATAGAAATTTGGCTACCAATGGAGCTCAATATCGCATGTTGTTATATGCTGACTTGCCGATCTTTTCATGGCTATTGTCCATGTTAGTCTTTGACTGCCTCTGACACTTTTACCTTATTTCCCCTTCCAAGATAACTTTTAGTGTAGTCTGCTGTGTCTTTTAACAATCTGCGAAAATCACATTTGTCTTTTTTTGAATTATGCTTAGTAGTTTTTTTTTTTCATTTGTAGTTATTTTAAGACTGCGTCGTTTGTTTTCTTTTCTTTCCATCTAAATCTTCCCATTCTCCTGCAAATCCAAATTTCGAAGGCTTCAATGTGCTGTTCTATTTTCATGTCTAATGGGCATGTTTCTCCATGCATGAATGTTGAGAAGATATGCGATTTTGCTATTCTTAGTTTTAGCCCTGGTGTTTTATGTTTTGATGTTAGTACATATTGTTGCTGGCATTATAATTTCATTAAGTAATTGTACATAAATGCACATCAATTTATATTTAGATAGTGCACATTATAAATAAATAATATATATATATGATGGAGGCAGGCGATATGGACAGTGATATGGCAGCCACCCTGGTGGAACGTAGAAGTCGAAGACGCTTGGTGGAATAAGTGATAAACGACCAGGACATGGAAGAAAGCCAGAAATAATGTAGGAACACAACCTGAGATCTTGAATCGTCTGAAAGAAGATCGACAATAAAATGATGCACTTTAAACTACTTGCTCAGCAGGCTAACGATACCAAGTGGTATGATCTCTGTAATATATTGTGCTCACATAAAGCGCTAGACACATTTTGACGCTTTCATCACAGCATGAATAGAACAATACGACACAGATGCATACCAAACGTCAAGAGTACAGGCCAGATATGGCACACATTTGATGAGAGCAAACGAAAGGCGCTGCTCAGATGTGGAAGTTGGTCAGCCGAACCAACATCAATTTGTCCAGATCTACCACATAGCTCACCATTCTCACCAGCTCTATTTAACGCGCAGAAAATAACGATCAGGTATAAACAGAGGGATAGGAGACGAACGATGACTTTTAAGGATGACATTCTGGTATATCGACAGTAAAGAGACAAACGTGAAATCGTTTCCACACTGAAAAACAAACTCGATCGCATCCCTTCCTGGTGTGGAGTATCAGGTTCCTTAGTTAATCCTAATATAACATCAGTTGCATGGTTGTCCTTAATAAGCATATCGTTAAAAAGGAAACACCTGTGGTACGAATGGGAGATAATGAGGTGTACAGGGTAGAGTTGATGACGTACATCGGAGTTAAATTTGATCGCAGCATGTGTTTTAGGATCTAATTCGACCACGTGATAACAACATCCTGCAAAGGATCGGTCTAAGTGAAGGTCATGGCCACCATGCAGCAGAGCCTAGTTAATCTTACTTTCTATGGACTAGACCTCGCACCAATCGAGAATTCTCCGGCAATTATTTCTGTCTATACAACACAAATTGACAGACTGGAGACTAGGATCTTCTTGACTTTCCAACCATGGATGGCATGATCAAGATCTGGAGAGCACAAATATAGCAGAAGATACGTGCAGATAAAGTGTTCATTGCACCACGAGCTCAACACAGGAAATAGCGACAGACTAGAAAGTGGCAAATCATGGGTTATTCGAGCAGCAAATATCGTCAAACAGGTCTATTGGTTTACCAATATTAATACCGGCGAGGAGTCGATATCGGAGCCGACGTCATTCAGGGAGACATTCTAGTGTATTGTCACACTCGACATGATATGTAAGGTACATAATCGTTGTTAATGTTGTGATAACACCGATAAGAAAGATGCAGTCTTCTATACAGACAGATTCGAAATACGACATCAAAGGAGTTCATGAGAATTTACGACACGCTCGGCAGGCAGAATAGTAAACAAAAGTGGTGTGCACGTTATGCCCACGAGCAGCATGACGATTGAGGTAAAGGAAGTGGCCCGGGTATTCATCTGGTTAGAGTAGCAAGATTGCACCTACGACTGCACACGAAGTGATTCGATGACCATGATAAGAAAAGTGGATGTTGGCTCTGTACGCAGGCAATGGGTAGTGTCATTGCAGAAGTGAAACATACGTAGGGTCTACATCACTGGTAATGCGGGAGTAAGGGGTTTTGAAAGATCGGACAGTTTGGCTAACTGTGATGTCTTTCTAGAATGTCAACCAATGGATTTGGCGGACGTCATCAATGCCCTTCGATATGTGGGAAGGGCACAGGACAACCTTGAGTCCACGTCACTCCGGTTTATAAGATGCGAGATACGATGGACACCGCCAGAAACAACATTCTTTGTAGGATATATATATATACATATATATATATATATATATATATATATATATATATATATATATATATATATATATATATATATATTGGATTTAGGAAATATAGCGGGATAAAAGAAGCCATTTTCTGCATTAGAGCATTAATCGAAAAGAACACAGAAGTAAACAAACCAATACATGCCTGATTCATAGACTACACCAATGCTTTTGATAGAGTACGCAACAAACAACTTATAGAATGCATAAAAAATATACATCTAGATTACATGGACATACGACTAATATGCAATCTATACTGGGAGCAGACAGCAATAATAAAATATAACAAAGAGAATAAAAAGAGGAGTAAGACAAGGTTGCATCCTATCACCAAGCTTGTTCAATCTATACACTGAGCACATCTTTAAAAACATCACAGAGATGCCAGGCCTACACATTAATGGAAAGATAATCAATAACCTAAGATATGCTGACGATACTGTACTACTAGCAGAAAATCCTAAAGATCTAAAACAATAACTTAATGAAATAAACATGACAACCAAAACATATGGACACGATATGAATATCAAAAAGAACACAACTATGATCATAAACACAGTAAATACTCAAAACCCACAAGTGGACATCAAAAATGAAGGAATAGATCTGGAGACAGTTCAGAACTACAACCCCTTTGGACATACTATAACCGGTGATGGAAAAATGTGCAACAGAAATAAATAAAAGAATAGGAATGACAAAAAAGTAATTTTAATGTCATGAAGAACACACTAACATAAAAAACAAATAACACCAGGGCTAAAACTAAGAACATCAAAATGTTACATCTTCTCAATATTCCTATATGGTGCAGAAACATGGACATTAGAAAAGAAAACAGAACAGAGAATTGAAGACTTTGAAATGTGGATATATAGAAGAATAGGTAGAATTGGATGGAAGGAAAAGAAAACAAACGATGACGTTTCAAAACAACTACAAATGAAAAGAGAACTACTAAGCACAATTCAAACAAGACAAATGCGATTTTTGGGCCATGTTAAAAGACACAACAGCCTTCTAACATATACCTGAACGCGAAAATACAAGGTAAAGGAAGCAGAGACAGACCAAGACTAACATGGACTAGTAACATCAAAAAATGGACAAATAAGCCTATGACAACCTTCACCATCAAAGCAAGAGACAGAGCAGAACAGCGCTCCATGGTAGCCAACCTTCGTTGCAGAGACGGCACTCGATGATGATGATATATATATATATATATATATATATATATATATCATCATCATCGAGTGCCGTCTCTGCAACGAAGGCTGTATATATATAGGTATATGTATATGTATATATTCTGAGTTTAAATTATAAGATTTATTATTCTATTTATAATACCTTTTGTAGTGTCAATAGGTTTTTTTTTATGATATGTTAAGAAGAAGTAATTACATCAGAACGGACATATCTGTAAAGGCTTGCAATCGGCTGAAAAGTTACTCTGAAACATACGTTTAGTTCATAAACCAATGCAAGCACTGGCCAGCATTATGTAACATATATAATTTACTCACGAATAATCTTCCCAAGCTGTAGTTAGAGCTTTGTAAAGGGAGCGTTTGAGGAATGAAGTAAAATGTATATCAGTAAGCTTCTTCAATGATTCATTTAGTAAGAAAGTAATCACTTTATTGCAGTGATTCCCAAACTTTTAACACCAAACTCACGGATTTCTGCTTTTTATATATTGGAGATTTCGTCATATTTTTTTTACTATCTTATTCGTCAGATAATTAACATATCTGTTGTGTTGTAGGATGTTACTGTAGGTACAGAAAAGTATAGTAGAAATGCATATGTGGAAATGGTTTAAAGTAGCAAGAAAACATGTAAAAAAAAAAGTTTATAAATTACATTTTTATAATTATTTACAGTTTGGTTATTTGGTTATGAAAGGCCCCGGTATCACTGCAGACGAATTAAAATCCATAATTGCTCAACCGCCCGTGCCAGTAGAATCATCCGAATTACTAACTCATCTTCCAAACAAGGAAATGTAGCTGTAGTCCCCATCATAGCAGTCTCAGCACACGCCAAAAGACATAAGTCGAACCGCACGGAAAGTGAGCACGACCAACTGTTCCCTGTCATACGATATTAGCATTCATCGTAAACAATTGGAATATCGGAACATGATCAAAACGGATGAAACGCACAGCTCACGGTGTGCACAGAGCACTTAACTCAGTAGCTCCTGAAACAAGCCGGACTTGGAATATGAGAAAACTGCAACAAGTCTGAAAACTATGTTTCTGAAATGGTTCCTGCCGCCTATCCACTATATTGCCCGGAAGTTTACGTCCTCCTGAAAATGATGATCGTCATAGTATTTAAATGTATAGCGCCTGATGATGTTAGGACATAGTGTTTGACTCCAACTCCGAACATACAAAATACAGTTCGTCGCCAGATTATCCCGGTTGCACACCAAACAACAGATCGCAAGATTAGCGCATGGTCGGTCTTGGGACACACGATGAAACAATCTGATGACGTAGCACGCACAAAATGGCTGCGCCCATGGATTCATGATTACTCTAGTGAATGCAGTCTACAACGAACGAAACACGGTGCAAATTCACCAAAGAGATAAAACTTCGGCTGACTTGACGGAGCCCACCACATTAATGCATTGGAAATTGTAAATAACTTGCGGCAACAACTCCATCAACGGTCTTTGAACAGCAGTCAGTGTGACGTAAAACGCAGATCAACACTAGACGGTGGAAGGTCGCATTCACAACACTTGATTTGTGAAAACGGAGTATTGCCGTGCGTGCAACGCCAATTAAGTGGCGTAGATATGATAAGTAGAATACCATTTCGACTTGAATGCAGAAAATTGCAACGGAAACCAAAATTGATCAGATTCCAAAGCAATTTCTTAGGCGATCGAGAGGACGTGACTTAGTTCCGCCATCATGGAAACGGAAGTCCCAATTATTTACAAGCGCTTAATTAATCATTTCACCTACTCAGAAAATACGGTGTGTATGTTATACAAGCGTATCTAACATCCATATAGATGTTGCTATTTTATGATTTCTAAAAACTGAGTAGGCACGTGACAATGCCCTCGGCGCGACACATTTGCTACAGCTTGACGATGCCCCTGGAGACCGTGAGATCATATTGGGAAGCACATTATTATTTGTTATTTGTACTGTATCTTGCGTTACGATTCCGCTAAACTTCGCATTCTTTTGCAAGTTTCATATTTCCACAATATGTCTCTACCCTAAAATTGCATAACGTTTCTACATCACCATCGTCACCATCCTCATTTGTTTTACCGATTGACGTAGAGGATCATGTCTTCCCACAATTGTATATTCACAGTGCATCGTATTATCTCTGTTGTTTACTGTTTTCCTCGCAATGGCACCGCGATATCTAGCATTCTCTCTCTAAAATCCCCGAAAATTTTATTTGCATGTGTTTTGCCAGTTGTAACCAAGAATTCCTCTTTCCTCTTCTCATGATGTGTTAGTAAAATGTTGATTATTTATTTATGTTTGTATGGGCGATATCTTGTGTGCTTGCCTTTTTGAGATTTTCCTCGTCGGTCTATTTTAGCTGTTTAGGGAACTTTCAACATTCTTGTGAGAAATCCCATACCTGTTCCCTCTAATCGTCTTTTCTTGTTTGTCTACTGTCCAGTATTCACTTTTATTTCTCAGAAATGTTTCTGTATATCACAAACGAACCCATTTTCTTTGATAACTTCTATTAACATAGACGCGTTGCACAATATGTTTTTCATTTTCTGAAATGCTATTTTTGCTTGAGGTAGTATGTGTTTTTTTGCTGTGGAGCATGTTCCGTCTAATGTTATTATTGTGTGCAAGTATTTGATGCTCTGTCTTTGCTTCAGACTTTTTACCGATTATTTTTATGTTGTATGTTTTCTTCATTAACTTAAATTATATATTATTTGTTCTTATATTTTACGATTTAATGTCTCAGTTTGTGTTGTTTCATTCCCAACCATTGCTTTGAGATGTTGATAATGGTTATCTCCTACATGGCAGGATGGCATATTGTTTTAAGTCTTAGATAAGGAAAAAGTCGGATGCACATAATGCCTTAGCGACATGAGGTTTGTTGCAACGAAAAATTCTATAGGTTAGTTCCAAGTCTAACTATGTGTAGAAATAAAGAGATGGTTGTACTGTGAGAACCCGATGTCGATACAGATACCCAGCAGACTGAACTCGTGAGTAATTGGTATTGGGGTACTTATAATATGATTCTGAACCACCATAGTGGACACCAATGGATACGGCTGGGCACCGCTGGGATCGACGGATGGACGCGGTCGGGTGATATGACCGGTCACGACCCAGGGACACGTCGGAACCCCACCCAAATAATCAGTTTCACACCTCTAAACCCCACAAAGACAAGAAAGGACATATAATGGACATGTTAAGGGGAGACAATCATGGAACATTAAAACTTGTTTATACGGTCAGAAAATCGTGAAAACTTAAACTTGGGAAATTTTATAAACGGGAGGTAATTAATTGTAAGTGGGAAGTTGAAGACGTTACCTAAAACAAAAGAAATGACCGATTCATAACAGGCCACTTTCATGCATTTCATTGCTTTTTTAATGGATTTGATTGGATTTTAATAGTGGCGGAAATGTATGTGTGGTGTGGAGGCGGGGTGGAAGAGTGGGTGATACATTGATAAGATGAATAATAGTGGTGACTCATAACTGCCGCACTAATGTTGCAATTTGTATTTAAATATATATATATATATATATATATATATATATATATATATATATATATATATATATATATATATTTACGACACGTAGTAATGTACACCGACAAGCGTGCACCACCCTCCTTCTTCCTTCTATATCGTTCTTCTGTTCTGGTTATTAAACTCGATGTTGTTGATGGTGTCACCCCACCGAAGGGCTGTAACACGAATGCCTTTACAGATGCAATGTTATGCGACGCTTCTGCAGGTTCTGCAAATGTGGCTGTGTTCTGCTTGGCCCGGTTCGCTACCTCGTTGAATCTGGCTGCCCGATGTACTAATTGTCAGCCCCTGAAAAATTTTGCTGGTCTGTACTCGTGATTTGCTTATTGATTACTGACTCCTACTTGATTGAGGCGGCGGCTCTTGAATGGCCAGGAAACCTGATTCATCTTCCCTTCGTGATCTTTTTTTATGTGGTGTACTTCGCGTTGACTTTCTGATATAACAGCCCCGCATACATCTGAGAACCACGTCTTCTTGACGATAATTTACTCTTTACAGTGTCCACTCATAATATGAACTTAAGTTTATTAACGGGTAACTTGTCAAGTAACACATATGTAAAAATAAAAGCCAACCGGTGAATTACATTGCGAACGGCTGCTCACACAGACACAAAATGTCCTGTAGACTCTGTTCGTTACAACCATGTCTCCACCCACTCTGAAATTCCACTTAATCTGGAACTTAATCTAATCTTCTATTGAACACAATGCCGCATTGACAGCAACGAGACTTACGTCTATTCTAATCTAATGTTTAGACACTCTTTGTATCTATTAGTCCTTCTGGGCTTCCCTGAGCCATTGGCATACCGTCTAATCTAAAATTTAGGTTTTTTTCCACAGTCACCTCACGGCCGTCCGCCTGAGTGAAAATCTTTCTTCCTAACCTTGTACTTCGAGTATATATTTCACCGCCAACCATTCTCAAATCCCCTTACATCCTCTGCCCATTTTTAACTGAACCCTCTTAACAATCACGGGAACTCCATTATTCTGTCCGATCTCGCTTCCCCATTTTTTTCCCATGAAGTGCCCACGTGCTCATCATCACCTCATTATTACACATTTTCACCTCCATTGTTACAGTACCAATTGCTGATGTATTGGGGGGATAGAAACAATCATTTTCGTCTACCGCGGGCTTCGAACATCGTACGCCGGCTTTTCAACAAGCGGACCTGTGGTTTTAGCCGCTCGGCCACGCGGCCACGCGCATCTCTTAGTTATTTTTAATTATTTTAAATGGAATATTAGTGATTTAAGTGGCGGATAGTGACGTATGCAAAAATATAATAATAGTGAATCAAAGCTGATCAATAAATATAAGAACCAAAGTTTACCGATTTTGTGTTTGTTAATGACTTTTGGAGGAATTTGTTTAGTTGCAATTGGCTGAAATTGTCTTAGTTCGGCTGGATTTAAAACTAAATATGGGTAATTGTATTGTATTATTAGTTTTTGTTTCTGTTTTTGGAGGAGGGGGTGGGGAGGGTGTAAGGCGATAATGATAGAAAATGACCCAAAGCTGATCAAAGGAGCAAAGGATGGTGGCGTAAATTGTAAATGAATCGGCATCCTCAATGAGAGAAATGCCATTTGACTATATAGGATACATAGAGAAAACATGAAAAGTGATCGGGATTTTTTACCGGTTTAGGATGTTCTCGGTTTAATTGTGCTGAGAGAACACTTTTTTACAGGAAAATATGGAAGTCGATAGACGACAGCAAAGGTTTTAAAAAAGGAATCTATGGAAAAAGTGGTCAGAGGTAGGTGTTTTTATTTCCAATGAGAAGTAATTTATTAAACAACCAAAATGAATTTCTAACAGTTTCGACCTCTTTGTAAAGGCGCAATGTTTACCCACCATATTTTATAAGACAGATGGTTTGTAAGTTCACACACATGGTGATAGACAAACACAGTATTATATAATAAAGAATGTTAAGTCAACTCTATTATAGATTATCAGTGTCAATGTATATTGGTCAGGCAAAAAGTAAGTGGCTTAGAAATAATATAACGCATAGGCATAAAGTAAGTTGAATTGCAGATATAAGACATATCAGTGTTGGAAATGCAACAGTAATAGTAAAAGCAAAGGAGTGGATCTAAGCAGATTAAAAGATACAAAGGCGAGTCTACAGAGGAAAATAACAGCAGTTCACGTTGTCGAGACAGCGAAAGCTACACTGAATTATCAGATGAATAGAACGTATAATGGAGAGTATAATAACAGCACAGCGTTAGCAGCAGAAATGACAAACTACAAGATATATATATTCTGGGAATGTGTGAAACAAGATGGATAGGAACGGGTAAAACAAAATTAAATACAGGAGAGATGATTTTATCATCGGGACACCAGGAACCTGAAGCACAACATAGTGAAGGGTTAGCTATAAGGCTATCAAGGAATGCACAGAAGACACTAATAGAATGGGACGCAGTAGGACCGAAACTAATAAAAGCAACATTTAAAACAACCAAAAACAAAATAAAATTACACATTATCCAATGCTATGCACCAACCAATGATGAAGATGATTTAGTTAAAGATGATTTCTATAAACAGCTACAGTGTCAGATGGATGCAAGGCGAGCCAATGATATTATAATCTTGATGGGAGACCTAACTGCTAAAGTAGGATCAGACAACAGAGGCTTCGAAGAGATTATGGGAAAACATGGACTTGGAGATATAAACGAGAATGGAGAGATATGTGTGAATTTCTGCGCCCTCAAAGCTACATGGGTGTCACCAGATCATAGAACGGAAAATCAAATTGATCACATATGTATTAATAATAAGTTTAAGTTATTCTTACAGGATGTAAAAGTATATAGAGCGGCAGATGTAGCTTCTGATCATCATCTTCTGATAGCCAAACTTAAAATTAAATTTAAAAGGTATACTACAACGAATAAGGGTAGAAAGATTTTCAATGTATGGTTTCTTAAAGAACAATGAATTAAAGATAAATTCGCAGTCATTATGTCAAACAAATACCAAGTCCTCCAACAACAAAAAAATACGATAAATATAGAAGAACATTGGAAACAGGTAAACGATATATGGAAAGAGACATGCGAAGAAACACTAGGGAAAAGAGAACGCCAGAGTAAGGTATACATGACAGCAGAGTCCCCTGGCAACATTAAAGAAAGAAAGAACAAGAAAGCAGACATAAACAAAAGCAAAACGAGAAGTAATAAAGCCAAGACACAGGAAGCTTACACAGAGGTGAACACAGAAGTGAGAAGATGCATTAAAAGGGATAAGAGGAAATATATAGATGAACTAGCTAAAGAGGCAGAATAAGTATACAATAAAGGAAATATGCAAGAACTGTACAACAGCACAAAGAAATTAGGTGGAAAATACAAATAGATCAATGCCTTTATTAAAGTAATGAAAGGAAATCTGCGTAGTAATATAAGGGATAATTGGAGAGATGGAAAGAACACTTTGAAGAACTTCTGAATAGACCCGGCTCAAATAATCCTCCAGATATACTACCAGCAGGAGAAGAGTTACACGTTAATTGTGGAAAACCAAGCAAAGAAGAAGTAATGAAAACCATCAAACTATTGAAAAATGCTAAAGCCACAGGACCAGATGAAATTCCTTCGGAAGCCATCAAAGCAGATATTAACACCTCTACCAAGATGCAACATAATCTATCAGATAAAATTTGGGAGAGGAAAGAAATACCTAAAGACTGGAAAGAAGGTTACATGATCAAACTACCAAAGAAAGGACGTTTACAGGAGTGCACTAATTATAGAGGAATTATGCTACTATCAGTGCCAGGAAAAATAGTAAGCAGAATCATTCTGGAGGGACTAAAAGAGGCCATAGAAAAACATTTGAGAGATGAACAAGCAGGTTTTAAGAAGAACAGATCATGTGCTGATCAAATAACTACTCTACGTATAATAGTTGAACAAAGGTTAGAACTAAAATCCCCACTTTATATTGGATTCATAGATTACGAAAAGGCATTTGATAGTTTAGACAGAAGAATGCTTTGGAAGTTGCTGAGTCATTACGGAATCCCCATACAGTTTATTAACCTGATAAAAACAACGTATGAAGGAACGAAATTTAGAGTGGTGCATGAAGGACAGCTTACAGAAGCATTTGAAATAAAAACAGGAGTAAGGCAGGGATGCCTTCTGTCTCCATTTCTCTTTCTACTGGCCATAGATTGGATTATGAAAATAACTCAAAACAACAGAAATGGAATCCAGTGGTCACTGACCAAACAACTTGATGATTTAGACTTTGCTGATGACATAGCTCTCCGATCACACAGTCATCAACAGATGCAGTATAAAATGAGCATACTTGATGAGAGATCACAACAGCTAGGACTAAAGATTAATAGAGATAAGACCAACATTATGAAAATTAATGCAGTTGGCAATAACCAAATAAAACTAGGAGAAATACCTCTACTAGACGTACAATCTTACATATATCTGGGCAGTAATATAGGTAAAGAGGGAGGAACAGAAAATGATACCAAAATATGGATATCAAAAGCAAGAGGAGCTTTCATTGCACTGGGAAACATATGGAAATTCAAAGAAATTAGGTTACATACAAAAATAAAAATTTTCAGCTCAGATGTTAAGGCGGTCCTATTATATGGCTGTGAAACATGGAGAACAACAACATTGACAATCACGAAGATACAGACTTTCATTAATGGATGCTTACGCATAATAAAAGGATGGGAATGGCAGGACAAAATCACTAACATAGAATTATGGAAAAGTACCTGTCAAACACCAGTGGATAAAGAGATAAAGCGAAGTCGATGACGCATGATAGGATACAAACTACGGAAGCCAACTGAGCGTATTACACTAAAGGTCCATTTTTGGAATTCCCAGGGGAATGGACAAAGAGGAAGACCAAGGAATTCTTGGAGAAGACAGATGGAAGCAGAGATGAAGATGATGGGGAAGACATGGAATGATCTTAAAAGAATTGCAAAAAACAGAACGACTTGGAAAGTGTTCGTTGAAGGAAAGGCGATTCTGTTAACTGACATGGATTGTATCAGTAGGTACAGAATGCATGGCAACTCACCTAATTATGTGGGTCAGGTGGACAGGGGAATGTAATGTGAGAGAGAAGGGAACAGTATGTAGAGAGTTAAAAAACATAGTACGTGTGACAGTCCCGATAAGTCTGAGTAGAACTGTGTTTAGAGTGAGGAGAATAATCTCGTGAGTGAGAGATATTGACAAACACGGGTGAGGTGAGTAGATTTGGGGAGACGGGGTGAAGGGGAAATAGCCAACCGTGGTTTCATGGGTTATTTTTAGCTCTAGTCAATTAGACGCGTTAAAAGTGAAAGTGACATTATGTCTGATTACATGCACTTTCTTAGCTACTTATAAATACACTATGAGCATCAACATCTGTAGAATGAACTATTTCTACTCTCAAAAGAATCAAATCTTATTGTCTCTCAACTCAGATACAAGAACGCTTATCTAGTTTGGCATTAATGTCCATTGTGAAATCATTCCCTCATAAACTTAGAAACCAACCCAACAGTACTTTGAATGACAAAGTCATTAAGACATTTTCGTCCCAAACAAGACGGATATAATTAACATATAAATAAGTAAGTAATTTAAATTGTAGTGATGTCATTAGAAAATATTACCTTATATTAGTCTACCGAATATAATGTATGTTTCTATTTATGTTGTCAGCGTTAGCCCAGACACCTAAATCAGTATACGCCACTCGTATATATGTATGTATGTATACATACGTATATATATATATATATATATATATGTATATATATATATATATATATATATATATATATATATATATATACATCACCTTAGAATTACATCAAACAAAATAACAATAAATTACACCCGAATTTGTCGTAACTGTAGAATGGGTTTACATATTTTGACACAAATTTGGAGTTAATGAAACATGACACATTGTATACTTACAATTTGAATGGAAATGGAGCTGGATCTAAGTTTGGAATAGTACGAAGGAAGGGACCTTAAGAATTCAATATTAAACTGTGAACTCTATGTGTAGTGTTGTGGGAGGACATATTCGTCTACTGCAGCTGGTGCGGAAGATGGTGATATATATATATATGGATGAATATGTAAGTGTGAGTGAGTTTGCGTGCGTGTTTGTGGGGGATTCGTGCATGATCTTTTATTGGCATTTGTGAAGAAACTCGAACATGAAGTGGTTTGGTCACGTGTCTTGATCAGCTGGCCTTGCAGAGACCATTGGTAAGGAACATTAATAGGAGCAAGAAGAGGTTGGCGCATAGGAAGAGATTGGAAGGTAGCATCAAATAAAATATATCCCTCGACTTTTTACAGTCTAACAGAATGACTGAAGATAAAGATGTATTTGATAGATTGTCTTTCAGTGGTGCTCCAATGACCCCCAAATTTATAGACTAAAGGGAATAAATACCATTATATTTATGGAATTACAGTTGGATGGCAACAATTTGGATTTAGGAAAAAAAAAAACAGAGGACAAAAGAAGTCATATTCTTCATGAGAACGTTAATATAAAAAGACACATCAGTAAACAAACCAATATATACCTACTTCAAGGACGACTCCAAAGCTTATGATATAATACACCATAAACAACGTATAGGTTGTCTAAAAGTTATATATCTAGAGGCACACACATACGACTTTTATGTAAATTATACTGGCAGATATGGAAAGTTTATACATTTTATGACTAGCTAAATATGGCACTAAGACAATGCAAACCACATGAAAACACCATAGTTTTAGGGGATCCCAACGAAAAAATTAGGAAAGGAAAAAGTTGAGGACGTAGTTAGTTTAATGGCTTAGGCAAGAGAAATGGAAACGTTGACAAACTTACTAACAGGGAAAGAATACACAACATAATGATAGGAAACAGCTAGTTTAAGCAACATCCAAAACGTCTATGTACATGGGAAAATCCAGGATAGAATGCACGTAATCAAATTGATTACATAATGCTCATCATCGTTGAGTGCCGTCCCCGCATCGAATGCTGGCTACCATGGAGCACTAGTCCACTCTGTGTCTTCGTTTGATGATGCAGATTGTAATAGACTGACTTGTCCATGTTTTTTATGTTACTCATCCATGTTAATCTTGGTCTGCCTCTGCCTATTTTACCTTGTATTGTCCCTTCCAATGTTACTTTAATTAGGCGGTTGTACTTTTTAACATGCCCTAACAATTTCATTTGTCTTGTTCTAATAGTGTTTAGTAGTCGAGACATAATGATAAACACCATATTTAGAAACAGTCTGGTATGTGTGAAAACTAGACCAGGGGCAGATTTAATCATGATCAAGTACCAGCTATGTGAAAGCTTAGAGTTAATTAAAAACAGCAAAACGAGCCTCCGTTAATATCAAGTTAAATTTCATTTACTAAAATCGGACAAGATATTACAAGACAAATATAACATCACAAAAGAGAAGATACAAAACATTGATGAACAGTTTGATATGCTAAAAGAATCAATACAACAAACATCAAAAGAGTTTATACCACCAATGAGGACAAATTTATGAAGTAAATCGATGACAGGTGATATTTTACAGCTAATGGATAGAAGAAGAAGAAATAAAGATAACAAAGAAGAATATAAGAGACGAAAAAACAGCGATGCAAACAGATTAAAGGAGATGCCAAAGCAATATACAAACAATGTGAAGAATAAAAGGAAGGAAAACGCTATCAACAACTGGATGTGTAAGATCAAAGGTAGAAAAACTGTTGATTGATCAAGAAAGCATAAGGGAAAGATATCGTGAATACATTAAATACCTTTATGAAGATGAACAAAAAGAGGTAATTATTAAGGATAACAGTGACGAGCCAGAAATACTCAAAGAAGAAGTGAAACCTGCCTTGCGCAATACGAAAACTGAAGAAGCTCCTGCACCAAATAATATAACTAACGAAGATATTGAAGCCATGGGTGATTTTGTTATATAAATAATAACAACATCTTTGATATATGTTGTTGTTGTTGTTATGGATCCAGCGACCTTTGAGCTGATGCCCTTCGGCCTAATGCCATGTAGTAGTATCTGCAGGTATTTTTAAGTTCTGCTGTTGCTCCGTACAGAGTATTGCATTTGGAGGGTATTTGAGGAAATTGTGTTGTTCTGATGTCAGTGATCTTTGGACATTGAAACAGGTAGTGTTCTACAGTTCCTTGTGGGTGATTACAGAGTGGACATGCTGGGGTATGGCTTTGTTGTATTCTATTAATGTGGTTATTCAGCATAACATGTCCTGTTCTCAGTCTGAAGAGGGTGGTTTGGTCTCTTCTTATTAGGTTGTTGATGTTGTCTTGTGGATTTGGACTTGTCATATATTTAAAAAGCTCTCTCCCTGTTTTCCTTAAGGCCCATCCATTCAGCCACTCCTCCCTACTGTTGGGGTTTATGGGGTTAAGGCAAAGAAATGCAAATGAATGCATAAAAATGCGAAGCTGCAGTAAAGCTGAATATAAGGATAAATTAAAAAATACAGAAAAATGGTATGTTAGAAGCTTTACGTGATAAGTGGACGACACAGACTAAACTACGTTTCGGCCCAATAGGCCTTCAGCAGGAACAAACAAGACAAACAAACACACACAACTAATAACGAAACATTCAAAACAAAAATATTCGAAATATGTTAAAGTAAATATCTTTATCATTATCTTATATTATTATAATGATAAGATATTTTCTTTAACATATTTCGAATATTTCTGTTTTGAATGTTTCGTTATTAGTTTTGTGTGTTTGTTTTTCTTATTTGTTCCTGCTGAAGGCATATTGGGCCGAAATGTCATTTAGTCTGTGTCGTCCACTTATCACGTAAAGCTTCTAACATACAATTTTTCTGTATTTTTTAATTTTTCCCTGTTGGAGTTTATGACTTGTTTGGCTGTGTCTAGTGTGATGGATGTATGCATCTGTGTATGTCTGGATCCTCTCTTAGCCAATGTATCTGCCTTATCATTTCCTGGTATGTGTGTGTGTCCCAGGATCCATTGAATTACAAATCGTATGTTATGTGTGTCAATGAGTTTGTCTGTGTCTATGATAAGCTGTGTGAGTTCTGGTTTGTTCGCGTTGTTTTCCAGTGCTTGCAGAGCCGATTTGGAATCCGTAAGTATGACTGTGTTTGTTTTCTTTGATTGTGTGGTATAGAAAATCGTATTTAAGTGATAAATTGATGTTTCTATAGCTGTTATTTCTTCTTCATAATTGTTAAATACTTCACCACAAGATCCACATATTTCTTCTGCTGTTCCATCTGGATAATGTATTAATATTCCATATCCAGCTTTTGAAGTAGCGTTAGTGGCTGCACCATCTGTGTATATATGTACCCAGTCTTCTGGATAAGCATCTATTGTTTTCCTTGCTGCTAGTGTTACTGATACTGGGTCTGCTTTTTTATCTGTTCTGTCACATATCTCTACATTTATTTCAGGTTTTTTTTTTCTAATTCGTACTTGGTGGCATTTCTTTGATGACTCTTGATGTTTGTAGTCGTTTTTCAGGTAGATGGAATGTCTCTTGTATATTTCTAACATGTTGTAATACTGACATTTGCTTAATTCTTTGTTTTGGAGTCCATGTATCTACTACATTTATGTTTGGGTGGCCCTTTTAAATTCTTGATTGTCTTACATAGAGCACCATAGCGGCCTTGTTTCTCCTCAACTCTAAAGGTTCAACATTGCAGTGAATTTTGCAGGCTGCAACTGGAGTGGACCTAATTGCACCGCTGATGAGTTGTAATGAATTATTTTGTATCTTGTCCAGTGCCATGTTAGTTGTTTTGCTGCATGTCACTAGGAGCGAGCTACCATGGTCCAAAACAGTGCGAACATATCCCAGATAGAGATTTATTTCTAAGTGTTTCTTTGTCTGCTCCCCATAAGATACTGAAAGCCTTTTCATTAGTTAAAGTCTTTGTGTTGTCTTCTTAGTAAGATTCTCTACGTGTTTCTTCAAGTTCAGTTGTCGGTCTAGTTGTATTCCTAAATATGTAGAGTGTTCCTCTTTGTGAAGACTATTGTGTTGGAGGTTGAGTCATGTTTGCCTTAGCTATGTTGTTACTTCTAGTAAATAATGCATATACTGCTTTCTGTATATTTATTTTTATTTTCCAGGTATTACAATATTCTTCTAGGTGTCTCAGGTATTTGTTTAGTTGTGCTTCAGCTGTTCTAATAGTTTCATTTATACTCCACATGACCAGATCTTCCTCATAGAGAGCTTTTTTTTTATTTATCAGGGTTTTGGTCAGATCATTGATATATATCAAGAAAAGTGTACAACTGAGTGGTGATCCCTGTGGTAATCCTTCCTCTAGCACCTCTTTGTCTGAAATGGATTCATTTAATTTAGTTTGTATTGTTCTGTCAACTAGGACATGTTTGACCCATTTGTACATGTTCCCATGTATCCCGGCATCTCTCATCTTCAATAAAAGCCCCTTACGCCAGACTCTATCATAAGCCTGCTGCAGGTCCACTAGGATGGCTAGAGTATGTTGTCTCTTCTGAAATCCATCTTGGACCTGTTGTATTAACCTGAAGATGTGGTCTTCTATGTTATTGCCTGCCCTGAAACCAGCTTGTTCGTAGCACCGAGTATAAGAGGTTTCCAGATACCAGTATAGTCTGCTATTGACCATACTCTCAGTTATTTTACCTATGCATGATGTTAGGGATAGGGGACGATAGCTTCTGGGGTCATCTGGAGGCTTGTTCTTTTTGAGCAATGGCGCTATATAGGCATTTCCCTATGTCTTGGGAATTTTGCTTTCTTTCCATGACTTGTTAATCAGTCTGAGTAATGTTTCTTTCCCTGACTTGCCGAGATGCTTTATCATCTCATTGTGTATCTTGTCGGGGCCTGGGGGGATTTTCTACATTTTAATTTTCTAAATGCACTTTCTAGTTCCCTCATGTTAAAATCTTCTTCAAATATTGCAACATTTGTTGTTGGAGCTCTTTCAATTAATTTTAAATTACGTAGATGGATTTTATCGGTATCTGTAAGTCTGTTCGCTCTGTTGACTGAGGCAAAGTAACTATTACATTTTATAACTATATTTTTTTAGAGCTGATGATTTCATTATTAAATGTGATTGGTCTAGGGTTTGGTTCTCTTTTATCACCAGCCACATGTTGGATAAGTCTCCATGAATTATTTCCTTCATGTCGCAAATCGAGTTTACTGCATGTTTCTTGCCATTTCTCTTTCTTTGCTTTTTTAGTAACTAGTTTGACCTTAGCACTAGCTTTGTTATAGCTTATTTTATTATTCAAAGTTGGGTTCAGCTCAAGCATTGTTCTGGCTTTCTTTCTTCTGATACTGCTGTCTCCAGTTCTGTGTTCCAAAATGGTCGATAGTGTATTCTACATCTTTTAGGTATAGTTTGTTCTGCAGTGTTTAGTATTATTTGTGTGAACATCTCGTTTAATTTTTCTACGCTGTTGTCTGTCAGATTGTTCAGGAGTTGGTCGGATTTTTCTTGATATATCTTCCAGTCAGCTTTCTTGAAATTCCATCTCGCTCTCTGCTTTCTTTGGATTTGTGTTGTCTTGGTGTCTACTATGGTGACTATGGGTCTGTTTTCACTGGTGTGTCATCAATAACTTCAATGTTGCAGTAGCTTATGAGATCAGAACAAAAGGTCAGATCGGGTCTACTAAGGGAGAGATGAGCTCTATGTAGGAGAGTTGGTGTTGATTCTACGTCCTGCATGATTGTAAGATTAGTTGATTGTCAAAGATCTTCTATGTATTTTCCTGTGGGATTTGAGTTAGAATATCCCAATTGTGTTGAATGTCCTTTAAAATCTCCAGCCAAGATAGTTTTATGGTAGTTGACTTGATCAAGTTCTGTAATGTTACAATTTGTGCCTGTTGGGTTGTAAACATTATAAATATTATATTTGCTGGATGCAAACCAAATTGTGGCTTTCTGAACATCTGTTAGTTCGGTATTATTTAGTGGCACAGTATCTCCTGTAAATTGTTTTTGGTGTAGGTGATTATACACCTGCAGTTATTGATACACTTACTTGGGTAGCTGGTATAACCTTTTATACGTGTGTCTATGTTCTTGTGTAGTGTTTCCTGCAGTAGGACAATATGGATCTGGTATTTGTACATGGTTTTGGTTAGCTCTGTTTTCTTATTTTTGAGGCCTGAAATATTAAGTTGTAGTATGCTTAATTTATTTGTTTTTTTTTCCACTCTGACCAATCTTCATGCTCTTTCTTCCATTACAATGTGTATATATTGAAGTTTGTTGGATCCGAGGTTTCTAGTTTTTGTATGAGTTATTTGTAATTCTTCCAGTAGCTGATTTATCACGCAGTCCAGCATGGTCGCTCACTGTCTGGCGCGGACCTTGCAGACCGAGGCGGCGTCCGAGCTCATATCGGTTTATAGTCTTGATGTACAACATTGTTAAAACTGGGGGACCTATGGGCTATCTTCCTACCTCAGGGTGAAGGTTTTGCAAATCCTTGCCTCAATTCCATCCATGGCATGTATTGTGTCTCTGTCTCTGCTGACATATCATCCATTTATGTGTTCACTTTCTAGGCCCTGTATTCAAGCAGGATTCACAACAGCCCATTCCCCGTCATCTGCTGTCACTGGCACTTACTCCGTTCATTCAGGTGTATCTCATGGGGGCCAAATGTATCGAGAGAGGATCGTCACGTCCTGGGTCACTTGTGTCTGTACGATATACTACAGGACTGTTAAAGGGAGAATGATGGACTTCTAGTCAGTACTAGAGTCATTCATCTTTAAGTATGTCAGTAGATGGTCTCGCGGCGGTTTTGCTGCAGCTCTCACCCTGTCCACAGGGAGTTCCTATAGAAATAGTAATAAGATAGAAGACAAGACACTCACTCATGGGAGAGTGAGGGTGATTAGATGAGGGCCATGGCGTATACCACATGTTGGTTGGCTCTAGCCCTGCATCTATAGGGGTTCACCTCCTCCCGGCCCAGTTATACCGCTGAGAGCTCGGTCGCGCCCAAGACCAACTTTGCGATAACAAGGGGATCACGTGTAGGTGTGGCCTTGGACACAGACGCCCAGTGGAGTTGAATTTAGTCCATCAAAACCGGAGAGGATTTAGTCAAACCAGAGAATGTTTTCTCAACCGATATCCACTGAGCCTGGCAAATGAGAGGCTGCGAACGCTTCAAATACCTTTTGGTGATGTCAAGAGTGGACATCACCCGCCCCCCCCCCCCCCCCGAATGATATCTATAACAGCGGGTATATACCAGACGACCTGCTAATATCAATATCCATATCCTTATAAAATAAATCTGGTGTGATTGGATGCGATGGTCATCGCACAATAAGATGAGTCACATGACTAAGAGATCACTAGGAATCATCATGGAAAGAGTTCGGAACAAAATCAGTCAAGAAATTAGTGATGAACAGTATGCTTTTGTTGGAGGTAAAGGCTGACAGGTTCACTTAGCCTTAAGTGGGTACCTTTTTATGGGAATGTAAAGCGGGACGGGCGTAATACCGACCACATTACCCCAAAAATCATGTGTCGAAGGTATGTAAAAGTTATGATCACTAACACCATATTCCGTATACGCCACTTGGCGTGACATGGGTCATTTATTTTTTTAAATTTAGAAATAAGAAGTAGGACAAGGGAATATCCATCATCAAGCTGGTTTATTATATACACTGATGAAATCTTTTAAAACATCACACGGATGTTATGTCTAAACATTAATCAAAACAACAATTGCTATCCTAATATATGCAGATGATATTTTATTCAGCATCATCATGTGCCATACTGGTTGTCGTAAGCGATCTTTCCACAATCATCTATCCACAGTGCATAGCATCAACTCTGTTGTTGTCTGTTTTTAATGCGTTGACACAAGGTTATCTGGTATCTTCTCCCTGTGTCGTCCGAAACATCTCTTTCCTTGTATTTTACCGGTTGTGACCAAGTATTCCAACTTTCATCTTCTCAGAATGTGCCCAAACAATGTTGATTGTTTCTTTCTGATGCTTTTACAACTCCTTGTTTGTGTTAGCCTCTTTGAGAATGCCCTTGTTGGTCTTTTTACCTGCCCATGGACATTGCATCATTCCTATAAGAAATGCCTTCTTTGTGGCGATTTTGATATTGACATGTGAATTTATCGAAGAATATGATTAATTGGATTGCAAGAAAAGAACATAAATAATGAAGTCTAAAACAACTAAAAATGGAAACAGAACTACTGAACACAATTCTAACAAGATACATAATATATGTGGGTGATATTAAAAGACCCAACAGCCTACTAAAAGTGATACCAGAAGGGTAAATACAAGGTAAAAGATGCAGAAACAGACAAAGACTAACATGGACGAGTAACATTAAAAGATGATCAAGAGAGATTCCGAAACCTACATCATCAAAGCAAGAGACTCGCGGAATGGCGCTTTATGGTAGCCAACTCAAATTACTAATATGAACACATTTACTAGTCATGTTTGATAAAACATTGGTGTCAATCTCTATGTAAACTTTAACCTTGATGTCGTTGTCGTTTTCCTAGACTTTCATGACTCCCGATTTAAGTGTTCCCACAATTCACGTCTTGTCTCGTTTACGACAAGGCATGAGCAACAATTGTTGTAAAATTGATTCATGCAGTAAACAATCTAAAAGTTATAGTAAAATATTTGTCAGACAGCAAAAAATGGCAAAGTGATTGGACTTTAAGTGCAACAACACATCTCGGAACATAACAGTTTTTATAAGTTAAATCTAACAACATGTGTCAGAAATATTATTTCATTGTAACAATTACAAATAAAACGTCTCTCCGGACATCACAACAACGAAAAAGGATAGTGTAACATAAGGGCAAAATTATAATGCCGTAGATATAAGGTTATTTTTTACATGAAGGATATGCTGTTTGTGACAATATTCTTCAATTTCCAACTGTACATTTTAAAATGATCTATTCGATATAACACTGAAATACCTTTACTTCCTAGAAAATTATCAGGTACCCATTTTTCGAGACGAATTGAACCTAGAAACTATTTCGGTCCAAAATGTATCTGGGATTTTAACTCGTACCCTCTCATCACAAACAGACTTAACCACTCAACCACGGCGGATACAAATGTGCTTAAAACTAAACTCGAGTAAGGTTAACAAACATTTTTTTTTTTAATTGATAAATCAAATATTTTAAAGGTAAACTTTCCAGCTGTTGTTATTGGAAAATCAATCATTTAAATTCACAGACAACATTTAACATACTCACCTCGTACTTCACGATGCAATATTCTACTTGTTACTTCATCACCATTTATTACATCGGTCTCAACAGACTTGGCTAGTTCTGGTATGGAGTTGGCTAATGCCAAAGTGAGGACACAGAACCCAGTAAAAGACGCAGATAGAAGCATGGCTCGTATCATTTCAAATTTGTGTTGCCCACAAAACTATGATGACCCTTGAGAGCAGACACTGGTTTAATGATGTCGCTGTATGGACGTTCAGAAACAGTTCATTAGTGTATGTGATAGCGGTAGCAAATGTAAATATTTAAAATATAGAATAGACTAAGCTTTAGTCTGCAGAGATGAATTATAATAGTTGTATTCAGTGGTTTATTAGAGAACACATAGTTTTATTCAGTGATTTATTTAAAATGAAACACTCCAAGATAACACATATTTGAAATAAAAAAAAAAAAAACAATAACAGATCCTATTATGAAGTTGCGAATTTGGTAAAATCATGGACCGACAAGTCTGTGTACATATTTAGAGATGGAGCCAGATAATAAAGGCATCATTATTACATTATTCATCAGTCTGTGTTTGAGTTAAATACACATATGTTTTGAATGCAAAGGTAGGAAGAGCTAAAGTGCAAAATATGACTGGAGGACATGGCCGAGCGGAGGATGGCTAAAGAATAAATGTGATGAATTGGAAAAGCAACAAAAGAAAGACCCAAAATGTATGCACAATCAAATTAGAAAATTAACAGGAATAAAAGATGTCAAAGTTTCAGGATGCGTGAAATCAAAGGAAGGGAATATAATAATGGGGTCGAGAAGACAATCGAAAGATGAACATAATATATCAGTCAACACTATGATGATGAAAGAGCAGAGCAAACCAATTCAAACAAAGACACAGGACCACCAATAATGCAGACCGAAGTTGAGGAGACAATTCAACACATGAACAGAGGAAAGGCTCCAGGTCCCGACAATATAAAAATCGAAGAGATAAATGCATTAGAAGAGCTGGGAGTACAAGTCATAACAAAACTACTCAATGACATATATATATCGGGACACATGTGCGATAGATCTACTAAAATCTATATTTGTAACCATAAGGAATAAGTCAGGCACCACTGATTGTGAAGACAATCACACTATCAGTCTCATGCGCATTATGACGAAAAATTACTGATAATCATTTTGAGACCTGTAAGGAACAAAATAAAACCGAACTAAGTGAGGAACAATGTAGATTTGAGGAAGTAAAGGGACCCAATAATGCAATATAATATCAATATGCAATAATAATAAAATATAACAAGGAGAAATCTACACCTATGGTAATAAAAAGAGGAGTAAGACAAGAATTCATCACCAAGCTTGTTCAACCTATATACAGCAAATCTTTAAAAAACATCTCAAGTATGTCAGGCCTAAACATTAATGGAAAGATAATCAATAACCTCAGATATGCTGTGGATACTGTTCTACTAACATACAATCCTAAAGATCTAAAACAAATTCTTTATGTAATAAACATAACAAGCAAAAAATAAGGACTAGATATGAATATCAAAAAGACAAAAACTATGATCATAAACAAAGAAAATTCTCAAGACATACACATAAATATCACAGTTGAAGGAATACATCTGGAGACAGTTCAGAGCTACACCTACCTTGGACATACTAAAACCAATGATGAAAAATGTAAAATTGAAATAAACAAAAAAATAGGTAAGGCAAAAAGTAATTTTAATGCCATGAAAATATACTAACAACGAAACAAATAACAGCAGGTATGAAACTAATAATAGCAAAATGTTACATCTTCTCAATATTCCTGTATGGTGCAGAAATATGGACATTAGACAAGAAGACAGAACAGAAAATTGAATCCTTTGAAACGTGAATTTATAGAATAATATTAAGAATTGGATGGAAAAAAAAAGAAAACAAACGATGAAGTTTTAAAACAACTAACATTAAATATAGAACTACTAAACACGATTAGAATAATACAAATGAAATTGATGGGGCATGTTAAAAGACACAACAGCCTACTAAATGTAATCCTGGAAGGGAAAATACAAGGTAAAAGAGGCAGAGACAGACCGAAACTAACATGGACGAGTAACATCAAAAGTTGGACAATTCAATCTATAACAACCTGCACCATCAAAGCAAGAAACAGAGCAGAATGGCGATCCATGGCCGTCATACTTCGATGCGGAGACTGCGCTAGATGGTAATGAATGCAATATACATCTGAAGAACATTGATAAAAAAGATCTAAAGATGTAAAAATAAGACCTATATATGTGCTTTATAGACTACACAAAAGCATAGCATATGGAAATAATCAAATTGCAGGAGAAATTAAATATTGAAGTCAAGGATCTGCGAATCATAAACAAAAACATGTACTATTATGAACAGGATAATTCCATTATATAAAATAAGGTGTCAGACAGGTGTTATGGCAGAGACCGTTGACCTCAGCATTAACCACGACCGGGTTCTGTTCCCTACTTTTCCTGTCGAGTGTGACAATACACGAGAAAATCCCCTTGAATGACGTAGGCACCGGTATCCACTCCTCACCAACGCTGATGTTGGTAAGCCCACAGACCTGTTTGATGACATCTTCTGCTCGGCCCCACCCATGATGCCTCTTTTTAGTCTGTCACCTGTCTCTGTGTTGAGCACGTGGTGCAATGGATGCTCTGTATATGTACTAATCTTCAGGTATGCTCGTGCACTCCAGATCTTGATTCTGTCATCCATGGTTGGAAAGTCAAGAAGATACCTCATTGCTACACAGGGAGTGTCCCTCGTACACCCCAGGATAATGCGCATGGCTTTATTTTGTATTTTCTCCAGCCTATCAGTTTGAGTCGTACTGACAGTAAGAACCACAATATATTTACTAATAACGAACATACCTATCTTGTAACGACAATACTTGGCATCTACGTGCCCAACTAAATAAAATTAGATGCTTACTTCCAACATTATATACGTAACCTGTACAACCCCGCCTCTAGCATATGTTGTATGTGTCACTGTCTGCCACATCACACAGTGGGGAAACTGAAATAATAATTTTATGTGTGAGTTAATTGAAGTAACCACGCCTTTTATGAATATAGACAAGCGGCCGCCAATCGGAAACGTTTAATTGCTGCTCTTCAGGTGGTCAGCTTCAGGTTTTTTTATTTTTTTTTAAGTTTGACGTCGCCACTTTTAAACACTAGGTTTTATTGAAGACAGGTTCTCAGCTTTTAGTGAAGACAGATTCACTGTATGATAGAAAGATGAATACATTGGAAGATGATGAATGTAGGAAGACAGATTTAATGTGGGATAGAAAGATGAATAAATTGGAAGATGGCGGATGTAGGAAGACAGATTTAATGTGGGATAGCAAGATGAATAACTTGGAAGACGATGGATGTAGGAAGATATATTTAATGTGGGATAGAAAGATGATTAAATTGGAAGATGACGGATGTAGGAAGACAGATTTATTGTGGGACAGAAAGATTAATAAATTGGAAGGTGGCGGATGTAGGAGGAGATTAAAAATGAAGATAACCCGAGCCCGTGTGTCATCATCATCATGTTCCATACCGGTTGACATAGGCTTCACCCATCTTCACCCTTTATTGTCTGCGATCTCTCTTTCCCAAAATGTTTCCAGTTGTAACCAAATATTCAAACCTTTCTCTTCTCATGAAGTGACGGAACAAAGTTGATTTTTTTTTAATGATCTCCCTTATTGTGTTGGCCTATTTGAGAATGTCCTAATTGATATTTTTATCTTTCCATGGAACTTTCAATATTCTTCTGAGAAATCTCTTCTCTGTCGCCTCTAATTGTCTTTTCCTTTGTTTGTCTACTGCCCATGTGTAGGCTGGTAAATTATCATTTGTGTTCTCTTAAAAAAATAGTGCTACTTTAGTTATATGTTTATAGAGATTAGAAAACAAAGAAAGGATGTGGTAAACTTGTTCAATGTTTCAATCTATTATAAAATTTCTTCCTCTTCTTCTTCTACTTTCCTTCCTCATCTGCCTTTCAGCGTCGAGGGGAGATATAATTTGCGGTCTTTTGCTCTTCTGTTCGCCTCTGCTGCTGTTATGTTTCCTAGTGCTTCTAATATTCCATCGATCCATCTTTTTCGTGGTCGACCCTTGGGTCTGTTATTCTCACAACGTTTGTTGAAGGCTCGTTGTGTTGTGTTTTGTTCTTTCTGCCTTGTCACGTGGCCGAACCATTTTATCTGTTGTTTCCTTATATATTCTATGGCTGGGGCTATTCCTAGCTTTTTTCTCAGTTCTACATTTCTGATCTTATCTCTCAGACTGTTTCCTGTCATTCGTCTAACACATTTCATCTATGTAGAGGTTATTTTACTTATTGTTCTTGCATCTAGAGTCCAGGTCTGGCATTGGTAGCACAACGTTGGAATGAAGATTGTATTGTATAGTGCTCGTTTTGCCTCCAGAGTTATTTCCTTGTTGGACAATAGTGGTGATAACAGTCCGATGATTTGACAAGCTTTGTTGCATCTTGATTCTATCTCTGCTGTTTGGGAATTGTCGTTTGTCATTAGACTTCCTAGGTATTTGAATTCCTCTACTTGTTTTAGTTGTCTGCCTTCTATAGTTATGTTGATGTTCTGTTTATTTTTGGCGACATTCATGACTTCTGTTTTGTTGATGTTGATTTTCATGTTGTATTTTGTTCCTAAGATGTTGAGTTTGTTTAAGTGTTCTTGTAGGTCTTCTATTGTTTCATGTATTAGTGCCTGGTCGTCTGCAAATAGAAGCTCGTTGATCTCCTCTGTCTCTGATGGGTTGGCTAGCTTGCATATATGGTCCATGTATGTAATAAACAGTAGGGGGGATAGTACGCACCCCTGTCTTACACCTGATCTAACTTCGAAGTGGTCTGTGTAGCCTGTTGCTGTTCTGACCCTGCAGCTGCTGTTGGCGTAGAGACTTTTAATAATGTTGGTTAGATGTTGGCTTACTCCGTATGTTGTTAGTATATAGTTATAAAATTTGGAACACGAAAATAATTGCAGTGTTGTGGGAAAACTGGTAAAGCAGAGAGCAAGTAAACTCCCTAACATGTAGTACAGCATATTTTCTTCACTAAAGTTTACTGTCAGTACATTTACTTTGTTTTCGGTTAACAGACTATTCACTACTAACTTGTAGTATAGTGTATTTCTATTGCTTTGTATGTTTTTATTGTCCTTATTATTTTAGGAAGGCATCATGTCGGCCACAATAATCGGTATTGTCTTCTTTTACAAAGCTCTTGTAAAATATGCATGACTGCTAAACATTTAAAATATTACTGTAGCGTGCCCCAGTATTTAAAAAAATGTGTGTATACATACATTTATATGGTTGGTCCTAACTGCCGGTGGTTTTCAACAGATTTTGTCTTCTTTGAAGCCTAAGCTTCAGTACGTCACTCAGGTATCAACATAAAAAAAAAAATGTCCGATGAAAAAGCTAGCTATGGTAAGGTATTAATCAGTTGTTGCTGAAAGTGCCCTAAGACCTAATAACTATACCATATACGAGCGAGCTTTGTCTTAATCACCTAATACAATGATTAATCCGCGGCCATTGAGGAAAGGTTCTAAGTGCGATGTGATGATTTCGTCTTGGTATCCTTATGTCTGTCAAGTTACATTAATGATGACGAGCTTCCGATCTGACTGTAAGAAATACGGCCCCAAACATCTCATACGGTTTCTCTACAGCACACATTTGTCAGGAAAACGGTTGACGTCTGTACACCAAAGAACGTACACTATTTCAGTGCAAACATAATCGTGACTCATCAGAGAACACGAGCATCTCCGTTGACGATAGTCCAGCCGTATGATGTCTGGACTAGGCGAGCTTGTCTATGGTGACCTGACAGCACTGTTACAGGTATGTGAGGTAACAGATTTGCCTATCTTAACTTGTTCTGCATGACATGTATCTTAAACTCGAAATGTTTTTGGCAGTTCAAGGTCCTAGAGATCAATCTATTATGATGGTACATCAGACCGATATATCAGTCGTGTACAGTAGTGGTAACTCGTACTTGGTCCCTTATATAGAGAACAGACAATGAATCCAGTTTGGTGATAGCGAGCTTATATGTGTGATACTTTGTTGTGATAGTTGAAATGTTTTAACACAGCTCGTACAGTTGTTCCGGCAGTTAACACCCTTATTGATATAGATTACCTCTGTTGGTTTGACATTATGAAAACAAAAATATGCGTCTCTTAGATACTTGCAACTCTATTTCTCAACTATTACTTTTTCTCATGCTCGTTAGATCTGCATACGTATCTTCCATGTATATGTGACACATTCTCCTACACGACACTTACCAGTTGATTTAGTTTGATGATGAATTGCATCTTAATGTATAGTGTGATGTACTTGTAACTACAAGGGCCCGTATAAACCACCAACACTGAAAGGTATACTAATGTCAATGCCAATGTTCCTTCCAATAAATCACGCACAATGACACCTTCATGCATATTACATTTATTCCGAGACTATATAAGCAGTAGACATGGCGCCGGCTTCACTCGTAAGTCGGCATCGATGCAGTGTATTTTCATGCTGCATTCGGTGTAGACTTCATTGATCCACTGATGAGCCGTAGTACACTAGTTTGTGTTCTGTTAACTGATATGTTCGTTGTTTTGCTGCATGTTACTACTAGCGAGCCACCATGTTCCACAACAGAGCGAACATAACCCAGATAGAGGTTCCTAATAGTTTATTTATCTACCACCTCGCCCCAAGAAGTAATACAAAGCCTTTTCATTAGTTGTAGTCTACGTGATACCTTACTTAGTCAGGTTATGTACATGTTTCTTCAGATTCAGGTGACTGTCTAGTTGAACTCCTGAGATTGTGGGTTGCACCTCTTTTTGTTGTGCATGTTGGAGATCAAGTTTGATATTCGCTTTACCTGTTTTGTTACTTTTGGTAAATAAAGTTTATTTAAACTTTAGTTTTCACCCTCGCATCGGTGAACGTCTATATCCGACAGCGGCTTTCTCGTCCAACTCGCTCACTGCCTCGTGAGAATGCTCGGGAGAGTTCGTAATCTACGGGAGTAAACCCAAACAGGAAATCCGGAGAGAGGGACCCTAAGGCAGTAGGAGGTGTATTATCTATCACTGGCATCCCCTGCAACTCAACTTTGTGTCCAAACGTAAGGACTTAGTCCCTACTTCTAGGGGTGTAGTGCATTTTGGGCAACACATTATCTCCATATTATTGGCCCAGGCATAGCAAGCAAGATGAAATGTCAGTTCCATCCTCGTTAGAACACAGCAGAAGGAAAACTCAATCTCTCATACTCGGCACATGGGACGTTATAACCTTGTGTCCTGGATTAAATAACACCAACCTCAAATGTAGACAACACGGAAAACAACCATCATCAACATGGAGCTGCAGAGAATATTTATTGATATTGCAGCTCTTCAAGAAACAAGGCCTGCAGATTGTGGTTCAGTCAGTACGCATAATAACAATACAAATCCACTCAAAAGCTGGACCAATTAACATCATTAGCGCCTATGCACCAACAATGTCAGCAACCACAACAGGTAAAGATCAATTTTTACGAGATTCTCCAAGTTATCTTGGATTTAATCCCCATAGAAGAACAACTCTACGTACTGGACGATCTAAATGCATACATTAGATCTGACCATAATTCATGGATATCATGTCTAGGTCATTATAGTATTGGCAAAATGAACTAAAATGGTCAGAGACTTCTAGAATTGTGTTCCCTTAACAACATGTGTGCCACCAACACATGTTTCCAGCATCAACAATCGACAAAAAGCAACATGGCGCCATCCAAGGTCAGGACATTTGCACCAGTTGGACTTTGTCCTAGTTCGAAGACAACACTTAAATAATGTTAGAGTAAGCAGAGCATACCATAGCGCAGACTGTGACACAGACCATGCGCTTGTCATTAGCAAAGTGAAGGCAACCACCAAAAGGTTTTACAAATCTAGAGAACCATCCAGGCCTAGGATCAATATCGCTGCAACAAAATTGTCTGTCAACCAAGTCCTGTTCACGAATGCCTTCCAGAAATGCATGCGGAATGCAGAAGACCTGGACAATATAGATGATTCATGGAGCCAGCTAAAATCTCGCATCATTGACTGTGCAATCTCTTCTTTTGGAAAAGAGCAACATTCCACTAAGGATCGGGTTCAAGAAAACTCTATTAAACGCATGCCACTTGTAGAGAAGAAGAAGAAGAAGGCTTTCCTAACCTTAAAGCACTACCTATGCCAGAAAACAAAAAGACAAATTCAAATATGCAAGAACAGAAATACACAGAGAATTAAGGAGATGTGCGAACAAGTACAGGTCAAATCGGTGCTCTACGATCCAGAAAGCTGCTGAGCAGGGTGGTTCACGAACTATGACAAAACTAAACAGATGGAAAGTTGGGTAGAACAATTCTCATGTCTGTATTCTTTAGACAGACCAGCAAGCACACTCCTAGGCCAAATAGTCCCAACATACTCAGTGCTGATTGAACTGGACAATGAACCTACTGAGAAAGAACTTCATGATGTCATCCGCGACCTCTCAAGTGGAAAATCTTCTGGTAACGACAACATATCAGCCGAAATACTCAAGGGTAACCTTGAAACACTGATACTCCACCTCTACAAACTCCTTGTCCAATGCTGGAAAAGTGGTTATATACCACAAGACATGAAAGATGCCAAGATTGTAACGTTATATAATAATAAGGGGGTCAAGCGCGATTGCAACATTTATGGGGGTATACCCCTCCCGAGTATACCTGGAATGGCATTCACAAGAATTGTTTTTAAAGTGCCTACATCAATTGACGGAACGTATCCTTCCTGAGTCGTAGTGTGGGTTTAGAGGGTCACCACGGATATGATTTTTGCTCTCCGCCAGTTGCAAGAAAAATGCATCGAACAGAGAAGACCACTATTTATAGCCTTTGATCTCACAAATGCGTTTGACACAGTGACAGAGCAGATCTATACCAGGTGTTGGAAAATGTTGGCTGCCCTCCTACATTACTTAAGCTGATTAAGTCATTTCACAACAATATGTCTGCCATCATCCAGTTCGACTGTAGATCTTCCCAGCCCTTTGAGATCAGCTGTGGACTCAAATAAGGATGTGTCCTTGCCCCTACTCTATTTGGCATATTTTTTCGCTGACCTTCAACACAATGCGTATGAAATCGTCTCTGGAGACATCTACATCCGTACAAGATCTGACGGTTCCTTATTCAAACTTGCACGCCTGAGGTCAAAATTAAAAACAACTGAGACCCTAATCAATGAGCTTATATTCGCTGAAGATGCAGCACTCCTTGCTCAAGATAAATCTGTCCTGCAGTCAATGATTCATAATCTAGCTAGATCGTGTGAATTATTCTTACTGTCAACAAGTATCCAGAAGAATGTGGTGCTTAAGCAAGGTGTAGACGGCCCCGCAGCTATATCATTAAATAGCATACCCATTGAACCTGTGAGAAAGTTCACCTATCTCGGTTCTATGGTCACAACCAATGTCTCCCTTGAAGAAGAAATACATTCCCGAATCAGAAAGGCAGCTTCCACATTTGGCAAACTTAAAGATAGAGCATGGGCCAACAGCAATTTAACACTCAGACTAAGATTCAAATTGGATTGCTGCAGAAAGTGCATTCGGAATCTGATTAATGTTCGGTTCTCCGTAGTACTTTTCTGCATTAAAGTATAAATGCTGATCTACTTATTACATCTGTGCGGCTAAAGCGAAGTTGTACGCCGGCAACAGTCCTTTTTTGACAAATCAAGTGTTGTGAATGCGACCTTCCAACGTTTAGACTTGGTCTGCACTTTACGTCGCATTGGTGCTGTTCATGACCGTTGTTGGAATTCCTTGACGCAAATTATTTATATGTTACTTATTAAGTAAAGTACTTCGTCAGCCACAGTTGTATCTCATTAGGGAATTTTCACCGTGTTTTATTTGCCGTAGGATGCTTTCACTAGAGTAATTGGGGATCTAAAGTGAGCGAAATTGTGTGTACGACATTTGTGTGTGCTATGTCATCGTAATGATGATGATGGTGATGGTCTAATCACCAACTAATTACTCCATCAAGCTTGGGCAGATGGTGCTCGTATGCCTGGGAGGGCAGACCATATAAGGGCAGAATATCCCTACAGAAAAGACAATCTGCTGCCCTGCATGAGGATTGTGGACAATCAAAGGCTAAGGAAAGAAAACCTGAATAAAATGCTGGCTGAAATAGGATGCCCTGGGCGACTGGAGCAGAACACATTGTAACGTTTTAACAAGTAATCAATCAGACAGACTGGATCTAACAGACTCTAATTATGATAGAAACTACCACTGACCTAGTAGGAGACTTTAACAGCCACTCTGAAAGATGGAGATATAAGGAGTCCAATGTTCGAGGTGAAGAATTGGTAGAATGGGAAATAAACAACCTATTCCTCATAAATTCTAGTGAGGGCCCCACAACCTTCTACTCAAGAAGATGGAAAACAACTCCCACTCCCAACCTAGCATTAACAACTGGAGACATATATATCAAAATAACCCGTAAGGTGCTGAACCAACTTGGAAATAGTGACCATAGACCAGTCAAACTTTCAGTGGGTCTTGCTCACAAACAGGTGTTGCAAATACCTTTTCCCCGCTGGAACTATAAGAGAGCAGATTGGGCAAAGTTTGCAAGGCTCACTGATGAATATATTGCGCCTATCAACACCCACGAAAATAAGGTCAATAATATGATAAAGCGGTTTACAAATGGCATCGTGAGAGCTGCTAAAGAATTCATTCCTAGAGGAGCAAGAAGAAACTACAAGCCATACTGGAGCAAGTAAATACAAAGACTAGAAGAGAAACTGAACTCAGCCTGAGAACTAGCTGAAACAACACACAGCCCAGAGAGCAACATTGCCTACCAAGCAGCCTCAGCCAAATACAGACGAGAGGTCATGATAACAGCAAGACAGAGCTGGATAGACAAACCAGAGAGCCTTAATCTAGACAAAAATGGCCATAAACTATGGAAACTTGCGAAAGCTCTGAGTGACGAAAACAACTACCGACCTTCAATATCATTAACCCACAATCAGAACATCCCCACAGGCAAAAGGGCAGCAAATCTACTGATAAGGACTTACAAAACCATTAGTAGAATAAACATTCCAAAAGACAAACAGAAAGCTGCAAGACGGGAAAACCAAGATGCAAAACACATGCCTTTAGCACCAGAAGTGCATCAGACGACCATCTTTACCTCAACTGAATTAGATTTTGCCACAAAAGAGTGAAGCTCAAAGGTTCCCCTGGTAATGATGGAATCTCCAACGAAATGCTCCTAAATATGGGACAGAAAGCCAAAGCCAGCTTCTAAGGATAATAAATGCTTGCTGGAAGAGAGGTCATGTGCCGGCAATCTGGAAAGAAGCTATTACGGTGCCCATCCTCAAGTGTTGAAAAGACCCACTAGACCCAAGTAGCTACATAGCAATTAGCCTACTGAGCTGCCTGAGTAAACTCATGGAAAGGCTGGTTTACAGAAGACATATGTGGCATTTAGAGACAAAACAACAAATCGTACCACAACAAAGTGGCTCACATCAGCACAGATCAAATGAAGACCTGGTCACCCACATTGCACAGGAAATAGATGATGCTCTACAAGAAAATAATCACACACTGGCAGTGTGGGTCGACATGGTGAAGGCTTTTGATATGGTTTGGCGAGATGGTTTAAAGAACAAGCTTTTTAGACCTGGCATCCAGGGTCCAGGTCTGGACGTCATGGGAGGCACCAAACTGGCAGCTTATTTATATTCGAGCCATGGAATAAGCAATGTTTACTTTGAACACCACGATATCTGTTATTGCAGCGAGTTTGCAGGTTTTTTTGAAAATGTATTCAAGGGTTTGAACATAAATGTTTGTTCACAGTTCGTTAACCTTCGCTGTAGATAAAGTCTTTAATTTGATGGCTTCGTATGTGACCTTGGTAGCTAAGGACCTAACTTGTGCAAACGGATGACATAATCAAGGATCATTTTGAATCTTTGATATGGGCTCATTTTGTGTTTAACTCAAAAGCATATGTGCTTTTTAACCAAAGACCTTTTTTTTTTTTTTTTTGGGGGGGGGGGGGCTCAAGGAAGATATCCCCGATGCACGAATACATTGTATTATAAGTCCCATAAATGATTCGCTTCCAGAGGTTTATGATGTAAACAAAGCAGTTTTTTCATTGCGAGTGAATAATGTCCACACCTATAATTGGTCAGGATTGTGTAGCAGCAGCAGCTTTATAGCGAACACAGAAAACATCATAGGATTGTGCTGTTCTGAAACAGCTATGTCATGCTACCCTAGAATTGCCTTTAATGGTATTACTGTGACCACAAACCACTCTCCATGTGTGTGCCACATATTTACACCCCAGAAATAAATACTGAATATAACAACATGATGTGCCGTCTGTGATATTAATGACCACAAACCAGGAGCCTCCTGTATGATTGATACAACTGTTGCACCAAGCACTTCATCAGCAGAGCCAGATCTATGGAATGTTAATCTGACATTGTTTTTGAATTATGTCCATGTTAATGAGACATCAGAATCGTGTGGCAGCAGCTACAAGAAGGGAGCAGAGAACATCACGTTCTGCTGCTATAACGGAGAATTGCCTTGCTATCACAGAATTGCCTTAAATGGGATCACTGTAGTTGAAAACTTCTCCTCTTGTGTAAACTACACATTCACATCCAAGAGTGAATCAGTGAAGGTCACAGAATCATATTCTCTCTGTGGTTTTACTAACTACAGGTCAGGTGGCTTCTGTTAGATTGGAAATGATAACTTACCACCACTGTGTGTCTATGTGTTTGGAATTTGAGTCATCAGCGATGGCCTAACATCATCGAGTGCTACGACGATCATCGTTTTCGGGAGGACGCGAACATCCGTGGTATATAGTGGATAGGCGGCAGGAACCATTAAAGGCTATGTCTGAAAAGTGTTCCTTCTTGCAGTTTCCTCATATTCCAAGTCCGGCTTGTTGCAGGAGTTACTGAGTTAAGTGCTATGTGCACACCGTGAGCTGTGTGTCTCATCCGTTTTGATCCTGTTTCGATATCCCGCTTGTTTACGATGAATGATGATATCGTACGACAGGGAACAGTTGGTTGTGTTCAACTTGCGCGGTTTCGCCTTATGTCTTTTGGCGTGTGCTGAGACTGCTACGATGGGGACTACAGTTACCTTTCTTTGTTTGGGAGATGTGTTAGTAATTCGGATGATTCCACTGGCACGGGCGGTTGAGCTATTATGGATTTTAATTCGTTTGCAGTGATGCCGAGGCCTTCCATAACAATAACAATAACAATCCAGGGTCGCTTATTCAATTGGGTCTCTCAATACCTTCAGAATAGAACGGCCAGAGCACAAGTTCAAGGTCAACTAAGTAAGATGCTCTCTATCGAACAAGGTGTCCCTCAAGGCGGAGTCTTGTCCCCAAAACTCTTTTTAATTTTCATAAATGACATCGTAATGGACATTCCACCCATAATACACCCAGCAATATACGCAGATGATCTGGCGTTATGGGCTCGTGAGGAAAGTATGTCGGTGGCTGGACCCAAGATGCAAGTTGTCCAAGGTGAACTTGAAAAATGGACGAACACCTGGTTCTTACCAATCAACGAAAAAAAAAACACTACATATACAATTTTAAGCCTATCAAGAAACGCACTCTCTGCAAGCTTGAAGATAAAAGACCATACACTTCCTATTGACCAAAACCCAACATATCTTTGTGTCACTATGAATCGTATAATGACTTGGAAAAATCAGATAGACAGTGCGAGGAAAAAAGCCAGAAAACGAACAAATAGTATGAAGAAATTGGCAGGAATCATTGCGGGGGAGGGGGGGAAGGGGGGCGGGCAGCCAGCAATATTTTGAAAAGACTATACATAAGAAGAGTCAGACCAGTTCTAGAGTATGGAGTCACAGCCTGGGCTATGGCTTCCAAATCACACTTTAGCAAAATTAACAGAACACAGAAACAAGCTGCCAGTATCATCACTAGTGCTATGAAATCTACACCTATCAAGACTCTAGAAACAGTGACAGGTTTACAACCCTTAGATTACAGACGGGTCACTAGTCACTAAAGTATTGCAACAAGCGGAGAAATATAGAAGGCTCCTTAGCCACCCCATGCACAAAAGAATAACTGGTTCCGGATTTGTACGAACAAAAAGGAGCAACTTCGCTGCAATTGCCAATGAACTAACTACTGGAGACCCAGGACTTTCCCAAACAATATCGAAACCCTTAGGCCCATCTGATATGTTCCTCAGGGAAATCATAAAATACCAGAACTTTAGGAATCTATAACAGGAATCATGAAAAAAGGCACCCAATCAGACACAGAAAGAAAACACGTAGCAGAGAAACACATACACGATACCTACCCACATGACATTTGGTCCCACATATACACAGATGGCTCTGCTACAAATGCCACTAGAAATGGAGGGGGAGGTGTGTTCTTGTCGCTGAATAATCAGAACGAGATCACCAAGTCAATAGCTACTGGAAAATTCTAAAACAACTTTAAAGCAGACACTGAGGCCGTCAGAGATGATGTAACACTGGCTACTCAACACAAAAATAACAAGCACAATAAATTGGTGATTCTGACTGATGCACTGTCAGTACTAACAACTCTAAAAAGCCCCAATAACAATAAAATCGATGACTTGAGAACAACCGTGGACCAACTATGCAATAATTTCCAGAGAGTAACCATTCAGTG
Organism: Megaustenia siamemsis; assembly: GCA_032433765.1. Classification (NCBI taxonomy): domain Eukaryota; kingdom Metazoa; phylum Mollusca; class Gastropoda; order Stylommatophora; family Ariophantidae; genus Megaustenia; species Megaustenia siamemsis. The sequence goes on from JAVIAB010000101.1 coordinate 35,496,886, forward strand.
GATACCATCACACTGTAATATACACGGGAACGAACGCGCAGACATATCAGCTAATGAGGGAAAGAGATTACCATAAGAGAACCATCCGCTCAGTTATGATGAAGCCAAATCCATCCTCAAGGGGTTCCATGAAAAATGGAAACGAGAACACCCAAAGCATAACGATAGTGACGGATACCACCAACTATCAAGGAGGGATCAAGTCATCATACTTCGCCTATGCACTGGCCACAATAGAATGAGAAATCACATGTTCACCAAATTCAAAATAGGTACAACCAGCCTACGCCACTGTATACTGGACAATATGACTACAAAACATGTTCTACATGATTGCCCCCTGTACACAGACCTGAGAAGAGCAATGTGGTCCACGCCCACCTCATTGAAAAATATATGGGGCAATCGATTCGCTTAAACAGACAGCTGCCTTTATAAGAGAGTCTGGAATCCTACTTTGATTGAGTCCTGATCGCAGAGAGAGAGAGAGAGAGAAGAGAGAAGAGAGAGAGAGAGTGAGAGAGAGATTCAAATTTACCAAAGTTGTGTGCTTAGTACACTTCTATACGGGTCAGAAACTTAGACTACCTATGCAGGGCAGGTGAACATGTTCAGCAGCTAACATGTACGTTGCCTTCGCAAGATTATAAACATCAAATGGTAGGACAAAGTAACTAACTATAACGTCTTACAACGAGCTAAACCCCCATCGATCATGGCAACACTTTCGTGGACTAAGGTGGCTGGGCCATGTAAGAAGAATCGCAACAGATCGTACTTCGAAACAAATATTGTATGACGAACTTCAGGACGGAAAGAGACCAAAGGGAACACCAGTGCTGAGATATAAGGATGTTAGCAGGTGTTCGTTGGGGGAATTTTCTCATCATCATCGAGTACTGTCTCAGCAACGAAGGTTGTCTACCATGGAGCGCCATTCTGCTATGTCTCTTGCTTTGTTGGTGCAGGTTGTCATAGGCTGATTTGTCCATCTTTTGATGTTACTCGTCCATGTTAGTCTTGGTCTGCCTCTGCCTCTTTTACCTTGCATTTTCCCCTCCAGGATTACTTTTAGTAGGTTGTTGTGTCTTTTAACATGGCCCAAAAATCGCATTTGTCTTGTTTGAATTGTGCTAAGCAGTTCTCTTTTCATTTTTAGTTGTTGTAAGACATCACCGTTTGTTCTCGTTTCTTTCCATCCAATTCAACCTATTATTCTATATATCCACATTTCAAAGGCTTCACTTCTTTGTTCTGTTTTATTATCTAATGTCCATGTTTCTACACCATATATGAATATTGAGAAGATATAACATTTTGCTATTCTTAGTTTTAGCCCTGGTGTTATTTGTTTTGATGTTAATATGTTCTTCATGACATTAAAATTACTTTTTGCCATTCCTATTCTTTTGTTTATTTCAGTTGTACATTTTCCATCACTGGTTATAGTATGTCCAAGGTAGTTGTAGTTCTGAACTGTCTCCAGGTCTATTCCTTCAATGTTGATATCCACTTGTGGGATTTGAGTATTGTCTTTTGTTTATGATCATAATTTTAGTATTTTTGATATTGATATCTAGTCCATATTTTTACTTGTCATGTTTATTTCATGAAGTTATTATTTAGATCTTTAGGATTTTCTGCTAGTAGTACAGTATCGTCAGCATATCTTAGGTTATTGATTATCTTTCCATTAATTTGTATGCCTGGCATCTCTATGATGTTTTTAAATATGTGCACAGTGTATAGATTGAACAAGCTTGGTGATAGGATGCGTTCCTGTCTTACTCCTCTTTTTATATCAAGGGCTGTAGAGTTATCTTTGTTATATTTTTTTATTGCTGTCTGCTCCCAGTAAAGATTGCATATTAGTCGTATGTCCATGTCATCTAGTTCTATCTCTTTTAGGCATTATATAAGTTGTTTGTGGTGTACTCTATCAAAAGCTTTCGTGTAGAAGCAGGCATGTATTGGTTTGTTTACTTCTGTGCACTTTTCGATTAATGTTCTCATGGAGAATATGGCTTCTTTTGTCCCCCTATTTTAGCAAAATCCAAATTGCTGCTCATCTAATTCAGTATTGATTTTATTTTGAATCCTTCCATGTATAACTTTTAGCAAGATTTTTGTAACATGGCTCATTCGGCATATTGTTCTAAAGTCACTGCATTCAACTGCCCCATTCTTTTTAGGCAATGCAATGAAAGTTGATGTTTTTAGTTAATTTGGTATATATCGTGTGGTTTATGTTGTTGCATATGTTTGTAATCACTTCAATGCCAACATCTTATAGTGCCTGTATCATCTCTATCTGTATGCTGTCAGGTCCTGCTGCTTTTCCCTTTTTAATTGTTTTTATAGCTTTGTCCTTTTAGTTTTATAGCCTGATGTACATTTTATAACTTGTTTTTATTGACCCTTTGATTATGAAATAGTTATGGTATATAATCATGCCATATATATATATATATATATATATATATATATATATATATATATATATATATATTTATTATCTGTTAGCATTTTTCCTTTTTTGTCTGCAATACATTCACCTTCTGTGGCTTTTTTATTTTTATTAGTCTTTCTCTTTATTTCTGTGTGCGTTCCTCTTAAGTCTTGTTCCTTTTCATAGTTTCAATTTCTATACATTTTTGGCTGAGCCAGTCTTTTTTGCATTTTTGCACATTTTTCGTATTTCATTATCTAATTTATTATATTGGACAGTGTTCTTTGCTTGTCTCTTTCTTTCATTTTTTCTAAGATGGTGTTAGTTATCCATTTTGTGGGTGCTTTTCTCTTTTGGGTAAGGTGTCGCAGGTTTCTTGTATGGTTTTCTTTATGCATTGCCATTTGGTTGTGACTTTTCAGTCACAACAGGACTTTCTCTTCTGTATTGCTCAATTCCTTCTTCTAGTAGTTTGTGGTATGTGTTCTTTACTTGTATGGTATCATCATCATCATAATCATCATCATGCACCCTGCCGGTTGGCGTAGACGATCATGTCCCTCCACAATCTTCTATCTACAGTGCATCGTATCAGTTCTGTTGTTGAATGTTTTCCATGCCATGACACCAAGCTATCCAGTATTTTCTCTCTTTGTCGTCCGCGATCTCTCTTTCCTTTTATTTTGCCAGTTGTAACCAAGTATTCCAACTTTCCTCTTCTCATGATGTGCCCAAAAAATGTTGATTACCTCTGTATGGTATAGTTATCTTTAATATCTTTTTGATTTAAAGCTGTTATATCTAGTGGATTTGTTGATTAATTATACTTTTGCTTGTTTCTCTTTAGTTTGATTTTCATTTTAATCATTACATGATTGTGATCTGAATTAATATCTGCCCCTGTGTAGGTTTTGGCTTTCTTTACGCTGTTACGGAACCTTTCTTTTTGAAATTTTCTATCAGTGAAAAAAAAAAAAAAACTGGGAAAATGTGGTTGCGGATTGTAGCACATGGAGAGCAAACATTAAAAAAAATGGCACAGCAACTTTCGAGACAGTGCTGATATCAATTTCAGAAGACAAAAGGCGCATGGGAGAAGAAACAAGGCCAGGTACCACAAATATAGGGAATAATAGAACAAATAAGTATGTGTTAGCACTCGGAAAAATTAACAGACAAACAACAACAGAAAAAAACCGAAGAACAATATATGGTCCGAAGTGGGATCGAACCCGTACTCCCTGGCACCGCGCCTTGCCACGAGAGGCCGAACGCTTGGCACACTGCCACTCAGCCAACTAAAAAATTGGCTATTGTAGTAGTGTCTTCCACGAAAGGCGCTCTCAATGACTATAGCATAGGGTAACGATCACAGACCGGAAATAAATTGTATATTTGTACTTTCCTATTAATGCAAGTATCTCCCAGTAGGGCTGAATACTTGTGTTGTAGACACACATTTATAGGACGAAACAGCACGAATAGTAGTTTCCAGTGGTTATATACTGGTAACAAATAATAATACATAAATATTATTATATGGGGAACTTCCGAGGCGATAATAGGGAATAATAGAACAAATAAGTATGTGTTAGCACTCGGAAAAATTAACAGACAAACAACAACAGAAAAAAACGAAGAACAATATATGGTCCGAAGTGGGATCGAACCCGTACTCCCTGGCACCGCGCCTTGCCACGAGAGGCCGAACGCTTGGCACACTGCCACTCAGCCAACTAAAAAATTGGCTATTGTAGTAGTGTCTTCCACGAAAGGCGCTCTCAATGACTATAGCATAGAGAAACGATCACAGACCGGAAATAAATTGTATATTTGTACTTTCCTATTAATGCAAGTATCTCCCAGTAGGGCTGAATACTTGTGTTGTAGACACACATTTATAGGACGAAACAGCACGAATAGTAGTTTCCAGTGGTTATATACTGGTAACAAATAATAATACATAAATATTATTATATGGGGAACTTCCGAGGCGATAATAGGGAATAATAGAACAAATAAGTATGTGTTAGCACTCGGAAAAATTAACAGACAAACAACAACAGAAAAAAACGAAGAACAATATATGGTCCGAAGTGGGATCGAACCCGTACTCCATGGCACCGCGCCTTGCCACGAGAGGCCGAACGCTTGGCACACTGCCACTCAGCCAACTAAAAAATTGGCTATTGTAGTAGTGTCTTCCACGAAAGGCGCTCTCAATGACTATAGCATAGGGTAACGATCACAGACCGGAAATAAATTGTATATTTGTACTTTCCTATTAATGCAAGTATCTCCCAGTAGGGCTGAATACTTGTGTTGTAGACACACATTTATAGGACGAAACAGCACGAATAGTAGTTTCCAGTGGTTATATACTGGTAACAAATAATAATACATAAATATTATTATATGGGGAACTTCCGAGGCGATAATAGGGAATAATAGAACAAATAAGTATGTGTTAGCACTCGGAAAAATTAACAGACAAACAACAACAGAAAAAAACGAAGAACAATATATGGTCCGAAGTGGGATCGAACCCGTACTCCCTGGCACCGCGCCTTGCCACGAGAGGCCGAACGCTTGGCACACTGCCACTCAGCCAACTAAAAAATTGGCTATTGTAGTAGTGTCTTCCACGAAAGGCGCTCTCAATGACTATAGCATAGAGAAACGATCACAGACCGGAAATAAATTGTATATTTGTACTTTCCTATTAATGCAAGTATCTCCCAGTAGGGCTGAATACTTGTGTTGTAGACACACATTTATAGGACGAAACAGCACGAATAGTAGTTTCCAGTGGTTATATACTGGTAACAAATAATAATACATAAATATTATTATATGGGGAACTTCCGAGGCGATAATAGGGAATAATAGAACAAATAAGTATGTGTTAGCACTCGGAAAAATTAACAGACAAACAACAACAGAAAGCCTCGGAAGTTCCCCATATAATAATATTTATGTATTATTATTTGTTACCAGTATATAACCACTGGAAACTACTATTCGTGCTGTTTCGTCCTATAAATGTGTGTCTACAATACAAGTATTCAGCCCTACTGGGAGATACTTGCATTAATAGGAAAGTACAAATATACAATTTATTTCCGGTCTGTGATCGTTACCCTATGCTATAGCCATTGAGAGCGCCTTTCGTGGAAGACACTACTACAATAGCCAATTTTTTAGTTGGCTGAGTGGCAGTGTGCCAAGCGTTCGGCCTCTCGTGGCAAGGAGCGGTGCCAGAGAGTACGGGTTCGATCCCACTTCGGACCATATATTGTTCTTCTTTTTTTTCTGTTGTTGTTTGTTAATTTTTCCGAGTGCTAACACATACTTATTTGTTCTATTATTCCCTATTATTGCCTCGGAAGTTCCCCATATAATAATATTTATGTATTATTATTTGTTACCAGTATATAACCACTGGAAACTACTATTCGTGCTGTTTCGTCCTATAAATGTGTGTCTACAACACAAGTATTCAGCCCTACTGGGAGATACTTGCATTAATAGGAAAGTACAAATATACAATTTATTTCCGGTCTGTGATCGTTACCCTATGCTATAGTCACTGAGAGCGCCTTTCGTGGAAGACACTACTACAATAGCCATTTTTTTAGTTGGCTGAGTGGCAGTGTGCCAAGCGTTCGGCCTCTCGTGGCAAGGCGCGGTGCCAGGGAGTACGGGTTCGATCCCACTTCGGACCATATATTGTTCTTCGTTTTTTTCTGTTGTTGTTTGTCTGTTAATTTTTCCGAGTGCTAACACATACTTATTTGTTCTATTATTCCCTATTATCGCCTCGGAAGTTCCCCATATAATAATATTTATGTATTATTATTTGTTACCACAAATATACCTTGCTCGTTCTGTGGACGAATCTGTCTGTCCAGGATTGGCAAATTAAGCCACGAGAGAAGATGTTCAGTAAAGCAGCATCCAGTATGAGACACTAATGCTTTACCAAACTACTGACTTATCATGATTGCTTACTACCAACCGTCTGTCAAGACGTCAAATGTCATATTATTAGTAACTTTAGTTTTTAGTTTAATTTTAGGTTTTTGGTCAGGTCGTTAATGTATAACAAAAAGAGGGAGCAGCTAAGTGGTGATCCCTGTGATATTCCTTGTAGAATATATTAGTCTTAAATAGAATCATTTAACTTGATTTAGATTGTCCTGTTATTTAGGACGTGTTTGACCAATTTTTTAAAGTTTTCCATGTATACCCAAGTCGCCCATCTTCAACAAGAGTCCTTTCCTTCAGATTCTATCGTAGGCTTTTACAGGTTAATTAGGAAAGTATGTTGTTTCTTCTGGAATACATGCTGGACTTGCTGCATTAACCTGAAGATTTGATCTTCTGCACTATTACCTGTCCTAAATACAGCTTGTCATGACAAATGTTATTAGTGGCTTCCAAATACAAATATAGTCTGATGTTGATTATGCTCTATGCTATTGTTTCTATACACGATGTTAGGGATATGGGCCGGTAGCTTCTCGGGTCAACTGGTGATTTGTTCTTCTTAAGCAGTGGTACCACACAGACATTTCTCCAAGCTTTGGGGATGGTACTGTTTATCTATGTCTTGTTTATAGTCTAAATAGTGTTTCCTTTCCTGACTTGCCAAGATACATTATCGTTTCATTATGTACCTAGTCTGGCCGTGGAGATTTTCTAGATTGTAACTTTTGTTTTTGCTTTTCTTTACTCGTAAAGTACAAATTTCTTCAAATATTGCATTACTTATTGTGTGTGCTCTTTGATTACACATTAAGTAGATTTAATTAATTTGTTTCTACAGGTTTTTAAATTTTCATTTTTTTTAAAGTTGAAGTAAAAAGATGAAGAGAAACAAACGTAGGGAGAATAGAAGTCACATAGAGAAAAAAGAAGCTATTTAGTTTAGCATTATGGTTTGGTAAGTGGACAGCAAAACTGTAAATTTGTGTAGAAATAGAAAGTTGAGAGGATTCATGATCGGTTACGTCAGCAAACATTGATAATGATTTATATTATTCTAGCAGCCACGAGTGCCAGTACAGCCACCAACAAGTGTCCACATCACCCGTTTCCATCATCCAATAAAACGTTCAGATTATTCATACCAAGTAAACGTTTACTACGCATGTTATCACAAGCCTCCACATCTGTTGCTGTACATTCCCACTGCTTATTTATCTATAGATTAACATATTTAATCTTCTTCTTACGCATTTCTCATCCATGTCAACATTGCTAATCTCTCTAACAACATCACTAATACCTTGTGTTTCGTTTACATTAATCCCTAACTATAACACCTACAGACATCCAAGGAAAAAGACAAAAATGAAGACCGATATATTTTTGGAGAAGACAGATGGAAGCAGTGATGAAGATGATGGGAAAGACATGGAGTAATCATAAAATAATGGCAAGACACAGAACGGATTGGAAAGTGTTGAAGATTTATGCTTCACAATGTGTGCTTAAAAGGTAGAAGAAGATGTAGAAGAGAACACTTAAATAATTGATAGAATAAATGTAACAATCTTTAAAAACAGTTTGGCATTGGCATAAATACGATAACGTGTGGATGTGCATGGTCCACGTATAAGCACAAACAAAACAAAATACATTAGAATGATACAGCATGAAGATCAGTATTTTTTTCACAAAAAGTGGACACACATAAACAACAATGGACACGTCAACATATCTCAATAAATTAACTCAAAATACGAAACAGACCAGATGCGGCCTATTGTAAACACATACAAATCACTGTCAGATACAATGGCTAACCCGTGATTTAAAAGAACTACCGTTTTTCTAATGTGCATGGAGAGACGCAGGCTGGAAAGAACAATACTGGAAGGCATGGTTGCTAGGCGACATGTCAGAAGCAGACCAAGGAGAAGGTGATGTCAAGACATCAGACAAATCTTGAAAATGACAGCAGAAGAAGTGGGAGAACTGAGCAGAGACAGAGATTCTCTCAGAAAGGTTGTAGTGAATACACCATTCTGGGAAGGACATGCGACCTGAAGGTGTGGATGTGCATGGACAAGAGGCCTGAAGATGATAATGTGCATGGACAAAAGACCTGATAATATAATGTGCATGGACAAAAGACCTGATAATATAATGTACATGGACAAAAGACCTGATAATATAATGTGCATGGACAAAAGACCTGATAATATAATGTACATGGACAAAAGACCTGATAATATAATGTACATGGACAAAAGACCTGATAATGATAATGTGCATGGACAAAAGACCTGATAATGATAATGTGCATAGACAAAAGACCTGATAATATAATGTACATGGACAAAAGACCTGATAATATAATGTGCATGGACAAGAGGCCTGAAGATGATAATGTGCATGGACAAGAGGCCTGAAGATGATAATGTGCATGGACAAGAGGCCTGAAGATGATAATGTGCATGGACAAAAGATATGATCATGATGATGTTCGTAGATAGCATATATGGTGATGATTTACATGGACAAGTAACCTACTGATGATAATGTGAATGGATACAAGATTTGATGGATATGATGTGCATGGAAAATAGGTCTGATGATGATGATGTGCATTGTCAAGAGGTCTTATGAAGATAGTGTGTATGGACAAGAGCTATGCTAATGTGATGAGCATGGACAAGAGATCTGATGACGATGATGAGCATGGACAAGAGATCTGATAATGATGGTGTGCATGGACAAGAGATATGATAATGATGGTGTGCATGGACAAGAGATCTGATAATGGTGATGAGCGTTGACAATATATATGATAATAATGGTGTGCATGGACAAGCGATCTGATGACGATAATGTGCACGTGTAAAAGCCTCTTTTGTTTGCGTTGTTTCGTTCATCTCTTAACGATTAGGCGTCGTCGTTGTTGTGTTATTGCCCCGTGGATCTCAGGAACTGGCCGCTGGGAACAGAACCATTGGCGTCCCGTCCCTCAGCGTTGTATGTGTTCTTTGAGTGACTGCACTACGTCTGGGCTACTCTGGGTATGTGATCTACGGTCGGCCTACCATAGCAGCCGTCTAGTAGTAGTAATTCGCGTTGTTTCTTAGTAGTGGGCAACACAGCCCTCTAATCTGTAGCCCGCTTCATTCACTGTTGTGCGTGCGTCCATACTTGCAGTGATCATCACACTAACTCACCAATACTTAACACATAACATTCATAATAAGTGTTTCGCTTTTATTGTTGTTGCATACAGATCTCCTCGACAATTCGAGCATACCCAAACGACAACTCCCCACTCTGACAGTGTTCAATTTACACACTCACATATATTGCATAAAAACGCCATTGTTCTCTCCAGTTAAACACATGACTGGCCTACTCATCGTAGTAAATTCCCCATTCTACCATTGGCTCCCCTATGTGACTAATATAAGGGTTTTATTTCAGGTCTCTAAACTACCCTGTTAACTAATCAGATTAACTGGTAACGTAACACCAGTTGACAAGCTCCTTGCTCACAACTACTAGCACTTCAAACATAATTTCCTTGACAACAATAGTCAGTTCATGGCCGATTCACACAGCTGTACCATAATCTAGTAACTAATCAGTTGGACTTGCAATTCAACACCAGTTGACAAGCTCCTTCCTCAGAACTACAAAGACTGGCACTTAAGAACACAAACACCCTTTTCAGAGGTTGACAGCCAAGTGGCTACCACCTCTCGGTGGCCCTGCTCCCCGGGTAACCGCCTGAGTCAAAATTCTCCATCTTAACCATTCCAATCGTCTACATTTTCCATCATTAACCAATCCCTAACCTTCCTACATCTTCTCCCCTCTAACAGACGATTGAACCCCCTTAAAATCCCTAGAATTATATATTCTAATTGAGCTGATTTCTTCCTTCGCTCTCCCCGTTAACTATGCACACATATCTTTTGTTCCCTTCGCACTCAACTTCCCCTTAACTTCTCTTGTATTCCCGAGACTCCCGCGGTCCTTATGAACTGTTTTCAAAATCTCTATTTCACACTTTAACTATGAATCACCCGTCTTCCTCTCACTTCCCCCACTCATCTGATTTGTTTACCTGTCTATCCTTCCCTCCTATTTCTCCCCGTCTACACATGGACCAGATATCTGATGATGATAATGTCCATAAATAATGCACATCAAATGGCAAGACAAAATAACCAACTTAACTGTCCTGCAACGTGCTAAGACCCTAACAATCATGTCGATGCTCAGAAGTCGAAGGCTAAGATGGCTGGGGCATGTCCAACGGATGGAAGAAAAACGCATTCCTAGGCAAATACTATATGATGAGATAAAACACGGAAAAAGACAAATCGGCAGACCTAAACTACGATATAGAGATATCTGCAAATCATCTCTGAAAGACTCCTCCATCTGTGAAAACGACTGCCAACATCTGGCAAGTGATCGCACATCATGGAGAGCATGTATAAGGAACGGTATAACAACATTTGAGACTGTGCTAAGACAGGACTTAGAAGAGAAGAGACTCATGAAAAAGGATGGTAAACCCTGTGGATCAGCGAACCTGACCTGTTCATTATGTGACCGCGTGTGTTTGTCAAACATTGGTAGAATTAGCCACGAGAGAAGCTGTTCGGCAAAAACAATACCTCAAAAAAATACGCAATAGCCTCCACTAGACCGTCTGACAAAACGAAAAGGGCCATATATATATAATGTCCATGGACAAGATGTCTGATGATGATGATGATGATTTGCATTCAAAAATGAGGTCTGACGATGATGATTATGTTCAGGGACAAGATATCTAATGATTATAACGTGAATGAACAAGAAATTTGATGATGATGATGATGATGATGCGCATGGACAAGCTATTTGATGATGATAGTGTGCATGGACACGAGGTTTAATGATGATGATGATTTAATTGGACACGAGGTCTGATGATGATAATGTGTATTGAGAGGAGATCTGATGATGATGAAGGTAATGATGATGTGCATGCACAAGAGATTTGATGATGATGATGTGCATGCACAAGAGATATGATGATGACGATGTGCATGGACAAAAAAGTATGATGGCGATGATGTACATGTATAAGAAGCCTTATTAAAATCATATTCTTTGCTTGTTTTGCTAATTGTATTAACTAGTTGTAACTCAAGTTGGATAATTTCAGCCAGTAATAAATAAGAAAATACACCCTGAAGAAAAGGCAGGTGAAGAAGTAGATCATTTTGTTTATCTTTGAAGCTGCGTAGATAAAGGAGATTTATATTTAGAAATTAGAGTTAGAATACCAAAGGCAGCAATGGCATTCAGAAACATTGATAACATGTGGAAATACACTTTACTAAACACAAATCAATGCTCAGGATTTTCAAATCATATGTATTATCTACACTTAATTTTTCTTGCAAGAGCTAGAAAACAAATACATAAATATGCAAAAAAAAAATGAATGCATTGACAACAAATGATTTAGAAAAATACTTCCTATATCACGCAACAAAATCGTGACTTCTTCTCCTTTCTCTCCTTATTTACCTTTCACCGTCGAGGGGAGATATAATTGGCTGTCTTTTGCTCTTCTGTTTGCTTCTGCTGCTGTTTTGTTTCCTAGTGCGTCTAGTATTCCGTCGATCCATCTTTTTCGTGGTCGACCCATGGGTCTGGTATTCTCGCAACGTTTATTGAGGGCTCGTTGTGTTGTGTTTTGATCTTTCACGTGGCCAAACCATTGTATCTGTTGCTTCTTTATATATTTTATGGCGGGGGCTATTCTTAGCTTTTCTGTCAGTTTTTATTTTCTGAATCTTATCTCCTAGACTGTGTCCTGTCATTCGCCTAACATATTAATTTATGACTAGTGCAGAAATAAGAGAAATGACAAGGTATCCAACACTTTCCGCTATAATCAATAGAAGGAGGTTTTCATATGTTGGTAATGTGATGAGAGAAGACAACTAAATAATATCAATGCACACACTCATATCAGAGTCAGATGGTTAAAGAAAAAAGAGGTTGACACAGAGAGAGGCATTAAAAGCAACAGCAGACATCAGTACTCTCGCCAACTTTGAGCGACTCCCCCAGGACAGACCCATGTGGCAAGATACAATGCGGGTCCGGTACATTGTCTGACACTTCATAAAAAGATAGTCGGACACAGGTACCTGAATGTTTGCCTTATGTGATGTCTTCGACTCAAAATGACTCTAGATAAATAGTTAGACATACAGACGGACAGATAGATAGATAGATAGATAGATAGATAGATAGATAGATAGATAGATAGATAGATAGATAGATAGATAGATAGATAGATAGATAGATAGATAGATAGATAGATAGATAGATAGATAGATAGATAGACAGACAGATAGACAGACAGACAGACAGACAGACAGACAGACAGACAGACAGACAGACAGACAGACAGACAGACAGACAGACATATAGATAGATAGATAGATAGATAGATAGATAGATAGATAGATAGATAGATAGATAGATAGATAGATAGATAGATAGATAGATAGATAGATAGATAGATAGATAGATAGATAGATAGATAGATAGATAGATAGATAGATAGATAGATAGATAGATAGATAGATAGATAGATAGATAGATAGATAGATAGATAGATAGATAGATAGATAGATAGATAGATAGATAGATAGATAGATAGAGAGAGAGAGATAGATAGATAGATAGATATATAGATAGATAGATATATAGATAGATAGATAGATAGATAGATAGATAGATAGACAGATAGATAGATAGATAGATAGATAGATAGATAGATAGATAGATAGATAGATAGATAGATAGATAGATAGATAGATAGATAGATAGATAGATAGATAGATAGATAGATAGATAGATAGATAGATAGATAGATAGATAGATAGATAGATAGATAGATAGATAGATAGATAGATAGATAGATAGATAGATAGATAGATAGATAGATAGATAGATAGATAGATAGATAGATAGATAGATAGATAGATAGATAGATAGATAGAAATATTAAGGTGACCATTCGTCCCTGATTGTCCGGGACAGTCCCGGAATTTGACATTTTTTGAACCTTTGTCCCGGATTAGCTGCCGTACCGGTTTTGTCCTGATTTTGGCATATCTTTTAGCTTTTGTCCCGGATTTGATAAAACATAATTTGGGACACAAACGTCTACCAATTTTGCCATTTTGGTATACGGCGTACATTTCTTCAATTAAAAAAAAAATATTATTCCGTTGCTGTGTAGACAATTTTGTTTAATATCAAAACAGTAGAATGCGCTCCTAGTTTTAAATCTCGTATATATTCGTTGTGTTACTAACTTTCACTTTCACTTTCGCAAAAAATGGCACCGAAGCGTAATTGCAGTTTTAATCAAGATTTACAAAAGGAATACCCTTTTATAAAAAAGTCTACATCGTCATCAGACTTCACTGTAAGATGTAATATATGTTCATCCGGGTTTACTATTAACCTTAGTGGACGTGGTGATATTAAGAGCCACATGAATAGTGATAAACATAAGAGAGCCGTCGCTACTACTGCATCAAGATCGTCGTTGACAAATTTTTTTCGAGCTGAACAGGTTGGTGACAAAGAAGAACAGTTAGCTGCTACAGAAGGTGCCTTTGCATATCATTCAGTGATGCACAATCACACGTTTAGATCTATGGACTGCACATCAAAATTGCTTCAGGTAACTTAAGAACCAAAATGTGCTTGTGCACGTACGAAAACAGAAGCTATTATTCGGAATGTGTTCACACCCCATGCTCTAAACGAGTTGAGATGTGACCTAGAAAACGTAACATTTATCTCCATACTGACAGATGCCTCCAACCACAAAGAAATCAAGATGTTTCCTTTGCTTGTCAGATACTTTGATCGCAATAAGGGACTGAAAGTTAAAATATTAGAGTTGAAGTCATTGCCGGGTGAAACATCTGATATAGTAAGTAGTTTTCTTATTGACTGTCTAACTGAAAATGGTTTAGAACTGAAAGTAGTTGGATTATGTGCAGACAACACAAATTCTAATTTTGGAGGCGCTGAAAGAAAAGGACAGAACAATGTTTTCACAAAACTGAAAGAAAACCTTGGACATAGTTTGATAGGTGTTGGGTGTGCTTGCCATATTTTCCACAACACTGTTCGAGCAGCTGCAGACGTATTGCCTGTTGATGTTAAATGACTATTGCAAAAATGTATCTGTACTTCAAATCATACACAGTTAGAGTTGAAAGTCTCAAGGAGTTTTGTCAGTTTGTCGACACAGACTTACAGATGATTTTAGGTTATGCACAAACTAGGTGGCTTGCGCTCTTGCCTGCTGTTGAAAGGGTTCTTTACATGTCTCTAAAATCATATTTTCAATCTCAGGACAGATGCCCAGTTTTTATACAGGAATTCTTTGAAAACCCACTGTTTGAGGCATGGCTTATTTTGGTTCACAGTCAGGCATCCTCTTTCCACGAAGCAGTGCAGAAAGTAGAGGGACAGATGGTCACTGTATTTGAAGTCATTGACAACATCAATAGGTTGAAAGCTATCTTGGAGTCCAAGCTGGAAGACGGCTTCTTGCCATCAAGAGTTCAGATAATCCTTAAAAAGCTGGAAATGGAAGGATTTCCACGTGATGATGTGAAAAAGTTTAACGCCAGTGTTTCTTCATTTTAGGAAACAGCTTTAAGTTATTTGAAGAAATGGGCTGCAAATAATTTTCAAAACCTAGAGTCTTACAGCTGGGTAATACTGAACAGAACACCAAATTGGGAAGATATTGAGAAGTCTTCATCATTAGTGAGTCAAACAGTGCCTTCAGTCGACTTTCCAGAAAATGAAATGTATGACGAATATGTCTACATAAAACAGTTCGTTACTTCACAAAAAATTAGTGAGTGGGATCTTAATAAAACATTGCCAGGGCAGCGTTGGGTTGAATTAGCTTCCAACTTCAGAAACAATCATGTGCCTGTTTCACATATTCTGAAGTTGGCAGAGTTCTTTTTGTGTCTACCTGGAACAAATGCTGCAACAGAACGAGTGTTTTCTCTGATGAACAGTTTGTGGACAAATGATAAAACACAACTAGGTGTTGAAACTTTAAAAGCCATGTTGATCACCAAAGTGAACTATGAGGGAACATGTGTCGAATTTTATAAGATGCTGCATACAAAGAAGGACATTTTACAGAACATTCACTCATCTGAAAAGTACATCATCTCTGTTTCACCTTAAATTTAAGTGAGTATCACTGTTTTTTTTTTATCTCCTGATTATCCTGATAGCGTATTGTAGGTCTATATTATTAGATGTTTTAAAATGGATGTATTATTCACTTTAAAATGACAGCAAGATGAAATGTATAATTTTATTGGTGGAAAATTGAAGTAAAATTGTTCCGTCCCGGAATGGGATTTCAAAAATACGGTCACCTTAGACGAAGAGACAGAGTGAAGCAAAGAGAAAAAAAATAACAGACAACTTAAGAGAATGGCTTTGGCAGAAGGTTAACAACAGAAATGATAAATAGCTGCCGAGATCGAAAGTTGTGGAAGGGCATGATCACATACGCCAGCAGGCTCGGTCCTTGATGATGGTGATGATTTCCAGTTTAGCGACTTTATTTATATTTATGTTGTTCATCTTGGATTAAATGTAGAGCGTTAAGCTGTGTTTGAATTGACGTCCACTCTATTATAAAACGACCTTCTCAAGTGTAAGGGAGACCTGTATACAATTTATTGATGGCAGATATGGACACATATATTAAATGGCGCGAGGTCGCTGTAAAGATGGAGGAAACGTGTACTCCTATTTACAATCTGTACTCTTAGCTGTTTTAACGTTACTGTCTCTTCTGCTCTTCTCCACTAACCACACAAGTGCCTTGAAGAAGAATTACATTCACGAATTGGAAGGGCAGATTCTACAATTTGTAAACTTAAAGATAGCACATGGGCCAACATCACTTTACGTACTTGTCCAAGATTCAATCAAAGGTGGGTGGTTAATAAACTTCTATGCGGTTCAGAAACTATCTATGCTGGACATGAGATTATGATCACAACTTTGCAGGACAAAGTACCCGACTCTAATGTCCCACAACGAGCCAAACTCCCAACCATCATGGTAAAACTTAGGAGCCGGAGATATTCGTGGCATGGTCATGTAAGAAGAATGACACATTCATTTTCCCAAAAAAATATTGTTTGAGCGAAATTAAGGACGGAAAGTGGCCAATGGCCAGAACAGTGCTGAGATATAAAGATATTTGCAAGCCATCCTTGAATGAATTATCTATCAGTGGAAAAAAAGGGAAAATAGGGCTGCAAATCGTAGCATATGGAGAACAAAATTAAATGGCTCTAATGTTCCAGGCAATGCTGATATCAAATTCAGAAAACAACAGATGCAGGAGAAAGGAGACGAGGCAGGCAACATAAATAAATCTTCTTTATTCTGCCGACTGATTTGGCTATCCATTATTATCAGATTCACCCGAGAGAAGTTTTTCAGCAATACATCAACAAACATAAGACACTAACTTTTTATCACTCAACTGACTTATCATAATGTTTTGCTACCGATCGCCTGTCAAGAAGCCAAAGGTTATATTTGCGACATATCCTCTTATTCATCCTCACGGTAACCGTTTTTTCTCTCTCACTATTTTTGGCCAATTTTTTAACCTTGTGATCCTACCAGCCCTATTGACTATTTATTATGTGAACAAAAGACATCCAAGCCCTAACTATTTTTTCCTCTTCTGCAATGTTTTTTTTTTTAGATCAGTTGCCTTTTGTGATCATCTTTGTATTTATATTTGTGTAATATACCTGATGAAGTCTTTTGCCGAAACCGTGTAGTTTATCTCTTACCTTTACTAGTGTAGCTGCTTGATAAAATTGTATGTTTATTTAACGTATATATATATATATATATATATATATATATATATATATACATATGTGTATATGTATATACCGTTGTATGTAGCAGCATAACCGCAAAGATTACAAATAAACGTGTATCTAAACATACAGAAACATAATATAATGTCCACTGACTAAATATAAAGTTAATACAAAATCATTACCAAAGTGGAGGACTTGAAATTATAACAAACTCTAAATATATGGGATCTGCAGTAACTAGAATGGAGACTGTCAGGAAGAGAACAAATGTAGAATACAAACGCAACACAAAAATTAAACGCGATAAAGATCATGAGGCACATTACAAGCAAGGCAGTAAAACTTAAAATTGTTTTGGAGATGTGTCTTCTCGATAGCAATATATGGTCATGAATCATGGGCAATCTCGCAAACGGCAAGGAAGTAAATCGATTCGTTCGAGATGAAGGATAATGAAAAAGAGCAGAGGACATTAAATATTTTTAACGACTAAAAAAGCTGGCTTATAAACACCATTCTACATAGAAGATTACAATAACTTGGCCACATCAAAAGACAGACGGGTCTGGAAATAGTAATAATGGAAGGTATGACTCATGTACAACACATCAGGGGTAGACAAATAATACTGTAGTTTAAAAAGAATCTTGCCAACTGAATGGAATTAAGCAACTGATGGTTGAGTATCACGTGACTGATGGTTCACTACAGTATCCGTTACAAAAAACTTCAAGCATTGCTATCCATTGAGAAAGCTGAATTTAAACGATATTACGCACATAAAAATCCCGAGTGTGGGAACAGGATCGAAGGGTTTCCAATCATAAGAAGTAGATGTTACGAAGTCCATTATATACTCAGAAGACAACTTCGTTAACGATTATGTTTATTTGCTTGTATTACCATGGCTCATCGTATATCCATAGACCGGCCGTATGCTAATCTTACGGTCTGTTGTTTGATGTGTGATGGGGATAATCTGACGACTAACTGTGTGTCTATAACTTCGGAATTGGAGTCAACAACGATGGCCTAACATCAATAAGCGCTATACATTTTTAAAAATACGACGATCATCATTTTTAAGAGGACGTGCACATCCGTTATGTGGTGGATTGGCGGCGGGAACAATTGAAAGCTATGCATGAAAAGTGTTCCTTGTTGCAGTTTCCTCATGTTCCAAGTCCGTCTTGTTGCAGGAGCTACTGAGTTAAGTCCTCTGTACATCCCGTGAGCTGTGTGTTTCATCCGTTTTGATCATGCTTCGATATTTCAATTGTTTACTATGAATGATGATATCGTATGACAGGGAACAGTTTGTTGTGTTCACTTTCTGCACGGTTTCGCCGTATGTCTTTTGGCGTGTGCTGAGACTGCTACTATGGGGACTACAGTTACCTGTCTTTGTTTGGGAGTTTAGATTCGGATGATTACGCTGGCACGGGCGGTTTAATTATGGATTTTAATTCGTTTGCAGTGATACCGGGGCCGTCCATAAACAAACAAACAAATAACAACTACATCACTCATAATCGAGTGTCATCTCGGCATCGACGGTTGGCTACTATAGAGCGCCATTCTGCTCTGTCTCTTGCTTTGATGGTGCAGGTTGTCATAGAGGGTCCCGTAACACCATTTATGTCTTCATATGTCAACGATGCCACATGACTTGTATTGGCGAGTCTGGAGACGATTACCGGAAAGAGTATGTGAATATCTACGGGATCTTCAACAGACTACTAGCACTCCAGTGTCTTCCCATTTCAACTCCCCAGACCACAGGTGCAAAGACGACATTCGTATCACTGGCATTGTCCTCTGTCACTCTGGCGACCGCAGCCGATTTGCTTTGTAGAATCGCCTCGTAGTCCAGTTTGGTTCGCCGACCCCACGAGGCATGAATGTATCACACTCGTACACATAGTTTCCTTTCTGTTACCCCTTACCTTTTGCATAGCCTTCTCTACTGCCCATATTTTTGCACTTTAGTCTATCTGCTATGTCGTGGTATTCATAGTTCTTCTCCACTTGTTCCCACTGATACACTTCGGTGTTCTACTATACCCCTTTTTTCTGTGCTACTTACCCCTCATATGATTGTATTGTACCCCGCTCTCAGACATCTCACTCTTTCCGCCTTTTGAGTACCTGTTATTCTACTGTTCTATTCTTTCTCCTTTGTGTATGCACATTGACCACGGTGTCAACTCTTCTGGCTATGTGGGAGTTATGCGCTTATATGATTGTCTCATACATGCATGTATGTATGTGTATGCATACATGCATATATATATATATATACATATATTTATATGTATGTATATATATATATACATGTATGTTGATATGTATAAATATGTACATATATGCTACTAATATATGTATACACACATATGTGTATTTATGTGCCCTTAGCTACTTTTAGACATTGTTTTAGACATTGGAGGGCCAACCATCTAAGGGCAGAATCCCCCTACAGAAAAGAAAATCTACTGCCTTGCAGGAAGATTGGGGTCAATCAAAGGCTAAGGAAAGCAAACCTGACTAAAATACTTGCTGATATCGGATGAACTGGGCCACTTTCACAGAACACAGTGCAACGTTTTAACAGGTTACACAGACCTGTGAAGGACAATGTGGTCCACACCCACCTCCCTGGAAGAGAAACTATATGGGACAATCGATTCCCTTAAACATATAGCAGACTTTATGAGATAGTCTGGAATCCTACTCTGATTGCGTCTTGATCGCAGAGAGAGAGAGAGAGAGAGAGAGAGAGAGAGAGAGACATTGTCAGTGTCTTTGCAGTCGAGGTAACCTAAACAGTGTTCCCCCCACTCGCGTATTTTAGATCCCTTCACCTGAACAGAGGGTATAATTAAAGCTATCCCCGTGTGACTCTTCCTTTCCCATTCTGACCACGGTCCACGACACAGGAAATCATTTTTCTTTTCTTTAACTGTTTCGATTATTTTGTTTTGGATGTTTCGTTTCTGGTTAGCTATGTAAGATTAGTTTTATTTACTTACATATATGTGCGCGCGTGTTGTTTGTTTGTTCCTGCTGAAGTACTATTCAGCAGAAACGTCGTTCAAATCAGTGTCGTCTACTAATCACGTAAAGCTTTTACCATACGACTTTTTCTATTTTCTTTCTAAAATCTTTCTCACATTTAGCTTTACTGCAGCTTCGCATTTGTAAGCATGCATTTGCATTTCTTTGCCTCAACCGCCCCTCCCCCCCAGGTTGTCATAGGCTGGTGTGTCCATCATTTGATGTTACTCGTCCGTGTTATTCTTGGTCTGCATCTGCATCTTTTACCTTGTATTTTCCCATCCAACGACTACTTTTAATTGAAGGTGTAATCCTTAGATTACTAAGAATCCTAAAAAATACATTCAATCGGTCAGATACGGTTAGCATATCTTTTTACCACCAAGCCACTCCTTTCGCCACTACAACACGTCCACCCCGCTACCAGTCTGCCCCATCCATCCGTTAATCTATCTATTGTCCTTTCGAGCTGCAGTCGGCACATAGGGCAGAACCACAATCTCAAAAACAGAAATCTTGCGTGCCAAAATGGCACATATTGCAGAGATCACTGCTCTAAAACCTATGGCTCTGTTTCCATAACAATACTTTTTACAATGACAGCCTGTCAAGCCATCGATCAATCTCCTTAGTCGGGAAGGTCACAGTGTCACTATTCCGTTAATACCCCATTACAATTCTTTAAAATAAAACAATTCGGTTAGCTATGGTTTGACTATCACCTTTACCACCAAGCCACCCTTTGCGTCATGCAAACTAACCACTACTCTACCAATCCGCCCCCCTCCTTCCGCAGCTTAACAATCCATTATCAATTTCTTAATATAACATAAACAGGTCAGCTATGGTTCGGCTATCACCAGTTTACCACTAACCATCCCTTCTGTCCCTATAACCCGACCACCCACCTACAAATCCACCCCTTATATCACATTAAATTCATTTTTTGTAAAATCGGTCAGCTATAGTTCTTGCATACACTATATGATGTGTGCAGCTACTTTGGACACCCCCGCCACCTTATACCATCCTTCCCCTAACGCTACGATACCAATGACATGATACGAGATGATGATTCCGTGCTCATAAAGTACAAAAAACAATATTATATATATATGCATGTACATTTATGCATATTAAGTTATATGTACCTTATATATATATATATATATATTTATGTCTTGGCAAGATTTTTTAAAATCTTTTTTTAAAATTCGTTCGCAGAGGTTTTACCTCTGACGAAGTCCCTAGAGACTAGGAAATGAATTTTGCGTGTTAATTTATTTTCCCCTCGCCGCACAGGCGGATAACTCCGTCTTCGGAGCTACTCATATGTTTCCCGTCCATGAGTAGTTGACGTTTCAAACCGGGCCTCGCTGCTGAGATCAGGGGTGGTTGCCGCAGAGAGAACTCATAAATAAAAATCCCAACCGGTGTAGCCGGGATTTGGACCCGCAACCTCTGTCTCGAGGCAGGACAGTACACCCATCATGGAAAGATGAACACATATATGACTTTTGCATGTACTCGTGTATAGTTGTATACCTGTATACATATGTGGGTGGGTGTGTGTATATGTATATATATATATATATATATATATATATATATATATGTGCGTGTGTGTGTGTGTGTATGTGTGTGTGTGTTCGGAGTGCAATGATAATGACTCTCAAATAACTCAAATAACTCCTATATATGCATTGCAACAAGCGGAGAAATATAGAATGCTTCTTAGCCACCCCAATGTACCAAAGAATAACTGCTTTCGGATTTGTACGACTAAAGTGGAGCAACTTCGCTGAAATCGCCAGAGAACTAGCTACATGAGACCCAGTACTTTCCAAAACAATACCGAAACTCTTGGGCTCATCTGATATGTCTCCTCATGGGAAACATAAAATATCTAACTTAATGAAAATATAATAGGAATCGTGAAAAAAGGCACCCATTCAGACACAGAAAGAAAATAAGTAGCAGAAAAACACATACACTATACCTACTCAAAGGACTCTTGGTCCCACATATGCACAGATGGCTCTGCTACAAATGCCACCAGAAATGGATGGGGAGTTGTGTTCTTGACGCTGAATAATCAGGACGAGATCACCAAGTCAATAGCTACTGGGAAATTCTCAAACAACTTTAAAGCAGAAACTGAGGCTCTCCGAGATGCTGCAACACTTGCTACTCAACATAAAAATAACATGCACAATAAATTCGTGATTCTGACTGATGCTCTGTCAGTACTATCTGCTCTAAAAAGCCTCAAGAACAATGAACTAGATGACCTGAGAACAACCCTGGACCAACTATGCAATAACTGATAGAGAGTAGTCATTCAGTGGATACCATCACACTGTAATATACACGGGAACGTACGCGCAGACAAAATAGCTAAAGTGGGAGGGAGGTTATCACAAGAGAACTATCCGCTCAGTTATGATGAAGCCAAATCCATCCTCAAAGGTCAGTACTATGAAAAATGGAAACGAGAATACCCAAAGTATAACGAAAGGAACGGATACCATTAACTATCAAGGAGTAATCAAGTCATCATACTTCGTCTACGCAGTGGCCACAATAGAACGAGGAATCACATTTTCACCAAATTCAAAATAGGTACAACCAGCCTATGCCACTGTACACTGGACAATATGACTACAAAACATGTTCTACAGGATTGTCCCCAGTACACAGACCTGAGAAGAGCAATGCGGTCCACACCTACCTCCTTGGAAGAGAAACGATATGGGGCAATCGAAACCCTTAAACGGACAGCTGACTTCATGAGAGAGTCTGGGATCCTACTCTGATTGAGTTTTGATCGCTTATATATATATATATATATATATATATATATATATATATATATATATATTACAATATATATTTGTGTGTGTGTGTTCGGTGCGCTTTATATATGTGTGTTCGTCGCGTATTATTGTGCATTGCGTGTATGTATGTCTGTATGCTTATATTCAAATCGGCGTATTATGTGTGTAGGTGTGTATATTAGTGTATTAATGAATGTACGTGTGAATTCGCTGTAGAGTAGATGTTACTCATTTGTTCCTGGGGATATTCTTTGTTTATTTGAGCGTTACCATGTCTGAAGCGGTAGGGAGCAATGATTGTTTTTTTTTTCAAGTTAATCCCCATATCGACAACCCCCTACCATGACTCTTGTAACTTGTCCTTAATTTAGAGTGAGAGGATTTACTTTCACTTTCATCATCATCATCATCATCATAATCATCATTATCATCAACATCATCATCAGATACTATGCCCGCTAGCGTAGACGACCATCTCTCTGCATGTCTCTCGGTCCTTCGTACATGCCGTAATTTCAGTCCATTATCTTTTGTTTTGTCAATTCGATAAGCTATTCAATGGTGTTTATCTTTGTTTTTGTATGCTCTTCTCTTCACCCTGTGTTGTGGTATTCTCACTGCCTTCTTTCCTCATGATATGCCCTGTTGGAAGTTCCGGTTTCAATATGGCGCGGTCATGTTTGTGTCAACGTTCACTGATATGTTCTTTACCGAATGATGGTTAATTCTATGTTTCCAATGCAGATACGTGTATATATAGGGTGTTCTACTGTTGTAATCCTCGGCGGTAAAACGGATTACGTGCATGTGATCTGAAATGCTCTACAGCGTGCGGAATATGTGTGTTCTGTGCTGATTGCAGATACGTCATCATTTGAAATGATGATTAATTTGGCGGAAAGTCGGCAGGAACTTTTATGGGCTGTGTCTGAAAAGTATTCATTGTTGCAGTTTCCTCATATTCCAAGTCCGGCTTGCTGACTGAGCTAATGAGTTAAGTGCTATGTGCACACGGTGAGCTGTGAATTTCACCCGTTTTGATTATGTTTCGATATTCTTTGATTGCTTACAATAACTGATGATACCGTATGACGGGAGCAGATAACTGTGTTCACTTCCTGTGGGGTTTCGCCTTTGTCTTTTGACGTGTGTTGAGATTACTATGAATGGAAAAAGAAATGTTGCTGTTGAATGCAGTGACTGTAGAACAATACGCTAAATGAGCCACGTTACAAAAATCTTGCTAAATGTTATACAATGAAAGATTCAGAATACAATCAATACTGAATTAGAACAGCAACAATTTGGATTTAGTAAAAATAGAGGAACAAATTAAGCCATATTCTGCATCATAACACTAATTGAAAAGTACACGGATGTAAACAAGCCAATATATGCCTGCTTCATAGACTACACCAAAGCTTTTGATAGAATACACGACAAACAACTTGCCGAAAAGAGATACATGCAGATGACATGGACATACGACTAATATGTAATTAATATTGGGAGTAAACGACAATTATAAAATATAACAAAGATAATTCTACACCCATTGATATATTAAGAGGAGTAAGACAAGGATGCATCTTATCACAAAGATTTGTTAAATATATACACTGATCAAATCTTTAAAAACATCACAGAGATGCCAGACCTAAACATTAATGGAAAGATAATCAATAACCTAAGATATGCTGATGATACTGTACTACTAGCAATAAATCCTAAAGATCTACAAAAATGACTTAATGAAATAAACATGACAAGAAAATAAAAATGGATTTGATAAAAAATCAAAAAGACTAAAACTATGATCATAAACGAAGTAAATACTCAAAACCCACAAGTGGATATAAACATTGAAGGAATAGACCTGGTGACAGTTCAGAGATGCATCTATCTTGACCATACTATAAACAGTGATGGAAAATGTACAACTAAAATAAATACAAGAATAGTTATGGCAACAAGTAATTGTAGTGTCATGAAAATATACTAACAACAAAACAAATAACACTAGGGATAAAACTAAGAATAGCAAAATGTTATGTCTTCTCAACATTCCTATATGGTGCAGAAACATGGACATTAGACAAGAAAACAGAACAGAAATTAAAGCCTTTAAAATTTGGATATATAAAAGAATAGGTAGAATTGGATGGAAAGAAAAAAACGATGAAGTCCTAAAGCAACTAATAATGAAAATATGACTTCTAAACACAATTCACACAAGACAATTGAGATTTTTCAGTCATGTTAAAAGATACAACATACTACTAAAAGTAATCTAGAGGGAAAAAATAGAAGGTAAAAAAGAAAAAGGCAGACCAACACTAACATGGACCAGTAACATCAAAAGATGGACAAGTCAGCTTATGACAACCTGCACCATCAAAGCATCGACATAGCAGAATGGTGTTCCATGGTAGCCAACCTTCGTTGCAGAGATGGCACTCGATGATGATGTTGTACCTACACCAGGAGACATTTATTTTAAGTTGAAATATATTGTAAGAATAAAAACATGCGGAATGAGACTTGAAGAAATTAAATAGTTAAATAAGAAGTTAAACGGTTTAAAATTGTGATTTGACAAGATAACAACACAATGGGGAATTCTTTGTAAAACTAGAAAGTTGTGATGATTCATGCTCGCCGCGTCAACACAAGCATTTGTGATGATTTATATTATTTTAGTAACCACGTACGCCAATGCTTATAATGAATCCTTACCAATCACCATCACGGGCGTTATTCTCGAGAATACATGGAATAAGACCAAGAGGAAGACCCAGAAGAAGATGGATAGATGCAGCGACAGAGACATGTAACAACAAAGGAACATCACTAATTCAAACTGTTGGAGCAGCTCAAGAATGACAAATGATATAAATCACGACACCTTTTAGGTATCAGTGAAAAGAGAAAAGATGATGCAGATAGAGAAGAAGTACGCTAACATGCAATCATCTTCATTTGTCCGCATCCTCCGTTAACGTAACTCCAACAAATCTTTCAGATTAATCATACCAAGTAAACGTTTACTACGCATGTTATCACTAGCCTCCACAGCTGTTGCTGTACATTCCCACTGCTTATTTATCTATAGATTAACATATTTAATCTTCTCCCTACGCAAATCTCGTTCACGTTAACATTTCAATCTGTCTAACAACAGCGCTAATGCATTCTGTTTTGTTTTTATTAATCCATGAATATAACAACAACAGAATCGTTAAGTCTAAATGAAACAATAAACATTTAAAAACATGTTTGACATATGCATACATAAAATAACGCCCCGCTACGCATGGTCCACGTGTAAGCAAAATACAGAACAAAATAACTAGAATCTTAGAGCTTTGAAGATGGAGCAAGACTAAAAATGTAAGCCAAGGCTTCACAAGGTTTTTTTTAATGAATAAAATAATAAACAAAAAGTAGACACTTCAAAAAGTTCGAATAAATTAACTCAAAATAGAAGCCAGACAGACGGATGTGACCTATTGCTATAATACACACAAACAACACCAGATAGACTGACTAACAGGTGATTCAAATTAACAATACTCTTTGTAAAATGACTAGATATTATGATTTAAGTAATTAAATGAAAGCGGCATCAAACCTCCATTAATCAGTTTAAAAGATTGTCCACTAGAATCAGCTCACAAATTCACGTATCTTGGATCCACAATTACGCAAACCAACTCTCTTGAAGATGAAATAAACAACAGAATTAGTAAGGCAACTACGACTTTCGGCAAACTCACAGAAAGGGAATGGAACAACACGAAAGTAACACTGAAGACCAAACTATTAATATATAAAAAAAAACGTATTATATGGATCTGAAACCTGGACAACATACTCAAATCATGAAAAAAGTATAAATATCTCCCACTCGCGACGTCTCCGCAGAATAATGCACATTAATGGCAGGGTAAAATAACCAACTTACCTGCCCTCCAACGTGCTAAGACCCCAACAATCATGTCAATGCTCAGATGTCGAAGACTAAGATGGCTGGGATACGTCCAGCAAATGGAAGAAAAGCGCATCCCGAAGGAAACACTGTATGGTGAACTAATTCACGGAAATTGACAAATCTTTTACTTCGTCTTCTTTTCTCTTTTTACTGATACCTAAAAGGTGTCGTG
Organism: Megaustenia siamemsis; assembly: GCA_032433765.1. NCBI lineage: Eukaryota > Metazoa > Mollusca > Gastropoda > Stylommatophora > Ariophantidae > Megaustenia > Megaustenia siamemsis. Next base: position 35,524,355 of record JAVIAB010000101.1, read on the forward strand.
GTTTATATCATTTGTCGTTCTTGAGCTGCTCGAACTTTCTGAATTAGTGATTTTCCTTTGTTGTTACATGTCTCTGTCACTGCATCTATCCATCTTCTTCTGGGTCTTCCTCTTGGTCTTTTTCCATGCATTCTCGAGAAGAACGCCCTTGATGGTGATTGATAAGGATTCATTCTGACCAGGTGGCCAAACGATTTAAGTTGTTGTTGTTCTATATATTCTTGGCAGGGTTTTGTTCCTACTATTTTTCTTATGGTTTCATATGGTATTCTATCTCTTCTTGTGTTGTTTATTACTTTCCTCAAGCATCGCATCTCACATGTATTGATCTTTCTTAAATGTGATTTAGAAAGGGTCCATGTTTGACTTTCATAGCACAAATTTGGTATGAAAATGCTGTTTATCATTTGTTGTTTAGCTGACATAGAAATGTTTGGATGTCTTAGCAATGGTGAAAGCTGGTATGTGACAGCATTTGCTTTTTGTATTCTCATGACACTTTCTCTGTCATGTTTTCCATTTTCTGTGAACATTGTGCCTAAATACTTGAATTCCTCTACTTGTTTTATTTCTTTATCTTTGATCTTAATGTTTAATGGGTGTCTTAATTTGCTTATTCTTAAAGCCTCTGTTTTTGCTGTATTAATTTTCATACTGTAGTTTGAGCAGCTTTTATCTAGAGATGTTAAATGCTGTTGTAGCAGGTTTTCATCCTCATATATTAGGCATTGGTCATCTGCGAAGAGAGCTCATTGATGTTGAAGTTTTCTACCTCTATGTTATTATTTGATTTTTCATTATTGTTCGTTGTTTCCTGATTTATTTTGTCCATATATATGATGAAGAGGAGTGGTGAGAGGACGCATCCTTGTCTTACACCTGTTGTAATCTGAAAACATTCTGACAGACCTTCCGATGTTCTAATGGCACTTTGACTGTGTTTATATAATGCCATTATATTATATAGTAGATGTCCTGCTACCCCGTAGGTTTCTAAAGTTTGCCAAAGTTTGGTCCTGTCCAGACGATCAAACACTTTTTCCTGATCTATAAATACTATATTTAGGTTTATGTCATATTTCATTTTTTTTTCACATAGGTGTCTCAATGTAATTATAGCATCAGTACAGCTTTTGCCTTTTCTGAATCCGAATTGATTATTACTTAATTGAGATTATATACTGTATCTTACTCTCCTCTCCAATATTTTAGCATACATTTTACCAACTTGACTCAATGGGGATATTCCTCTGTACATTTCACACTCTCTTTTGCTTCCTTTATTCTTCCAAAATGGGACAATGATAGATTTTTGCCAATCGTCTGAGACTTTTCTTTCTTGCCAAGCCATATTGAATATTATAGTAAGCCAATCTATAGCTGTTTCCTTACAGACTATTGACAAATCGACAGACCTAAACTACGATATAGAGATATATGTAAATCATCTCTGAATGACTCCTCGATCTATGTGAATGATTGGGAACATCTGGCAAGTGATCGCACATCATGAAGAGCGTGTTTAAGAAATGTTACAACATCATGTGAGACTGTGCTAAGGCAAATCTTAGAAGAGAGAAGAATCAAAAGGATGAAAAACCCTTTGGATTAATGGGTCTGACGTGTTCCTTCTTTGGCTGTGTGTATTTGTCAAGCATTGATAGAATTAGCCACGAGAGAAAATGTTCGACACAAACAAAACGTCAAAATAAAATACACAATAGCTTTCACTAGACCGGCTGAGAAGACGAAAAGGGTCATATAGATATTATAAATAGACCCAATAAAATGACTAGATCCATAAATACATATTACGGTCAGACGCATGACATGTATTATAGAAAGTCTTTGAATACACGTTTGTCTACTTATCTAGAAAGCAATTTTATCTTTAACATAAAAAGGCATCTGCATTTTCAACTCGTTGATGATTAAGTCGACATGCATCTCAATCGTTTCATATAACCAGCTATCTACGAAGCAAATTTATTGCGTCTTTTGTATCAACCTTGGTCTTTTTGTGTGATGCACTTTTGTTTACTGAGTATTCACAACGATCTTTGAATACAAATGAACCATCCACAATTCGACTTCTGTGATAGTTGCTATTTAATTATTGTTTAATGTCGCTCGAGTGGAAAACTAAGCACTCTGGGCAAACAAAGAGGGGTTTATTCATTTCAGAACATTTTTGTTGTCAGGACACTAATGGCCAGTGCTAAATAAACAAACGCTTGTCCGAATGTGTACACGTTATAAAAGTGCAGCTTTATTATAGTTACACAAGTATAACCTTATTATAGTTATACAAATACAACTTTGTTATTGTCATAACAGTAGAGTTTAGTAATATTTATAAAAGTACAAACGTATTATAGTTGTAAAAGTACAACATTGTTTTAGTTGTAAAAGTACAACTTTGTTATAGTTATAAAAGTAAATCTTTGTTATAGTTGAAAAAAACTCAAATTTGTTATATTTATAAAAGTGTAAATTTGTTATAGTTATACATGTACAGCTTTGTTATAGTTTGTAAAATTACAGCTTTGTTATAGTTGTAAATGTACAACATTGTTATAGTTGTAAATGTACATCTTTGTTATTATTGTGAAAGTACAGTTTAGCTATATTATGTACACGGAGTTAGTAATAAGAGAAACACAAAAAAACAACAAAAGGTGGTAATCACAGACGTTTAATTAAATTATTCAATTTTCACAATTTCATGCAACCAAGTACCTCACCTGAACACAATAAATGTGGATTTACTTGACACAATGTTATTTTTAAAAATAACTGACGTTTCTTTCGACCATCAACTAATGGCAACTATTGAGGCAAATAAGCAAACTTCAATCTCTTTAACAATAATAACAGCGATCATCAAAGTGCATTAAATAAACAAAGCTACTTCCATCATGTCACTGCATTGACATATTACGGTTTCTTCGCCAACTCTACCAACTGTTACTACTTTACCATACCGGAAAGCCATATTAATTTATCGGGAGCCGAGATAGCTCAGTAGTTAGTGAACTGGACTACAAAAAACAAGAGGTAGGGTTCGAGCACAGTCGACGGTTTCCGGTTTCACCCAGACTTAAATGTGTACCGGATTTTTTTTTTTTTTCTGGGAAAGTAAAGCGGCAGTGGGCGTAATACCGACCACATTACCCCAAAACATGTGCTGAAGGTATGTAAAATGTATGGTCACTAACACCATATTCCATATACGCCACTTGGCGTGACGGGCACTTTACTTTTTTGTTTTTTTACATTAATTTACCAAATAAAACAACAGGCATCTTATTACACAAACTGACCACCTAAATGAGTTCAAGAAACCCAACATAGGTATAGCTATAGTTATTCGATGGCCCCGATATCACTGCAAAATAATTAAAATGCATAATCACTCAAACCGCCCGTGCCAGTGGAAACACCATAATTGACATTTAATCGTTAATTCAAACAACTTAAACAAATAAAGGGAGCTACAGTCCCAATCGTTGCAAACACAGCACATGCCAAAATACATAAGGTATAGTAGCTGCGAAAGTCAAAACAACTGAACTGTCCTTCGCCACACAATAGCATTGTCCATCGTAGACAATCTGAATATAGAAACACCATCCTCTGAAATACACAGGTCACGGTGTGTAATGAGCACTAATCGCAGCAGCTCCTACAACAAGCCGTACTTGGAATTTGAGAAAACCGCAAAAATGAACATTTTCCGATAATGCCTTAACCGTTCATTGTCGCCTGTCCGCCATATTGACCGGAAGTTTCCAAATCTAACATGTTCCATCACATTGCACAAACTAATTACCTCAATGAGTTCAGTAAATCTGACATGTTTCGTTACAATACACAAACTGTCCACATCAATTGTTTACCAATTATTAATAAAAAAAAGTGCATTTAATGAAAACAAATGTGGCCACATCAACCTATTTCTACATTCTACCAACATTCATCACATTACATAAATTTACTTTCTCAAAATAATCCCAATTTCAACAATCTTACATCAGATCTTACAACTGGAAGCTATAATAAGGTCAACAAATCAGACGTCATTTTACAAACTGACACTATCTCATTATCACAAGCAACCCCGGAACGTTGAAATCATTACAAAAACTGACCACCAAAACTCTTTAGCAGCACCAAGGTTTTCATAACATTATTTCATAACATTAATTGGCAATTTTAACCAGTTTTAGCAGTTTTTAAAGTTTTTATTATTTCACAAACTCCTCAACGTTTCGTTTAATTTAACTGACCACCTCTATCTTGTCACCAATCTACCATCTATCATTTCTTCCTCTTTCATTCCTCATTTAACTTTCTGCGTCGAGGGGAGATATAATGTCAGGTACTTTGCTCTTCTGTTTGCCTCTGCTGCTGATATGTTTCCTAGTGTCTCTAATATTCCGTTGAATCAATTTTTTCGTGGTCGACACTTGGGTCTGGTATTCTCGCAACGTTTACTGAGGGCTCATTGCATTGTGTTTTGGTCACTCTGCTTTGTCGCGTGGCCAAACCATTATTATCTGTTGTTTCTTTATATATTATATCGTTTACTTTAGCTAAATGGCGGCATGAATTATTTGAACAACCTACCAATAGGTTTTAACTACACCAGTTGATCAGCTCAACTGTGATTACTATCTTTATCAACATCCATCTTGTTACACAAACTGACCACGTCGGATTCTTCAGTTCTTCTAACATGTTCCATTTCAGTTGATAAAGTGATCCTACCAATTCCCTCAAGCTCAGTGTATAGAACATAGGTCACACTTGTTTGTCAGTCAGTGTGATATGTCTGGTCCCTCTGTTTGGTGTGTCCGTCTGGTCTGTCTGTCTGACTGTAAGTCTGGTCTGGACTGTCTGGTCAATGTAGTCGAGTCTGGTCTGTCTGGTCTTGTCTCGTCGGTTTGGTCTTATCTATTCTGTCAGGTTTTGTCTGGTTTGTTTGGTTTTTCTAGGGAACAGGCAATTTGTCTGTCTATCCATCTACCTGTCTCTCTATCTATTGTCCTTTTTTACAGGAGAGAGGGCCACACATAGTGCAGTGGATCCGCATTGTATCCCGTCACGTGACTCTGTTTTAAGTGGGTGTCTGAGCTGATACCTCCTGTTGTTGTTGTTCGCCTCAGCTCAGTGTTTTGTTTAAAGCGTTTTTGTAGATCAAATTTAACACTATTTCTAAAATAATTAATGGCGCCATCGCTAATCTGATTATAATTTCGCTCGTTGTAACTACATCTTTATATACGCAACTTTCAAAATATGCATATTGATCTCATTCTTCCACTGCTTTTCCTTTCATGTCTATGTTCTTCTTCCCGGCGAATTTGATTATTCAATACGAATGTTTCTTTTTTTTTTTTTATGAAGTCCTAATTTACTAGTCACGATTACAAGACATTTTATTGTTCCTGTTTCACAGTTATATTCATATTGATAAGAACTATTTTATTCGAGACATTTATTATGTTTATTCCTTTCTACTTTTCTAATGTATTCGCTGTGTCTTACTCCTGAACAAGTTGAGAATCTCTGAATTTAATCACCCTTTAAAATTATTATAGCAAACTGACAGTTCAATGCCACGCCTACTTCTAACAGCTAAAGCTTATTCTATTGGCAGACACCTTTGATACGCAATAAGGGCTGGATATTTTGTCATTAAACAATCGGAGCTCAAGAAATTCATCACGCCTTTCCAGGACGTTTGACACGTATAACAGTTATAAGGGACGGTGTCAAAGCAGGTTATATATTTAAGGTTGATGGCAATGAGACGTCAATCTAACGCAGAGGACCCCATTATGAGTTATAACGGAGTTTTTACATAAAGTAGGCAAAATCCAAGAAAACGTGAACACAATTTACTGCAGGTACAACTCGTCTATACAGATCTTCACCATATCGGTATGTAAATTGTACACTCCAAATATATGTGGTATGTCTCTAATTTTAATGAGTTGTTTACTTGTAAACGTTATAGTATTCGCCCACTCTTCTTTATTTTCCGGTTTTAGTAATCAGTGTATATCATCATCTAGTACCTGACCTGATGGCGTAGGTGATTATGTCTCTCCACAACTTTCGATCTCGACAGTTATTTATCATTTCTATTGTTGACCTTCTGCCAAGCCATTCTCTTAAGATGTCTGGTATTTTTTTTCTTTGCTTCCCTCTGTCTCTTCGTCCCTCAATTTTTCCAGTTGTTACAGTATATTCCAGTTGTTCTCTTCTCATTACATGGCCAATAAATTATGATTGTTTCTTCCTAATATTTGAAATTAGCTCTCTTTATACTGTGACCTCTTTCAGAGCATTTTAATTACTCTTCTTTACTGTCCATGGTATTCTCAACATTTTTCAATCAGTATATACTTTTTGCTTTTGGAGACCCATACACATGTACATTGATACGGATGTCCATGAATGCATTATATATCATATCGACTATTCTTTCCGTTAATGTTTTGTTCAAAAGCTACGACCTATGATACGTATGATTACAACTGTACTTTTAGAATCGACAATTTTACGTTAAATTTGAAAGAAAAGGAAGTTGTGAAGAATTGTGAATGTAGAGGGGGAAAAATAACAGTATTTAGAAGGGGAAAAAGGAAGTAGATAAAAAAGAGATTAAGGGCGAAATGTAATTGGGCAGTGCTTGATTGCGTTCTCCATCCGCCCTTAAAAGGATGTTAAGTGGGCGTGTCTGCGTTGTGTTGTGGTTTGCAGTATAACTGTGATATTTGCGTCTTTCGGCCCAACACATCCGACTTCAGCATGATATTTTTGAGTACCGGTTTGTCTTCCCACTTCGATCCCTACACGCTTAGCCAGACTAGACAGATTAGCTTGTTACTAGAGGCACCACAGAGAGGTGGAGCGAGGTCTGGATGGTTCTGGTTCACCGATCATGGCGCAAACCATCAGTTGTGGGTTGCTGACAACTTTCAGCTCTGGTGCTGTGAAGCGCGCCTTCGCCACCATAGGGACGTGATGAATTTGTTGAATCAGTGATGAATGTGGACAGTGAACATTAAGTAGATGGAAAGAATGGCATTATGAGAATGAGAAGAAAAGAAAGAAAACGATGGATTTGATAAAATGTTGACACATATGCAGATATAAATGCATAGCGGGAACGAAAATAAAAGAGTGAAAAGAAAGAAAATAAGAGAAGGAAAGTGTGCAGAAATAACGACACGATTAGAAGAAAAAAAATAAATGAGCGACTTTTTTGTATACAAGAGGAAAAGTGAAAAACAAATTGAGCTATAGACAGACAGGCAGATGAGCAGATGAAAGAAAGATAATGCGAAAAATTCATTTTAAAAAGGGGCATTGGAAAAGAAAAGAAAACACACTGAAGAAGGCAAAATTAATCAAGCAAAATAATAAGATGCACCAAAGGAAAGAGAAGAAACAAGTACAAAAAAGATTGACTGAACAATATAATACAACAAAAATGAAAAAAAATAGGAATGATTGTTGGCAAGGAGATAAGGAACTGACTCAAACAGACAAAATATAGTGAATGTAGATGTGGTAATAACAATTTAAACATATATACATATATATATAAATCAAGAATCACCATAATCATCATAATCAAGAACTATGCTTTCTGGCGTAGGTGATAATGTCTATCCACAATTTTCGATCTCGACAGTTATTTATCTTTTTTGTTGCTGACATTCAGCCAAGTCATTCTCTTAATCTGCCATGTTTTCTTTTCTCTTTGCTTCCCTCAATTTTTTCGTCCCACAAGGCTTTTGACCTCTTTCAGAACGCTTTAATTACTCTTCCTAGCTGTCCATGGTGTTCTCAGCATTCTTCTGTAAAATATAATCAGGAAGAAACATAAAACAAGAAAAAAGATAAAGGTGTACTAGGAAATTAAAGTTTTAGAAAACAAAGCGAAACAATTTTTTTTATGATGAATAAAGATGATAAACAACTTGAAGTGGAAAAGAATGAATTAAGGGAAACATAAATATGAAGACAGCGGGAAGAAAACCAGTATAAATAGAGAGGAAAAACGAAGAGAGTGAAAAAGCAAGAATAGTTATCTTTATTATTATTGTGTTTAACATTACATGGTGCCGAGTCCCTATCAAAAGTTGGCTACCAGAGAGCGCCATTTCAATAAGTCTCTTGCCTTGATAGTGCTCATTGTCATAGGATCAAATGTCCATCGTTTGATGTTATCAGTCTATTTTAGTCTTGGTTGGCATCTTCTGACTTGCACTTTCTCCTCCAAGATAACTTTTAGCAGGGTTTGTGAACTATCCCCATGACCTACACATGTTCGTTGTCTTGTACGAAATGTGTTAACTATTTTTTGTCCCATTTGTTTATGATTCAAAACTTCACAGTATCCATTATGTTTCTTCAGGCCAAATCTCCACATTTTTTCCTCAAAATCTGCATTTAAAACGCTTTGATTTTCTATTCTGTTTTCTTATTTGATGTTCATGTTTCTGAATCATATAGAAATGTTGAGAATATGCAATATTTTACTATTCATAGTTTCAGTTATGCTGTTATCTTCGTTCATGTAAGAATGTCTTAATTAGTGTTAAATTAGCTGTTTTCCTCTTTCTGTTTGGTTCTTTATTTATGACTTATATTATCAACCCATTATTTTAACACATCTAAGCCAGATATGCTCTTGAATGAACTCCTAAGTTTGTTTTTTTTCCATCTACTTTGATAACCACTATTATGTCGGCAATGCACCAATGAAAGCAAATAAAAAAAAAACTTGCGACACCTTACCCAGAAAGGAAAATAACAAAAAAAAAAAAACAGAAATGGATAACTTACACCATCTGAGAAAAATGGAAGAAAGAAGATAAGGGAAGAACACTTCCCAACTCAAGAAAATACAACATGAAATACTTAAAATGCGCAAAAAGACAAACGAAGATTGGCTTAGACAAAGATGTCAAGAAATCGAAACTTTGAAAAGTAAAGAGAATGGCTAATATGCTAAAGCCACAGAAAGCTGATGCATTGCAAACAAAAAAAGAAAAAAAGCTAACATACTAAATATATAGAAGGCATCTATATATAACATATCTATTTCATGATTAAAAGGACAAGAAACAAACTATAAAATGTACATCAGGCTATACAATTTTAAAATCTGAAGTGGAAAAGCTATACAAACAATGACAAATGGAAAAGAGCAGGACCTGACAGCATACAGATAGGAATGATACAGGTATACCGTCCTCCATTGCTGTCGGGGTCAAAGGGAGATGCAATATGTAATTCTTTGCTCTTCTGTTGGTGTCTTCTGATGTTATCCCTCCTAGTGACTCTAGTATTCCCTTTGTCCATCTCTTTCTCTGTCTTACTATTAATCTGGTGTTTTCGTAGCGTTTGTTTATTGCTCTTTGAGTCGTTGTTAGTTCTTTTTGTCTTGTTATGTCGCCGAACCAATGTATATGTTGTTTCTTTATGTATTCGATTACTGGTTCAATTACGAGTTTCTTCCTCAGGTCAGTGTTTCTTACTCTGTCTCTTAAACTGTTTCCTGTCATTCTTCTGACACAATTCATGGCGGTGGTAGTTATTTTTCTTATTGCTCTAGAGTCCAGCGTCCACACAGCACAATGTTGGTAGAACAATTTATTTGTATATTGTCCTTTTTGCTTCGGTAGTTATTGCTTTGTTTTTCAGTCGTGTTAATACTTGGCCTATAACTTGGTATGCTTTGTTACACCTGATATCTATTACATTACTTGGTTATTGTCTTGTGTTAACGTGCTACCCAAGTATTTAAAAGGGTCTACTTGTTTCAGAGTCATATTATCTATTATGATGTTAAGTTTTTTTTCTTTCTTTCTCGCTATTGCCATTACTTGGGTTTTGTTTATGTTGATCTTCTTGTTGTATTGCTTACAAGTGCTGATATGTTTTTGCAGGTCCTCAGTTGATTCAAGTATTAGAACATGGTCGTTTACAAATAGTATTTCATTTATTTCGTCCTCTCTTCTGCTGTATACGTATACGTTCTGTTGTACGTATATTTCGTTCTCTTTTGTGTATCGCTTGCTATCATCATTGTTGGTATACTTCCTATATACTTCATATATTATATGTATATATATGTGTATATTTATGTGTATATATATATATATATATATATATATATATATATATATATATATATATATATATATATATATATATATATATATTCGTGTTGTAAAAAAATGCTGCCTATTTCCCTATACTTTTGTTGATACTTATATCCCATGTTTCATCTCTCGTTCTAATTTGTTCAATTTGGCTACTTTTTTCTGCTCCTTCTAGTTTTGTTTCCATTTATCCGGATATTAACGTGCAGTTTCTGTATATGTCTTTTTTATTATTATTTTTATTATTATTCATTTATATTGTACATTTTTGTTTAATTTGTTATATATTTATCTGGGTGTTGTGCCAGTGCACTAATATTGTCCTCCTCATTTAAAGCTTGGGAGACGCAGAATCGTTCCCTAACGTGTTACACGGCCTTCCAGTTCTTAGATGTATATTTATTGCTGCTGTTATATCTGCTATCAACATTTTCAGATTTAAAAATAAAATTAGTTTTAAAACAAAATAAGAGGAATGCTACGGAAATAGACTTCATCATAAACAATAAGTAGCCAAGTTCTAGATTAGTTATACATTGTAGTTGTGTCACATAATTGTGTGTAACACATTCCCAACAGTGATACGCCGAACTAGAACCTAAGAGTGACGGTTCCCATATTGGTGTATGTAACAGACATTGGACACGATGCGAGCTGTTCTCCTACCAGCATGTATTATTGCGTGCAGTGTCTTCGCTCTGACATTATCTAACACGATTCCTGATTCACTCGAACCTGACGAGAACGTTGATAACAATAGAGATGTTGATCTAGATCCCAGACAAACCTCAGAACAGTCCAAATTACAACGTAAGTATCTTCTGTTGTAGTATAAACTGGTACTTAAGAATGTAATCAGTGCATGACCGATAACTTTGTAATGAAAAAGGACCGTAAAACAGTTGATAAATCTAAGTTTATTGCTGAATGCAGAATTACTCTAATGTTGTTTTTACTAATTTGTGTTTGGCTAATTTATATGAATAGCTATTGCATATTTTACTATATCAAAATCAACTCACTGATACTATAATGGCAACTACAAATCGTTGATATTTGTATTACTTACGAATCTTTGATATTTGTATTACTTAAAAATCTTTGATATTTCTTTATTTACGAATCTTTGATAATCAACATCTCAAACAATTATTCTCGTACATTATATCCCAGGCAAGACGTTCAGATATCTCAACAGTCCGACCTTATCTACATATTAATAACCACCCTATTACGCTCGTTGTACACATACGAATCTATAACACTAACCTTTTTTTGTTGTACTAACGACAATGCAACACATCATATATATCGAGTTGAATATTAGTATATATTATAATCGATGCTCGTTAGTGTGTGTGACAATTAAATTATATTCACAATTTCATATTTCAAATTATATATATATATATATATATATATATATATATATATATATATATATATATGGCCCTTTTCGTCTTGTCAGACGGTCTAGTGGAGGCTATTGCGTTTTTTTTTGAGGTATTGTTTTTGCCGAACAGCTTCTCTCGTGGCTAATTCTACCAATGTTTGACAAACACACGTGGTCACATAATGAACAGGTCAGGCTCGCTGATCCACAGGGTTTACCATCCTTTTTCATGAGTCTCTTCTCTTCTAAGTCCTGTCTTAGCACAGTCTCAAATGTTGTTATACCGTTCCTTATACAAATATGTATATATATATATATATATATATATATATATATATATATATATATATATATATATAAATCGAAAAAAATATTAACATTTCTAAACACTTAAAATGATTATTTCAGGTTATATATTATATTAAGTTAGTACTTTTACATAGTAATTTTGTTTTGCTTTGATATGATTACTAGTGCAGTGATTATAGTGCTGATATAGGGACAATAAATGACAGATGTCAGTTCAGCCTTTATTCACTGTCGTCCCAAATTATAAAAAAAAAATATTTGGTTTTTTGGCTATGGAAGGCTCCGGTATCACTGCAAACGAATTAAAATATATAATTGCTCAAGCGCCCGTGCCAGTGTAATCATCCGAATTAATATCCCATCTCCCAAACAAAGAAATGTAACTGTAGTCCCCATCGTAGCAGTCTCAGCACACGCCAAAAGACAAAAGGCGAAACCGCACAGAAAGTGAACACAGCCAACTGTTCCCTATCATACGATATCATCATTCATCGTAAACAATTGGAATATCGAAACATAAAAAAAACGGATGAGACACACAGCTCACGGTGTGCATAAAGCACTTAACTCAGTAGCTCCTGCAACAAGCCGGACTTGGAATATGAGGAAACTGCAACAAGGAACACTTTTCATGAAACGAGATATACAAAATATGTGCATGTCCACTAACAAAGGGAAAGATCACATATACCCACACATTGGCAAGTAATAAAGAAGGTAACGGCGTATTGTGATATAACATGTCAAAGACACGTGGGATTAAAGTTACCACGTTTTCCTTCACCATACCAGACCACAACATTTGAAAGTCAGACAAAAAGTGCTATTTGTTTTTCAGTATATTTAGTTGTATGTAGGAATGTACAATGATATATGCCACTATTTACATGTTATTATATATCAATTGAAACCATCATCGATCCTTTTTTTTTCATTTTTATCCTTTTCTTCGGCAAAGTAATTCAAATGTTTCTATTTACATTAATGTGTATGACTTTTCTCCTATTTATCTCAGCCACCATAAATAACATAACAGCACTGTAAGTATTATGTTATGTAAATATGTATGTCTGTGCCATACATTAATTCAGATCATCATTAATAGATGTAAGAGCATACAGAGGATCTGAGGTTAATAGTGACCACAACTTTTGCATTGGGACAATAAGATTAAAATTTAAAAACCAACAGAAGAGGTCAACTACACATAAAATTGATGTTCATAAAGTGAAAGATGAAGCCATAAAGGACAAGTTTAACATAGAACTAAGTAATTGTTATACAGCACTTGGTGAAATAGACTTAGATATCAATGAAATGTGGGACTCACAGAGCAAAATGCTAATGACAGCAGCAGAAGAAAGTGCCGGACTGAAGAAAATGGAAAAAAACCAGCTTGGATTTCAGACACCACATGGAAATACATCAAAGAAAGAAGGGAAGCGACGAGAGCCATGACTAATGTAAAGACAGATCTGGGAAGTGTCCTGGCGAAAGCAACATACACAGGATTAGACAACAAAGTTCAGCAAGAAGAGATACAAGAGCTTACATAGACAATTTCGCAGAGAAAGCAGAGACAGCTGCAATTACAGGAGACAGCAGAACTCTTTATACTGTACAAAAGATGCTGACAAACACCTATACATCCAGTGGAACACTAATTCTAGACAAATCTGGATTAATGCTAACAACAAGCGCAGACATAAAAGCCCTTTGAGCGGAACACTTCAAAGAAATTCTTAACCGTCCACCACCCCACAGTTTAATAGATTTTGAAGCTGAAACACCAGCAGCATAATTAGATGTAAATTTAGATGACTTCACCTTGAGCGAAATAGAAACCACCTTAAAGATATGACGAATAGCAAGGCTGATGGAGAGGATAAGTTAACAGCTGAGATCGTCAAGGCAATTGATAGCCATAATTTAATGCATCTCCAGAAAATGTTCAACATCATTTGGAAAGCAGAGAAGACGCCTCATAAATGTGAAAAAAAGAAATCATTGTTAAGATTAAAAAAAAGGGAAATCTTAGAGATTGTAACAACTGGTGAGGCGTGACACTTTTGTCAGTTGCCTCAAAGTTATTCTGCAAAATCATCCTAAATAGAATAAAGGATTCAATAGATACAGTAATGTGTGAAGAACAGGCAGGGTTTCGAAAAAGGGAGAAGCTGCCTTGACCATATTTTCACTCTACGACTTATATTGGAGGAACACATTGAAAAGCAAAAAACATTGTGTATTTAAATGCATCGACTTCAAAAAAAGCATTTGACAGTATTCATAGAGATTCTTTGTATACAATTCTGAAGCAATATGGCTTACCATCAAAAATCATAAATATTATCGAAGACATGTATGATGGTTACACATGTGCAGTTCGAACAAAGGAAGGACTGAGCGGATGTTTCCCAATATAAACTGGGGTTAAACAAGGATGTGTTTTATCGCCCTTGTTATTTGGAAAGTGTTATGGACTTCATAATGAAGAAATGCTGCACTGGTAATAAATGTATCAAATGGATAAAAGAAGACCATTTGGATGACCTCGACTTTGCTGATGACATAGTTCTCATTAGCAGCCAGATAAAAACGATGCAAGAAAATACAAATGAACTATCATCAATAGCCAGAAAAATTGGGCTGGAGATCCATCATGAAAAGACTAAAGTCATGAAAAGTTTAATTCCAACAGACGAAAAAATATACATGAAAAACAAACCAGTAGAAGAGATCGATTACTTTACCTATCTTGGAAGTCATATTGATCGAGAAGGGGATACAAGCAAAGAAATTAGAATCAGAATAGCTAAAGCAGCAATGTCTTTCAGAAGCCTTGAAAAGTTGTAGAAATCAAAACTCATCAGCACAAACACAAAACTTAAATTATTGAAATCAAATGTACAATCAACCCTTACGTATGCGTGTGAAAGCTGGAAAAAAACAAGAGATATAGAAACAAAGTTGAACGCATTTGAAAATAAATGTCTAATGAAAATACTTGGTATAACGTGGAACGAATTCAAAACAAACGAGGAAATTAGAGAAATCGCCAATCAACCGCTAATATCTTCAGTAATAAAGAAAAGACGATGGTCATATGTTGGACATGTGATGAGAAGAGATAATAACCGAATAGCAAAGCAAGCCCTCAAATGGGAAACAACAGGTAATAGGAAAAGAGGAAGACCCAGAGAGACACTGAGAAGTACATTTATGAGAAACAAGAGCAGCAGGATTCGGCACCCTCAATGAGATAGAGCTGCTTGCACAGAGCATAGACAAATGGCGAGATTTTATAAACTATCTTTATAAGAATTGAAAACTCGTTTTTCTCTCAAAACCCTTATTTGAGTCCAATGTTAAATATGCAGCAATTAAAATATTGAAGACATAAGGTTGCAGGAAAATGCATATCAATCCCCCCAAACAATTATCTAATTACTGTGACAAAATATCACATTTACCTCAAACATGATGCTGATGTTTTATTTTAAGTATTAAACCTTTCCACTCTCACCAAATATCTACAATCCTTAGTTTAAAAAGCGAGCGACCCGGGGTAAGTAAATTTAATTATAACTGGAATATTTTCACCTGTCTAACCCTAAAAACATTTTGAATCCCGGTAGCATCGATAACGTTAGTACTGTTTGTGGACACTCATTTTATGAACAGATATTTAAGCATTTGCGAAATTATTGTTCATATACTCAATAATACTTTTCATTCACACTTAATTTCACACATATATACAACATCATCAAGTACCGGACCGGCATGCGTAGATGATCATGTCTCTCCACAACTTTCGATCTCGGCAGCTATTTATCATTTCTGTTGTTGATCTTCTGCCAAGCTATTGGCATTTGTACATATATACATACATACATACATATATATATATATATATATATATATATATATATATATATATGCAGAAGATTAAATTCAAGCTACAAGTTAAAAGAGCTACCATGTGATGTGTCAACAAGAGAAAGAATTAAAACAATAAAACCCAACGTATTCTGTCTGCCGATCCAAACTTAATGTTGAGTCGTACACAAACCTTGAAAGTAGCATAGGCAAATGCGAATGAATCATCATTATCATGATGTGCCATACCTGTTGGCGTAGGCGATCAAGTCCTTCAACAATCTTCTATTAACAATGCATGGTATCAATTCAGTTGTAGACCGTTTTCCGTGCCATGACACGAAGCTATCCAGTATTTTCTCTTTTTGTCCTCCGTGATCTCTGTTTCGTTTTCTTTTGCCTTTTGCAACTAAGTATTCCAACTTTTTTCTTCTCTTAGTGTGTCCGAAAAATGTTGATTATTTCTTTCTGATTTTTTTTTTTTTTTTTAGGAGTTTTTGTGTTGGTCACTTTGAGAATTTCCTCATTGGTCTTTTTAGCTGTCCAGGGAACTTTCAACATTCTTTTGAGAAATCCCATCTATGTGGACTCTAACCGTCTTTTCATGTGTTTGTCTACCGCCCATGATTCGCTTAGGAATGAATATACACGTACAATAATCAGGAATACTGACCTCTTTGACTGTATCATCATTACGTGTCCGCATTGATGGCTTTTTACTTTGGATCGTCATTCCGCTCTGTCTCTTGCTTTGATAGTACAGATTGTTATAAGCTGACTTGTCCATCTTTTGATATATATCGGCCATGTTAGTCTTGTGCTGCCTCTACCTTTTTTTTTTACCTTGAATTTTACTTTCGAAGATTACTTTTAGTTGACTGTTGTGTCTTTTGAAATGCCCCAAAATTCTAATTTGTCTTGTTTGAAATGGTTTTAATAGTTCTCTTTATATTTTTAGTTCTTTTAAGACTTCGTCTTTTGTTTTCTTTCCTTTCCATCAAATTCTTCCTATTCTATACATCCACATTTCAAATGTTTCATTTTTCTGTTCTGTTTCCTTGTCTAATGTCCATGTTTCTCCACCATACAGGAATTTTGAGAAGATATAACGCTTTGCTATCGTTAGATTTAGCCCTGGTGATATTTGTTTTGAGGGTTAGTATATTTTTTCATGGGATTAAAATAGATTTTTATTATTTATATCCTTTTGTTTATGATTAGTGAGGTTATATCCTACCAAATGAGGTGAAAGGCGTCTCCTTTCCTTTGCTAGTCGTCGGGATACCCCAGGGGCAGATGGAACGTCCGTTTACACCCTCCCCCCACTCCTTCAGGTGAAGTCAATGGAACAGGTTGTGAACGGTGTTGTAGGAGCAGCAGACAAGTAGTGTCGGTTATGCCCCCGCAGCCTTAGGTACAATGGCTATGATCTCCGACTAGTACTGTCACCGCCAAGAAGGAAAGGAGTGGTAAATTACTTTCTTATATTGCCAAGTAAAATTATGTCAGAAAATATTACAATATATACATCTAACGAAGTTATTGGAGACTCCATCGCCACCTCGTCCGGTAGGGAGCGTCATGTGCTACAGGTGACTGCTGATCGTCATCAAGCTACTGGATGCAAGATCAAAAATATAGAATTACTATCCTTAGGGACTTGGATCATTAGATCGGCATGCCAGGTTGGCAAGCTATAAAACATCTGCTAAGAAATGAAGAGAATGGCATTGCACGTCTTGAGATTATGTGAACTGAGATAAACAGGAGCATGATAATTACAACGCGACAGTGGAAATGCAATTTACTCTGGGGGAACCACACACGAGTGGGGAGTAGTCATCATGTTAGATAGGGAAAGAAGCAAAACAGTGAAATTGATTTTGGCCACTATTAGATATAATTCTGTTAGTAAAATTGCGAGGTAGTCCAATGGACATCACCATAATTCAAGCTAATGCACCAAGTAATAGCGAAGAAGAAGGCATTAACACTTTTTTTACAACGAGCTAGAGATGACCATGTAACAGTTTCCCAAGAAATAACTTCTATATATAACTGTCCCGTCCTCATCTGACTTGTACCTTCCTTTCACAGATGATTTTAGAAAGGTATTATGCCTCTTCACCTATCTAAACAATTGCTTTTGTTCTACTTGTTTAGTATTTTTTTTCTCATTTTCAGCTGATTCAGAACGTCCATGTTTGTCTTATTTTCATGCTATTATATTCGCCCAATGGTTGTATAACATTTCAAAGGCTTAAATTGTCTGATGTTTTCTTATTTAATGTCCATAATTCTTCACCATACAAGAGTGTTGAGTAAATATAACATTCTACTATTCGTAGTTTTAGTTATGGTGTTATTTTCTTTTTGTGAGTACATTTTTCACATTGTTAAAATTGGTGTTTGTCATTCTCATGTATCTCTTATAGTCAACATTATAGTATCTCACGCAGATTCGTTGGCTTCCAAGCTCAGATTGTAATAGGTAAATAACATTGGGTGGGAATAATGCTAATTGTTAGTCTGTGGGTCTCCCACCTCTACCCGCAACATCCTAACGATTATAGTGTCCAGAAGCTAATGAACCCCAGGGTCATGAAGAAGAAACAATCAACTGTCGGAGCGGTAGCTGAGTTTCAATCATTGCCAACATTTAAGTACGGCATCGTTCGTACTCGGCTTCACATTATCCATTCCATATGTCCCCACTGAGTTTACTATTGTCACCTTAGGATTCACCCATACAGCAGTGGCTTTCTTAGTCACTCGTCTAATTCCGAGCTTAGAGACTAATTTGATTCCAGGTTCTTGTTTCTGTTAAAGAAAATAAACTAAATGATAGTTTGTTTTTGTAAGTTTAAAATGCATTTTTGGGGAAAAAATGTTCTTTCTAGAAACTTCAATCTGGTTAATTTCTATATTGTGTGAAGGAACAAAACGAAATGTGATAATTATATATAATGGGACATATATATATATATATATATATATATATATATATATATATATATATATAATGGCCCTTTTCATCTTGTCAGACGGTCTAGTGGAGGCTATTGTGTATTTTTTTTAAGCTTTGTTTTT
The DNA here is from genome assembly GCA_032433765.1 of Megaustenia siamemsis. Classification (NCBI taxonomy): domain Eukaryota; kingdom Metazoa; phylum Mollusca; class Gastropoda; order Stylommatophora; family Ariophantidae; genus Megaustenia; species Megaustenia siamemsis. Next base: position 35,543,216 of record JAVIAB010000101.1, read on the forward strand.
TGTCGAACAGCTTCTCTCGTGGCTACTTCTACCAATGTTTGACAAACACACGCGGTCCCAGAATGAACAAGTCAGGCCCACTGATCCACATGGTTTTCCATCCTTTTTCATGAGTCTTTTCTCTTCTAAGTTTTGCCTTTGCACAGTCTCGTATAATGTTATACCTTTCCTTACACATGATGTGCGATCACTTGCCAGACGTTCCCAGTCATATTCACATATGGAGAAGTCATTCAGAGATGATTTACATATATTTCTATATCGTAGTTTAGGTGTGCCGATTTGTCTTTTTCTAAATATATATTATATGCAACGTCTACTCTAGTTTGTTATACAAGCGTGACATGGATACATTATAACAGAGAAACAGGTTATAATTGTTTGGTTTAGACAGTCGATACTAATGAAAAGAGCGTAAGTATAATTCTGAGCTCTAGAGAACTTTGGTGTGTCTTGGCATCTTTGCTGCCATGGAGACAGTGATGAAATGATTGTTGATGTGTCCGATTAGAAGACTGTGTTGGACATGCTTAATTATTCAAATATCTCTGTTTTCTACGATCACTTTCGCACATTATAATTCCAGTACAACTGTTTTCTATGATCAGCGTCATATTATATCTCTCTATGTCTGCGATCAGGAATCAATCAGAGTAGGATTCCAGACTCTCACATGAAGACAGCTGTCAGGATAAGTATGTTGATCGCCCCCACAGACAGAACATCACAATTAGAGTCTGTCAGATCCACTCCGATTGAACACCCGTTACAAAGTTGCACTGTGTTCTGCGCCAGTGGCTCAGTGCATCCGATTTCAGCCAGCATTTTATTCAGGTTTGCTTTCCTTAGCCTTTGATTGTCCCCAATATTCCTGCAAGGCAACAGATGATCTTTTCTGTAGGGGGATTCTGCCCTTAGATGGTCTGCCGTCCCAGGTTTACGAGCAACATCTGCCCGAGTCACTAGAGGTGACTAACACAGACATGCACACACAAAGATATGAGATGTGACTAACACAGACATGCACACAGCGATACAAGGCATGACTAACACTGACACACACTAAGATATATGACACAAGCCTAACATAAACATGCGCATAAAGATATGAGATATAACTGACATAGACATGCAAACACAAAGATATGACACATGCCTAACATAGACATGCACACAATGATATGAGATGTGACTAACATAGCCATGCACACACAAGGTATTCTATTATTCGTATACATATGTATTCTATGATAAACGTCCTACTTTATGATTCAAATACATCTGCTTTCTATTATCAGCGTCACAATCATATGCGTCTGTATTATATGATTAGCACATAATAGAAACAAATCAGTTACCCCCACACAAACAAATTCATTTCGAGAAAGTCACATAAAGTTCGTCACCTTTTGTCTACCATTTGTTTCTTCCGAAGCTCTGTTTAATTTGTTATCTGCACAGTCAACACTTGCAGGAAACATAACATATTTTAGAGTGTGTGGACCAGTTTGACATATACACATTTTGCCACTTTAATTGCTGACAATTGGTAGATGTAGGCACTGAGTATAAAATACAATTCAGTTTTAATTATGGTCTTCAACTGCGCTCTCTTCAATTTAAAAACACGTTCATGGGGATTAAAAAAAACAATTTGTTTACTTTTCTATTTTCTATTCAATTTATTGATGTAATTATATTTACTAGAATTCGATAGAACTATTATTTATGTTTGTTAGATTTTTAACTTGTTAACAACTGCTACAGGAAACTCATTCTCAGCACCGGTAAACATGAAACAAAGACAGGAGACAATTTATGTAAAGGGTCGCAACTCGGCTCGACCATCCGATGGAAACCATGTCAAGCAAGAGTTTCAGCCTTTACATTACACGACTAGGGCAGCGGCTAATTCAGTCTGTGAACGACTGCATAACCCTTACTAAATGGAATTAATTTAAATATAATAGAAATAGCAAATGTTGACTGACACTCGCATGAGCTTTTGAGATCCAACTTTAAATGTCACATCTAGTACCAGCTACAAATCACAAAGATACTCTACTCGACAGCTTTACTTCTTCCTTCCATCGTGGTGCTTAATTTCATCATATGGATGTGAATTATGGACAAATAGGACTACAGACAAGGACATTTCTGTAGAAATGTGGTTTTACAGAAGAATGTTGAGAATACCAAGGACAGCTAAGAATAATAATGAAAAATGTTTCTAAAAGAGGCCAACTCAAAAAGAGAGGTAATTTCCAATATTTGGAAGAAACAATCATCATTTTTTAAAAACATGTAATGCGAATGGAACAGCTGGAATATATTGCGACAAAAGCAACAAAATGAGAGACGAAGAGATAGAGGGAAGCAAACAGAGAAGATACCAGACAGCTTAAGAGAATGACTTGGCAGAAGGTCAACAACAGAAATGACAAACAACTGTTGAGATCGAAAGTTGTGGAGAGACCTGATCACCTACACCAGCAGGCTCGGTACTTGATGATGATTATGATCGTGGTGCCATTGTTCTTATGACTTGATGCTTTCAGATATCACTTTGATTATCACAAATCAGATAACATTAGTAACATCCTTGTAAAACGTAAAAGCAAAGTACCCTGTCACACCTAGTGGTGTGTAGAGAATATGATGTTAGTGACCATACAGACCGTCGGCACATGTTCTTGGGGTAATGAAGTCGGTATTACGCTCGTGCCGCTTTACTTTCCCAGAAAAAAAATTGCGGTACCCATTAAAGGCTGGGTTAACCGGAAGCCTTCGGTTGGGATCGAACCCTACCTCTTGTCCTTTGTAGTCCAGTTCACTAACCACTGAACTACCGCGGCTTCCAATATCCATGTACTAACAGTTTATTGTATCTTCAAAATTCAAACATTTTAATGCAGTTCCACATACATTGACCATTACAGGAACGAATCCAGAAGCGGAGCTTACCGCATGTGAGAACAAGTCACAGATATGCTCAGGCAAAGGTCTTAAACACACTTCGTACATACTTTGTCAAGGTAAGTGCCTACTTGAATGTTGCAACAACTATAAATCACATTTGTTTCCAAACTTGCTTTATATCACCAAAGAAATGTGCCTCCAACACGAAAAGTCTTGGTTGACCTATCAGAAGTGCATGCGTTACAAATGGCACAGATTGTGTATTAAAAATAGATTAAACAAATCGGTATTACAATTATATATATATATATATATCGATGATATTGTTTTATCAACTACCAGGCAGATTTAACAGAAAGCACCAAACCAAAGTGATCATTCAATTCCACGGGGAATAACGCTTCAAGTTCTAAGGAATCTTGGTGGCTATGGTATGTTAAAGGGAGCTGTTAAAAAACATCAGAAAGAAGCAATCAGCATTTTTCGGGCACATCATGAGAAGAGGAAAGTTGGAATACTTGATTACAACTGGCAAAATAAGGAAAAAGAGATCGCGGACGACAAAGAGAGAAAATACTGCATAGCTTGGTGTCATGGCATGGAAAACAGTCAACAACAGAACTGATACGATGCACTGTGGATAGAAGATTGTGGAGGGACATGATCACCTACGCCAACCGGTAAGACACATGATGATGATGATGATGATGGTATGTTAGTACCGAAATTCCCTGTAATAATATCACATTTGAACCCTAGCATCTACATAGACCGATGTGTGTTTTATGGCCACAACAGCTACTACGGATTTGTGATGTATCAACATTGCAGAGACATGGCTATAAAATATATGAATTAAACTGTAGAATTACGTTGAACAGCGTGAAGCTGAAAATAGAGGCTGCAAGAACGGCGATTTCAACACTGATTACACAGAACGTGAACACTGATGTGTTGATGACGGTCTCCCTTTATATGGCACAAGAGATAGACAAATAAAGACCTGATTGGGTTCACTTCATGGATCGCCAACGAGCTCGTTCCTTCATAGCTGGTCCAGATTGTTTAATGTTGTTTAAACATGTACGTCTCAACAGTGGTGAATTACACATTTTTTAAAAATTAACCTTTATATTTGTACCATTGTCAATCATATGCCATAATTGTTATTTACTCCTGACAGTGAGCTAGTTCCACATCACTGAAAGATCTTTCTTAGAGCCAATGCCAGTGTGCTAGTTCCACATCACTGAAAGATCTTTCTTAAAGCTAATTCCAGTTAGCTAGTTCCACATCACTGAAATATATTTCTTAGAGCCAATGTCAGTTAGCTAGTTCCACATCACTGAAAGATCTTTCTTAGAGACAATGCCAGTGAGCTAGTTCCACATCACAAGAAATATATTTCTTACAGCCAATGTCAGTTAGCTAGCTCCACATCACTGAAAGACCTTTCTTAAAGCTAATGCCAGTTAGCTAGTTCCCCTTTATTGAAAGATCTTTCTTTGAGCTAATGCTAGTTAGCTAGTCCCCCATCGCTGAAAGATCTTTATTTGAGCTAATACTTAACATACTTTGAAAGAATCAGTTTTATGTTATGTTTTATGTTCGATTGCTGTACATACATTGTTTTATTGAAAACACTGTCGGTGCAGAAATTTATTAAAAAATCAAATTTAATGTAATACGTAAATTATACCTGCTTGATAGACTACACCAAAGCTTTTGATATAATACACAATAAACAATTTATATACAGCCTAAAGGATATACATCTAGATGAAGTGGACAAACGACTAACTTGTAATTTATACTGGGACACGACTAATATGCAATTTATGCTGGGAGAAAACAGGAATAATACAATATACCACAGAGACCATTGCATCTACTGATATATAAAGAGAGAAATAAGTCAAAGATGAATCATATCAACAATCTTGTTCAATCTATAACTGAGCAAATCTGTATAAACTTAATACCAGGCCCTAAACATTAATTGAAAGAAAATCAATAACCTAAGATGTGCTGATGATACTGTACTCATAATCTTCAACATCATGTGCCATACAGGTTGGCGTAGGTGATCCTGTCCTTCCACAATCTTTAATCTATAGAGCATCGTAAGAGTTATGCTGTTGACTGATGATGTGATGTGCCTGAAAAATGTTGATTGTTTCTTTCTGATGTTTTGCTGATGTTAAAAAACACATATACTGCACTACTAGCAGATAATCCTGAAGATCTGCAACATTTACTTAATGAAATACACATGGCAGGCAAAAGTATGGAAAAGATATGAATATAAACTATGATCATAAACAAAGATAATAATCAAAACCACCAAGTTGATTCAACAATTGAATGAATAAACCTGGCGACAGTTCAGAACTACACCTATCTTCGATATACTATAACCAGTGATGGAAAATGCAAACATGAAATTAAAAAAAAAATGGGAGTGGCAAAAGGTAATTTGACACAAATAATAATAATAATGACATAAAAATATACTAACATCAAGACAAATAACACTAAGGCTAAAACTAAAAGTATCAAAATGATATAATTTCTAAATCTTCCTGTATGGTGCAGAAACATGGAAAATATGTAGGAAAACAGAAGAAAAAGAAACTGGGGTTAAACAAGGAAGTATTATATCACTTGTTTTTTGGAGTTGTTTTGGGCTTCATAATGAAGAAATGCTGCACGGGTAACAAAGGCATTGAATAGGTACAATGAGACCATATGAATGATCTCGAGTATGCTGATGACATAATCCACAGCAACAGTCAGATAAAAACGATACAGGAGAACACAAATGAAGTATCATCAATAGCCAGCAAAATTGAACTTGAGATCAATCATGAAAGCCTAACGTCATGAAAAAGCTGAATTCTAACAGTTGACAGAATATACATGGAAAACAAACAAGTGGAAGATACCAATCACTTTATCTATCTTAGAAGTCACATTGATCTGGAAGGGGATACAAGTAAAGAAATTACAATCACAATAACTAAAGCAGCAATATCTTTCAGAAGTCTTGAATGGTTGTGAAAATCAAAACTCATCAGCACAAACACAAAACTTAGATTAATCAAATCAAACGTAATATCAATCCTTACGTATGAGTGTGAAAGCTGGAAAACAACAAAAGACATAGAAACAAAGTTAAACGCATTCGAAAATAAATGTATAATGAAAATACTTGGCATAGCGTGGAACGAATTCAAAACAAACGAGGAAATAAAAAAACATCACCATTCAACCACTAATATCTTCAGTAATCAAGAAAAGACGATGGTTATATGTTGGACATGTGATGAGGAGAGATAATAACCGAATAACGAAGCAAACCCTCATGCTGGAAACAACAGGTAAGAGGAAAAGAGGTCGACCCAGAGAGACAATGAGAACAACATTGATCAGAGAGGCAAGAGCAGCAGGAATCGGGTTTTTCAATGAGTTGATTGCACAGAATAGTGACAAATGGCGAGATTTCATAAAATAGCTCTATCTATTGACCTTTCGAGCCGTAGACGGCCCATAGACCAAGACGCTCCATCTCTTATCTGCATTTTTGTGTTAGCAGTTTTTAATTCTTTTAAATATATTTTTAAAAATATCTCTACACGGATTAAAAACTGCTAGAATAAAAATATAGATAAGAGAAGGAGTATCTGGGTCTATCCCCTATGGGCTGGCTTTTGTTCTAAAAGTTATTAGATAGATAGAAGTGGATGGAAAGAAAAGTAAACAAATGATGGAATCTTAAAACAACTAACAATGAGATAGAGAACTATTAAACACAATTCGAACAAAACAAATGAGGTTTTTGCTGCATGTTACAAGATACAGCAGCCTACTAAAAGTAATCTTCGAAAGTAAAATTCAAGGTAAAAGAGGTAGAGACAGACCAAGCCTAACATAGACGAGTAGCATAAAAAGATGAACAAGACAGCCTATGACAACCTGAACTATCAAAGCAAGAGACAGAGAGGGATGGCGACCTTCCATGCGGAGACGGCACTCAATGGTGAATATGATGATACACAAGCATTACACACTAGACACAGGAATACAGGGAGCCGCGATAGCGCAGTGGTTAGTGAACTGGACTACTAAATGACAAGAGGCAGGGTTCGATCTCAACATACGGCTCCAGTTTCACCCAGCCTTAAATGGGTACCGGATTTTTTTCTGGGAAAGTAAAGCCGCACGGACGTAATACCGACCACATTACCCCAAAAATCATGTGCTGAAAGTCTGTAAAATTTATGGTCACAAACGCCATATTCCCTATGCGCCACTTGGCGTGACGGGGGCTCTTTACTTTACTTTACATGGATACAGCTTCTCATTCAGTGAAACAATACTGATCATATCAATATATTCACATTCGTGGGACTGGGTGGTCTAGAGGTGAGACGTTGGCCTCTGTATAAGAACGTTTGGGTTCGATCCCCACCATAATCGGAGTTAATTTTTTTTTTGTTTTTTTCTAAAGTCGAGCCCCGTGGTGTCTTCGTAGCTTTAACGCGTCCCCCTCCCCCACCATTCTCCCACCATTCTCTGAATAGATCCGATGTGAAGTCCACGGGAAACGGCGAAAAACAGGACATCACATGTTCACGTGCACACGTTGAAGAACTTTTTTCAGTTAATGTTTAGAAGAGTAGACCCAAGAATGGTCGCTGTGCTGGCAAAAATTATTAAACAAAACTACACATCCACGCGAAGACGTGGACACGAAGATGTGTTGGGCGGAAAACCTCAAATATAGCGGCTAAGTCGTAAACTTGCGGCGTAACACATCTACACCAACTTAACGGGAGAACGATACGAAGGAGAAGAAGTTTAGAGCCACATTTAAATAACTGATGATACAGAATAATATCTTTTCACACATCTCGTATTTGATACAGATTAAATATAATGTCAATATATATATATATATATATATATATATATATATATATATATATATATATATATATATATGCGTTCTCCAGCTTTTACCTCTGACGGAGTCCCTACAGACTAGGTACTGAATTTTGCGTGTTAATTCGCCGTTGTTTCCTTGCAGCCGTGTGCACTGGGATCCCTCGCCGCACAGGCAGATAACTTCGTCTTCCGAGGTACTCATATTTTTTTCCGTCCATGGGTAATTGACGTTTCAAGCCCGTCTTTGCTGCTGAGACCAGTGGTAAATGCCGCAGAGAGAAATCATAAATAGACATCCCAACTGGCTTAGCCTGGATTTGAACCCACAACCTCTCTGTCTCCAGGCCGTGTCTTGCATCGAGACCAACCAGTCCCCATTAATATATATGAATACACCACAATGTTGCTTAACTGAAGTAAAACGCACAGCAATAGTTAAATGAAGTTTACAAAAAAACCACGGTGATAGTAAACGAAATGTTAAAACAATATTTCCCGAATTATTGTAACTTCATTTGCAAAATTTAACGTTCAATTATAAGTTGAGTGAAAACAAATGAAAGATATGCAGGAAACATTAGCGACTGGTCCTGAAGAGCAAAATACAATTTTCTTTACATTTTCAAATTCTAATTAACGTTAAAGTTGGACGCGCAAAATTTAACGACGGAAAAGCATGCCGCGGACGTCAGGAAAGTAAGTCCAGGGCACCATGGCATCCTCGGGTACTGAGATCGACAAGGCTGCTGTAGACTCTATACTTGTTTACTTACATTCTTATGATAAATGTAAACTTACACAACGATTTCATGTCTTGGGTTGGAGAATGTTGAGGTCATACCAATCACCAACAACATTTAACGAACAGACACAAAGAACACAAATAAAATAGTGTCAAAAGAGTTCATAACGGGTTAACATAAATTATTCTGAGTATTGCTTTCATAGATCGAATAACGTTCTGCACTAACTTTTTGAAGCATAGGCCATACACAAAGATTCGCTATCCATCACTTTTCTCTACTTCTTTATAAGCTCATCATCATCATGATCAAGAACCGGGCCTGCTGGTGTAGGTGATCATGTCCCTCCACAACTTTCGATCTCGACAGTTATTTATCATTTATGTTGTTCTCTGCCAAGCTATTCTGTTAAGCTGTCTGGTATTTTTTTCTCGTTGCTTCCATCTATCTCTTCGTCCCTCAATTTTCCCAGTTGTCACAATATGTTCCCGTTGTTCTCTTCTCGTTACATGGCCAAAAATTGATGATTCCTTTTTTTATAAGCTACGTCAATGTAATTTCTTGAGCGTTTCTATACAATCCTTCCTCGATGTCTGACTGGGCCAAACATGTATTCTCTTTCCATGCAGGTGTTCATTACCCTAAACTAGTTATATATGACGACTGATGTAAGAATACAAATTGTTTCATCTAACAACATAAATCTTTCCACTTCAGGTGAACACATATGCAAACTTGGTAAGTGTATGATCCATAAATGTCGTAAGTGTTAATTACAATGTGCGAGGTTCAAGAAACACATAAGAATCATGACTTAGAGAGGTTAGCAACCCACCCCTGGCTGCACACGTCAGGACTGGCAAACAACACCAATTAATCAATACCCTAAGCCACATTTGTATCATCACTACAAGTGCTCATGATAGCAGACTAACTAGTTTTTGCCTAGTGATCAAAACAGAGAAGATAAACGGCAACTCAGTACTTAAAGAAGCGTGCTGATTACCTGGTGGATTTACAGGCGCATGCATAACGGTTTCGTTGCAAACCACATCACAATGAATGAATGCCCAATTAATGTCCCTATAAGCATAGACGATGGAGAGTAGAAATTGGCAAGTAAAGTAAAGAAGTCAAGGGTTTAAGTTGTACAAATGCTCATACATTTTTTCAATACTTTCTGTCAGTGCTGTTTGCCTGTGATGAAACAAACTAACGCACATTTGATAGTAATTTCAATATCTAAACACTGGACTACTACATACATCATCATCAAGTACCGTGCCTGCTGGCGTAGGTGATCATGTCTCTACACAACATTTGATCTCGACAGTTATTTATCATTTCTGTTGTTGACCTTTTGTCAAGTCATTCTCTTAAGCTGTCTGGTATTTTGTCTCTTTACTTCCCTCTATCTCTTCGTCCCTCAATTTTTTTTTCCAGTTGTTACAATATATTCAAGTTGTTCTCTTCTCATTACAAGGCTAAAAAAATTATGATTGTTTCTTTCTAATATTGCACATTAACTATCTTTTTGCTTTGGCCTCTTTCAGAACGTGTCCATTACTCTTCTTACCTGAACTAAAAACATACAAATACATGTTTGTTCTCAACACATAGTAAAGGTGGACATGTTACTACCATGTAAAAATAGAAGGCCTGTTGAACACGTAAACAGGGTTACCAACATAAAAGCCCACTTAAAAATGATAATCAACATCAACAAGAGAGAACTAACAAACATTGCGAAAGAAAAGAAAAACATCAAGATGATACAACGCTAGTTACATTGTTACAACTACAATGCAAATAGGACATAACCCTATTACAACAGAACGTCAACAACGCATTTTATGTTTGTAACACCAGAGCATGGAGTTTGACTCTAGTACAATAAGAAATAATTAAACAATAAATAAAATATAATAAACTCATGAGAAGTAACAGTCTGAAAATGGGAATAATATTTGCTGTTGAATATTGAATTGTCCTTTGACAAAGCAAAAACTAACCCACCATTATCAACAGCGAAGAAATTGAACTTGTAACAAGCAATGCATATCTGAGATCTGTATTAACTAACAATGGAGACTGCCAGAAAGAGATCAAAAAGATATAAAAATAAACACAATAAAATAAATGCAATTGCGTAAAATGTGGCATATATCAGCACGACGAATTCCAACGTTTCCTTTACAAGCAATGAATATCAAGAAATTCATCACAACCTCCTATATTCAATGATTAATAGGTCTCTTGCCCACATCAGCTCGTATGATTAATGAAGAATAACAAATTTTTTTTCTTCATTGTTAACAATGACAGCACCATTTGTTGTTCAATAAGACAAGGGCGATAATTGGACTACTGTGATAATAACACTACAATAAGTACAAGGAGATAAGCAATACAAATGCATTTCGCTAAGTTGTCATGAAGATAAGTGACACCCGTCTGAAGGCCACCCCATTCCACATCATAATACAAGCTTAAAACAGCAAACGATACACTAATTGTATGATCAAATACTGGCGGTCATAGAGGCAAACCCAACAGAAATTTGCTTGTGGCAGGAGCCGTGAGACATTAAATTTGGAAGGAGATACAGAAACATTGGCCTACAACCTGCGTTCCATTTCTGCAATAATACAACTAATGAAAGAGAACACTTCTACATTTTGTCTTCTTCTTCCTCTTTCCTTCCTCCATTGCCGCTGGCGTCGAGGGGAGATACAATCTGCGATTATTTGCGCTTCTGTTGGTCAGTGACTCTAATAGTCCCTTTATCCATCTCTTTCTCGGTCTTACTCATAATCTGGCGTTTAAAGAGAACACTGACTTTTGAAACTTGCCTGATAAAACAATCTGATATGGGTCAAAACACTTGGACAACATAAACTATCCAGATTATGGGCCTGGCACAGTCCAGATAAAAAAGCATCATAAATAAATTGCTTACATTATCTGGTGAGAAGAATGTATCCAAGGGGAAGAAGAACTGCCAACACGGGAAGTTTTCCAGAAGCAGACATTGGAAGCGATCATGAGTTGGTTATGACTACTTCCGTCTGAGTTGGAAGAACGTAAATAAACACCAATTCTGACCTATGGAAGCAATCATGAGTTGGTTATGACTACTTCCGTCTGAGTTGGAAGAACGTAAATAAACACCAATTCTGACCTATGGAAGCAATCATGAGTTGGTTATGACTACTTCCGTCTGAGTTGGAAGAACGTAAATAAACACCAATTCTGACCTATGGAAGCAATCATGAGTTGGTTATGACTACTTCCGTCTGAGTTGGAAGAACGTAAATAAACCCCAATTCTGACCTATGGAAGCGATCATGAGTTGGTTATGACTACTTCCGTCTGAGTTAGAAGAACGTAAATAAACCCCTCAAGAAAAAATTATACTTGTTTGACAGTGAGAAGCCAAGCAAGCTGAAGGACATAACGATGCATCCCAATGAATGACGTGGGGGAATTTAACACCTCTCAGCGTATTTAACAATGATAATACAGATGTTGAATTACTGACCGTGACATTACACTCAGTTATAAACAACAAAGGTAACGAAATCCTCAGTAAACAGCAAAGACAACGTAACAAATGATCTCGATTTCATCATCAATCTCTGGGATGTAAGAAGAAATATAGAATACACGAAACACTCCATAAGACAACCAGAAATACAGAAAATGAAAACACATTATTCGAAGCAGTTTAAATAAAAGCAAAGGAGAACGAGGTAGACTAGAAATGTAAAGAAACAGATTATCTATCTGTTGACCTTTCGAGCCATAGCCGGCCAATATGGGATAGACCCAGATACTCGTTCTCTTATCTTAATTTTTTATTCTAGCAGTTTTCAATCCTTCTAATGCCATTTTTTTTTCAAATCTCACCATTTGTCTCTGTTACGTGCAATCAACTATATTTAATTAAGGGAGCCGATTTTTGCTGCCCTTGCCTCTCTGATCAATGTTCTTATCAGTGTCTCTATTGGTCCTCCTCTTTTCCTCGTACCTGTTGTTTCCCACATAAGGTCTTGCTTCGTTATTCGGTTATTATCTCTCCTCATCACATGTCCAACATATGACCATCGTCTTTTCTTGATTACTGAAGATATTAGTGGTTGAATGGCGAAGTTTCTTATTTCCTCGTTTGTTTTGAATTCGTTCCACACTATACCAAGTATTTTCCTTAGACATTCATTTTTGAATGCATTCAACTGTATTTCTATGTCTCTTGTTGTTTTCCAGTTACCACATGTATATGTAAGGGTAGATAGCACGTTTGATTTGAATAGTCTAAGTTAGGTTGGTTGGTTATTTGGTGATAGAAGGCCTCGGTATCACTGCAAACGAATTAAAATCCATAATTGCTCAACCGCCCGTGCCAGTGGAATCATCCGAATGACTAACTCATCTCCCAAACAAAGAAAGGCAGCTGTAGTCCCCATCATAACAGTATCAGCACACGCCAAAAGACAGAAGGCGAAACCGCACATAAAGTGAACACGGCCAACTGTTCCCTGTCATACGATATCAGCATCGTAAACAATTGGAATATCGGAACATGATCAGAACGGATGAAACACACAGCTCACGGTGTGCACAGAACACTTAACTCAGTAGCTCCTACAACAAGCCGGACTTGGAATTTGAGGAAACTGCAACAAGGGACACTTTTCAGACATAGCCTTCAATGGTTCCTGTCTCATATCCACCATATTGCCCGGAATTCACGTCCTCCAAAAAATGATGATCGTCATATTATTTAAATGTACAGCGCTTGATGATGTTAGGACATCGTGTTTGACTCCAACTCCGAACGTACAAAACACAGTTCGTCGTCAAATTATCCCCGTTGCACACCAAACAAGTCTAAGTTTTTTGTTTGTACTGATGTGTTCTGATTTCCACAACTTTTCAAAGCTTCTGACAGACATTGCTGCTTTAGCTATTCCGATTCTAATTTCTTTACTTGCATCCCCTTTCCGATCAATGTGACTTCCAAGTTAGGTAAAGTGGTCGATCTCTTCCACACGTATATTTTCTATGTATTTCTGCCATCTATTTGAATTAAGCTTTGTGTAAGGTTAGTCTTTTCAGGATTGATCTCAAGTCCAATTTTGCTAACTATTGATGACAGTTCATTTGTGTTTTTCTGCATCGTTTTATCTGTCTGCTGATGAGGATTATGTCATCAGCAAAGTCAAGGTCCACCAAATGGTCTCAAATAGATTATAACCTAAGCAAAATAAAATTAATAATACAAAAAATCCATCGTTAAACACTTAAATGTTGATTACATAAACAGACCCACAATAACCTTTCGATGGATCAGAAAAAACAACTTTCATGAAAGCGACAAGATATACGAATTATAGGACAAAATACACGTCTGAACGGAATGGCACTGACAGGAACAGAGATTCAGTTGCAGTCCACAGTCTATAGTTTGTGATAACAGAAGACTATTCTATACCTCACCATAAAGATGAAGCAGCTGTTAAGGTCTTGAAACAGCGAAATAGCCACTGAACTGACCGAGATAGAGCGAGAAGCCATGATGAGAGCATTCACTTTTATCAGTAACTAGACCAGACAGAGAGAGAGAACGGCCATCATCTTGATGGATTAAATGTTTACATCTTTCTGTACGTTTCGACGCACTGTACGTCACTCGCAATTTGATTAGTGTAAAACGTCATCAAGCCGTGTTCTTTTTAAAGGTCTTGTATCATCTTGGTATTGGTGAAATCTAATTACTTCTTTAAATGTCTAAAAATTCACAAATGTTGTAGGTATTAGGTAAATATAATCGTGTAGATTGATATTTAAACCCATGAACAGTTTCGTCTCTGAAATCGCTCTAATGGGATTGATAAAAACCTTCCGTACTGAAAGAGTTAATAATTACTATCTCAACGAGGGGAATATGGACTAAAGTCAGCCTCAGAACCATCAGCCTTATCTGACATCCAGGAAAAGTAATGTTAAACGTCCTCCTCAACAAACAGAAAATGATCAGTGCAGAAGAACAGGCAGGTTTGCATGCTGGTCGAAGTGAAACAGATCTTCACCCTTAGAATTCTTTGCGAGAAACACCTTAAATAAAACAGGTATATGTGTAAATCAGGTATTGTGTTTATATACTTAAAAAAAAAGGATTTTTATACAGTTTGACAAGCTGCTCTATTGGTGATGATGATGTATAACTACGGCGCCAACATACAAACTATGGTTTTGAAATGTTATTGTGAGGCTTTGGTCATTTCACATTTAGATCAATTAAGGAAAAAACAGTTTGCAAAAGGATACGCAAAAAGTAATCGAGTTCATTAATTTTTATTTGTAACTCTTGTGAAGAAACTATCTTGGCGACACATAATGTAATTACGTTTGCATATCGACGAGGTTCACGACAGGACCAGAGAAAGAAAGGTCGCTTTGTCAAAGCAGTCACCACGACGTGTGGGAATGAAGATTTTTATTTCGCCCCTGATTGAAAAAATACGTTTATTGCGAGGAAAAGAAAAATTAGATGGATTTCATATCTCAATCGTTTGATCTGAGCAAGGTCATTCTGCAAATACTTGTGAACGGGTGGAGAAGTAGAGGTGGGCATAGAAAGGTAAGGAACGGTCATCAAAGAGTGGATAGTAGCGATGGTCATTAAATAGTGGAAAGCAGCAGTGGACATAGAAGGGGTGGGAAGATATCAAAGAGTATACAGTAGCGGTGGACATAAAGGGATGGGAAGGTATCAAAGAGTGGATGGAAGCGGTAGACATATAAAGGGATAGGAAGGTACCAAGGAGTGGACAGCAGCGGTGGACATAGAAAGAGATAGGAAGGTATCAAAGAGTATATGGAAGTGGTGGGCGTTAGGTTCGAAATAAGAGGAGGCCAAGATGAGACCAATCCTTTAGGTTGACATTTAATCTTATAATTTTCATTCTGAAGATTATTGTATGTTACGAGACAGTGATTGGCAACAAGAGAAAAGCGGTCATAATGACCTTTTCACCATGACTCATTGTAGGAAAAACTGAACATATTACCCGACACATTGTGGGGAATACTGACCATATTACCCTGACACATTGTAGGGAATACTGACAGTATAATTTTGACGCATTGTATTACTGACCAAATGATCACGACACAATGTAAGTAACACTGACCATATTACCCCGACTCACTGTAATTATTATTGCCAATATTACCCCGACTCATTGCAAATAATACTGACCACGTTACATTGACATATTGTAAGTAATCATCATCATCATGTGCCACATCGATTGGCGTAGGCGATCGTATCCTTCCACAATGTTCTATCTAAAGTGCATCGTATCAGTTTTGTTGTTGACTATTTTTCGTGCCATGACACCAAGCTATCCAGTATTGTCTCTCTTTGTCGTCCGCGATCTCTCTTTCCTTTTATGTTGCCAGTTGTAACCAAGTATTCTAACTTTCCTCTTCTTATGATGTGCCCGAAAAAAATATTGATTGTTTCTTTCTGATCTATATATCTTTCGTTCGCTCGAAGTATTGTCAATATCAGCAATGTCGTTTCATGTATGAATTTTACTGTCTTTTGTAATTCTTGCAGTGGCCCATATAGTTTTGTCTGTAGTGTTGCATCTATGGGCCAATGGATTTTCCTCAGTCTACTATATTCAGTGCAGTCTTGAAGTATGTGTTCAGCAGTCTCGGGTGCCTGTCCACATGTACAAGTAGTTGATGTGTCAATCTTGCATTTTGTATACATGTGACTATGGAGTCGATTGTGTCATGTTCTTAGGCGTATAATGATAACTTGTTCATATCTATTCATATAAGAAATACATCCTGATTTGGGGCTTGTGGTCCTTTGATTGATTTGATTATCTGTTTCTTATGATGGTATGTAACTGGTGTATCTAGTTGTGTGCCTGTTGGAACCTTCATTTGCCAACTGATCTGCTTTCTCATTTCCTGGTATTCCACAGTGAGACGGGTTCCACTGCAGGGCAACCATGTGGTGCTTGCAGAGTTCAGTCAATAAGGTCTGCAGATGTGGTAATTTTCTGGATGGTAGTGCCTGGAGTACTGATCTTGCATCTGTCAAAAACACTACAGGCTGTGGGCTAAGATTATTGTTCAGCAGTTTTTCTATTGCCAACTTTATTGCTAGTATTTCTGCATCATAACTGTGACAATATTTCCCTGTTGCTATTTTATTCATATCCCTAGTGTTATTTGGGTACTCTATATATGCACCTGCTCCCCCATTCTTTACTGCATTCTGTGCTGATCCATCTGTGTACACACGGATCCATAGGTCTTGTGGGTATTCTTCATCCAGGAAACTGAGAGTTATTGTTTTTCGCTGTAGACTATTTTGTTCCTCTTTGTCAACTATTCCTTTCACTTCTGTCCGTATTTGAACTGATAATCCTGATTCATCTGTCCAGGGAGTCTGTTCTGGTATGGGCAGAGGGGGTTTAACAACTCTTGGCATGTCTGGTGTTTGGCTACTAATACGCTTGGCTTGGTGGATAAAGCTGCTTCTCTTAAGTCGTCCCAATGCAAGATTTTTGAATCTGTCCTTATTGGATGTCTCGGCATGCATACCGATTTTTCTGCCTGTATCAGCACCTTTGTGTCTCTCCGTTCTCTCAGTGCTGGTATCCTCTACAATTTCTCCATCTCCAATATTGGTGTTGATTTCATTGCTCCTGTGATGACCCTAAGTGCCTGGTTTTGTACTTTATCCAGTTCTTGCGATGTGGTGTTTGATGCTGAGCACCATGCGGATGATCCATATTCTAAATGTGGGCTTATACTCTGTTGGTAAACTTTACTGAGTATTTTCCCACTCGCACCCCATGTGGTTCCACACAACTTTCTTAGAATAGCCAATTTCCTCCTTGCTTTTTGAGTTGCCTTATTTATCTGCTGTTTCCAAGATAGTTTGTTATCAAATGTAACTCCGAGATATGTAGCTTGTATGTCTTCTTTCACAGGCTCATTGTTTATGTAGATGGCTCCTGCTTTTTGTTTTGGGGAGTGTGTGAAAAGTGTAGTACTGCATTTGTCTGTATTGATGTTGATACACCATCTATTTGTCCATGAATTCAGTGCATTCATAGCTCTTTGTAGCAATTTGGAGGCCACTGTTGCATACTCCTCTGTGCACCACATTACCAAGTCATCTGCATACATTGCCACTTTGATGCCATGTGGTAGTTCAGTAACTAGGTCATTGATGTAGATCAGAAAAAGTGTTGGAGATAGTACCCCTCCTTGTGGAACGCCCTGGCGCAATAAGACCTTCTTACTCGTAAGACCATCCAGTTGCACTCTGGCTCTCCTGTTATGCAGGTATGCTTTGACCCATTTGTACATCCTGCCATTTACTCCATAATTTCTCAGTTTCTTCAAAAGCCCTTCCTTCCATACCTTATCAAATGCTTTCTTTAGGTCTATCCATGCTGCTAGTACCAGTTTCTTTTCTTGAAACGCATCTTCAATTTCCTGGGAAAGATAGGTTGCTTGATCTTCGGTAGAGTAACATTGTCTAAAGCCTGCTTGTTGTGGGACAAGGAGATTTTCACATTTACCACTGCAGTCTGAGATTGATTATACGTTCCATTGTTTTACACAAACAGCTTGTAAGGCTGATTGGTCTATAGCTGGATGTCATTGAACCATCTTTTCCTGGCTTTAGTAATGGTAACATAATTGCTTCTCTCCATGCATGTGACACTCTACCTGTGATCCAGCAAATGTTGTAGATCTGCAGTAGTTTTGCTTTAGCTGCAGTTCCCAAGTTCTTAATCATTTCATTGGACACTCCATCACTGCCTAGTGACTTTTTCATTTTTAATTTGGATATTGCCAGCTCTAGCTCTCTTTATGTAATGGGTGTTTCCATGACTTCATGTGTGGTCTCTTATTGTCTTGCATTTTGTTGTTTTAAACGGGTCTCTTGTCGTTTTTCTAGACTAATTTCAATATTATTGTCATTTGCAAAGGAGTCTGCAAAGTAATTTGCTGCACGTTTACCTGTTAGAATGTTTCCATCCTTCTTCAGTGTAATTTTGGTGTTCCTTTCTGTACCCTCATCATTCAGCTGTTTTACAAGCTTCCACACTTTTCTTGTGTCTCGTTCAAGATTCAAGGACTCTGTTTTCTCTTTCCAGATTCTCCGTCTGGCTTGTAGTTTTGCCCGTTGAAATTTGGCTTTAGCATGCTGGTAGTTGTTGTGGTGTTCTTGGCAAGGGTTATTTTCTGCTTGCTTTCGAGATGTTTCCATGTCATTGTGCAGTTGCTCTAGTTCACTACTCCTGTATGGTTTGTAGTGTTTCCGTGCCCCTCTAGGTATTGTTTCACTGGCAGCTTGATTTATTAGTCTACTGAATTCATCAACTATTTTGTTGATGCCTCTATCTGTATTTATATCTTTAGTCAGTACACTGGTGTAGTGTTGATACATTTTCCAGTCTGCCTTTTTGTAATTCCATCTGGAGAGGGTGCTGCTCTCCATGATGGCCTTATTTTGTACCACTAAAAAGACTGGTCGGTGGTCGCTGCCTCCAAGTTGTTTCCCAACAATTCGTGTGATATTCCAATCCAGGTCTGGTGAATTGAAAGCAAGGTCTGGTGTAGATGTGGTATGCCATGATCTGGAGTAGAATGTTGGTGGATCTGTTGCCTGGTTTAATAGTATAAGCCCATTGTCATCCTGCCAATTTTCAAGCTCTTCACCTCTCTTGTCCATATGTTCATAGCCCCAGCTCTGTGAATGGCTGTTAAAGTCTTCACATATAATTATTATTTCTTGTAATGTAATTGTGTCTAGTGCTAGTGGGCGGTCACTCGGACAGTAGTAGTTAAGTAGATGGAAGTCTGTATTTCCTGTCCTGAGGTGCAGTATTTGATATTCCGCCCCATCCATGTACACTTCAATCTGACATGCATTAATGTTGTTCCTTACAAGAGTCAGTATTCCGCCCTTTTGTCTGTTTTTTCTGTCAGATCGGTAGCACTGGTATCCCGTAATTGTCAAGGCTATGTCGTTGTTTAGATGGTTTCCTGCAAACAGCATATGCTTATTTGTTCTTCATGCAGGATATTTTCTAATTCTATCGTTTTACTGTACCCATCTCTTTTGCTGTTGATGCCTTCAGCATTCCAGTGCATTATTTTTAGTGATTTTATTTTGGATTGGCCAGTAGCTCTATTCTCTCCCCCCCCCCCGACTCCACAGAGCAGTTGAGAAGGACATCCAGTAATAGAGGTTGGGCCCGTTCGAGGCTGACGGCCCGGCGCTGCACCTGCCTGAGTGTCCATCACAGGGCGAGTGCCATATCGATTTGCGGTTATAGACATACTTCCATTTGCGTTGAGTGCGTGGCATCCTGATTGTTGTGCGCCTTTTGGCTGGTTGCCTCCGACTTCAGCGCTTGAACTTGCTAGAGCAGACTGTGGTCTTGCTCGGTTGTAAGAAGGCCAGGCCAGTCTTAGTTTTCAATCCCTGGTGACTGTTAAGCCCTATCCCCACGACAAGGAGCTGGCCTTGATGAGGGTTTCTTTCTGATGTTTTTTAGTAGCTTCTTTTTTGTGTTGCCCTCTTTGAGAACTTCCTCATTGGTTTTTTTATTTGTCCAGGGAACTGTCAATATTCTTCTGAGAAATCCCATCTCTGTGGCCTCTAATTATCTTTCCATTTGTTTGCCTATTGTCCAGGCTTCTCTTCCGTAGGTCAGAATTGGCTCTATATAGCACCGATTAACTCTCTTTCTCATTTCTATTGGCATAGATTTGTTGCATAATATATTTTTTCATTTTCTGAAATGCTATATTTGGCCTGAGCTATTCTGCTTTTTTATTTCTGTGGTGCATCTTCCATATGATGCTATTATTGTGCCCAAGTATTTCAGATGTTGCAAGTAATACTGACCATATTACCCCGACCTATTGTATGTAATAAGTAAAATAAAATACCCCCGTCACACCAAGGGGCGTGTAGGGAAATATGGTGTTAGTGACCCTATATTTTACATACCTTCAGCACATGATTTTTGGGTAATATGGTCGGTATTACGCCCGTGCTGCTTTACTTTCCCAGAAACAAATCCGGTACCCATTTAAGGCTGGGTGAACCCGGAAGCCGTCGGTTGGGATCGAACCCTACCTCTTGTCCTTTGTAGTCCAGTTCACTAACCACTGAGCTATAGCGGCTCCTTTTTATGTAATACTGACCATATTACTCGAAATCATTGTCAGTAATACTGACCGTATAATTTTGACGCATTGTAGGTATTACTGACCAAATGATCACGACACATTGAAAGTAACACTGACCATATTACAACGACACATTGTAAGAAATATTGATCATATTATCTTGACTATTGTAAGTAATACTGCCCATATTACCTGGACATATTGTAAGAAGTACTGACCACATTACAATGACACATCTGTAAAAAATAATGACAATATTACATCGACCCATTGTAAGTAATACTGACCATATTACCTCAAAAAATAATTTACTGACGGTCTATTTAAACAAAAATAAAAATAAAAATATATAAAAAATATGTACACTAACGGTATATTTCCTATAAGCCACGTAGCCGATCTCTTTGCTGTTACTGTTATTTTTTATGAGCTACGTCCTGAGGCAAAAATGGTACAATGAAGGAATTTGAATGAGAGAAAAAACTCGAAATTGAACCAACCGAATACATTCAGAAATAACATATAAATTGGTTCGGCCACATAACAAGACAAAACGAACTAATAATGACTCAAAGAGCGCCAGAAACAAACGCTACGAAAACGCCAGATTAAGAGTAAGACCGAGAAAGAGATAGATAAAGCTAATACTAGAGTCAGTAGGAGGGATAGCGCCAGAAGAGGCCAACAGAAGAGCAAAGAATCGCAAATTGCATCCCCCCTGGACGCCAACGGCAATGGAGGAAGGATAGAAGAATAATAAGAAATATGTCTGCTCTGTTCCAAGAGATGAGGTACTAGATATGAAGATAAGTTGTAATATCTTGCTAAAGGGCGTTTTAACTGGAGACGGAGTGGCGTAATGATGTCCTGGAAGGTCACGTTTCATTGAGACTGGCTGTCAATATAAGATCTGCAGGACCGTAGCAACACTGAACGAGAACATTCATTATTGGTGTATCTGTATCAACCACAACCCAATCTCTGTATCTCCTCAGCTTCAAAAAAGACTGTATGATATTGAATTTGTAAGTAATACTAACACTATCATCATGTTTGTGTAGCAAAATGTCTGAAGGAGTACATGCGTAATTATGTGTGTATGTAACAATGTATATGTTTGCCTGTGCAAGTTTGCTTGTATGTATATGGACATTGCTGTGTGAAGAACATAAAAGAAAAGTAATTCCTTTTCACACATAAAAGTGCAACAACATCGTATTCCTTCCGAATATTGACATACACAGTAAAATAACAGATCTAAAGGTAAAGGTAAAGTACGAGACTTGAACCGGCGTATTAGCACGCGAGTTACACCCATATGTGCTCGGCCGCCTATCCAGAAATGTTCGGAGATTTCTATATAGTGTCGCCTCAAGCATCTAAACTCAGATGCGAGGCGACATTCCTCACCTTCCCAGGGTAATACCCTGGTACCCATTTCTGCCAACGGCTGGGTCGACCGTTCGACCGTGGGGGTATTTTTTTTTTTTTTCAACCACGAGTACAATTCACACTGCTCCCAGCGGG
This sequence comes from Megaustenia siamemsis, assembly GCA_032433765.1. Lineage (NCBI taxonomy): Eukaryota > Metazoa > Mollusca > Gastropoda > Stylommatophora > Ariophantidae > Megaustenia > Megaustenia siamemsis. The sequence goes on from JAVIAB010000101.1 coordinate 35,565,601, forward strand.
AATCGAACACTTGTTGTCCAAACATCGGTAGTCCAGTCGGGTGGTTTACCCAACTAGGCTACAGAGGCCCGCCGTAACAGATGTTCTTTTACACCCACACATACTCACATATACACAGACACACACACACACACACAACCGTTCTATCTTTGCAGGATCTGCCGATGTTTATTGATCTTTTGCAATGGCCAATTGGAAAGACGAGAAATGCCATATGCATTTATGTATGAACTATTACCGTGTCTGTTGACGTAGACAATCATTTATGTCCACATTTTCTTATTTTTAATGTTCTATATAAATTGCGACGCTTGTATCATATCAACCGTTCCTTTAAATTAATATGGTCGAGACATTAAAATGTGTGGATGCAGCAAAGCTGCAAAAAGGCAAATGAAAATGAGTCGAATGTACTGTTACTGCTTTACGGTACTAAATAACGCCATCAAACTATTTGAAGTCAAGCTCGTAAAATTATCAGGAATACTGACAACATAATGAGATATAAACTAACAGAAGCTGCATCACCTTAAGTACAATTAATAAATAATAAAGCACCAACACAGAAACAAAACTATATGTGCATGTATATGTGTGAAACTTGAGTACGGCGGTCAGACACTAAATTCCAGAAAGATTTGACAAGCAAGAAGAGAGCGTCTAGACTCTAACATTGAGATAGTGTGATAATGGGTTGATATCGTTGTGAAGATAAATGAGTAGATCTACAACTGAGGTTTTGTGGGAAGAGGGAGACAGCTGTAGCAGATGAGCATGTAGACAACATCAAACTCTCACGTGTATCCATCGACATATATATATATATATATATATATATATATATATATGTGTGTGTGTGTGTGTGTGTGTGTGTGTTTGTGTGTGTGTGTGTATGTTGGTTTTTCACTATGAAATGAATTGATTTTAGAGCAATACTTTTCATATGGTGCATAACGAAAACTTACTATTTTTAACATCGACAAGAGGGCTAGGGGAAATCACCATTGGTTATAATTGCATTAATCGTTATTTGAAAGGAAAACACATGCTTTCTTTATCTTAGTCATGTTTTTGTACAAGTATACATAAAGTAAAGAAACAAATGTGTGCATGCTTCATTGATTCGTATCGAAGCTTTAGGCAAAATATGCAATAAACAATAAACATATACAATGTCTGTACGGCACATAAACGTAATTTTGAGACAAAAAGACTAATATTGTTTATATGCATACAGGTGCAGACAGAAACAATATGATATAACAGAGAAAAGTCTACACCAATTAGTATAAATAGGCAGACATAAGATGTTTCCATTACTTTCTTTCTGCAATGTATTTTAATGTTTTTTTTTTATAATAATGGCCAACACTAAATTGCACTTCTTTTTGTCAAAACTACTTTACCTTTTTAGATATACTCTGATATCGTGAGAACAATAAGGGAAGTAAGTATTGTGATCTACAACTGGCATCAATAAGACAGAGAATTATTCTACTTTAAGAGTTCATCATTGAGTACTACGCCAGATGGTGTAGGTGATCATGTCTCACCACAACTTTTGATCTCGACAGCTATCTATCATTTCTGATATTGACTCTCTGACAAGCCATTCTCTTAAGCTATATGGTAACTTTTCTTTTTGCTTCCCTCTATCTCTTCCTCCCTCAACTTTCCCAAATTGTCACACTATATTCCAGATGTTCACTTCTCAAACAATGATGATTGTTTCTTCCTAATAATGGATATTAGCACTATTTTTGCTTTGGCCTCTTTCATAACGTTGTCATTTCTCTTCTTAGTTGTCCATAGTTTTCTCGACATTCTTCTGTAAAACCACATTGCTACAGCCTCCACTCATTTTGTTTCCCGTGTGGCCATATTGTCCATGAATCACATCCCTATGTTAAGACTGGCTCCACATAACTATGTTTCTCCCATAGAACAATGTTTCTTGTTTCTATTGGCAAAAATAGATTGCAAAGTATTTTCCTCATTTATTTTTGTAATGCTTAAATAATTACATGTCCTTAATAGACACAGGGTGAAACGCATATGGACTCTGGACAGAACTATATATTAGAAAAATGTTTACAAATAACTGTTTCAAAACAATTACGATGTATATGTTGTTGGACATTGTTTGGTCGAATAGCATATAACAAAATGTTCACGAAAGGCTACTCTATTCATTTACAGTAATATAATCTTTTTGTATTCGAGAAAAATCACTTTAAAATGTGTTATAATGCTTAATCAAAGCAAGAAAGAACCCACAGGATGAAAACTAAATTTCTAATCAAATATTTCTAATCAAAAGTAACATCAAAATCTACTTACTTATTATACTATCCAAATATACATGTTTTTATATGTTTCAATAATTTTAAACCACAAACAACATATGTGTTACAATTCACAGTGATAGAGTGTTAACAATTAAAAACAAATACATTCATACATTTGTTTCACCCATTGGTAAACCACATAAATCTTTCGATCTTCACAATTGAAAATCTGTTTATAATTTCAAATAATACCGATAGACAAAGAGAGCCTCAATTCATCAATTTCAGGCAATAATAACATATCTTAAACATTGGTAAGGAAAGATGGAAACATGCAAAGGTAGTAACGGCTAAAGTGCACAATGTGACTGGCGGACATGACTTTGGAAAGATGAATGACAGAGGTGATAGATTGATAGATTGGGCAAAGACACACGACATGATTATAGGTAACACATGGTTCAAACAACACCCTAGGCGACTATGGACAAGGCAAAGTTTTTTCTCAAGTTACCCCATAGTCTTATGTTGCCCATCCTTCCCGTGAGTTTGCTCAGGCAGCTCAGTAAGCTAATTGGTCTGTAGCTGCTTGGGTCCAGTGTTTCCATGTTTGAGGATAGGCGCCATAATGGTTTCTTTCCAGGTGGCCGGCATTTGTCCTCTCTTCCAGCTGGCATTTATTATCCTTAGAAGCTGGCCCTTGGCTTTCTGTCCCAGTTTTGTAAGCATTTCGTTGGTGATTCCATCTTTCTCAGGGTAACTCTGAAGTTCAATCCTTTGACTGCTACATCTAATATTGTCGGGTCAAAGATTGTCGTCCAGTGTTCTTCTAGTGCAAAAGACATGTGTTTTTCATCTCGTTTTTCCTTTCTTGCAGTCTCTTTTGGTCTTTTGGAATGTTTATCCTTCTTATGTTTTTGTAAGTTTCTATCAGCATGTTTTCTGCCTTTTTGCCTTTGTGGATGTTATGATTGTGTGCTAATGTTATTTAGGTCGGCTGTTGTTTTCATCGTTCAGAGCTTTCGCAAGTTTCCAAAATGTGTGTCCATTTTGATCTAAATCGATCTCTATTTTGTCTTTCCAACTCTGTCTTGCTGATATCGTGACCTCCTTTATGTATATTGCAGAAGCTGCTTTATAAGCTTTGTTATTCTCGGTGCGTTTTGATGTTTCAGATAGTTCTCTGGCAGAGATTAGTTTCGCCTCTAGTTTTTGTATTTCCTTGCTCCAGTCTATCTACCTATCTTTCGTTCGCCTGAAGTATATGCAATGCCATTTCCTGTAAAAAAAAAATGTATGTCTTTTGTAATTCTTGCAGAGTGGCCCATATAGTTTTTTTTTTTTTAAATGTAGTTTTGTATCTGTGGGCCAATGGATTTTCCTCAGTCTACTATATTCAGTGCAGTCTTGAAGTATGTGTTCAGCAGTCTGGGGCGCCTGTCTACTTGCTCCAATATGACTGTAGTTTCTTCTTGCTCCTCTAGGAATTGATTCTTTAGCAGTTCTCAGGATTGCCTTTGTTAACTCATCTAAAATATCACTGACTTTCCTTTCATGAGTGTTGATATGCGCAGTGTAGGCATCCGTGAGGTTGGCAAATGGCAAACTGTTCCCAGTCGACTGTCTTGTAGGTCCAGTGGAGAAGTGGTAGTTGCATTGTTAGCAAGATCCACTGAAACTGTGACTGGTATGTGGTCACTGTCGCTAATTTGATTCAGTATTCTGGTTATTTTGTTGGATATGTCTAATGTTGCGAATTATAGGTCGGGAGTTGATGTTGTTTTCCATCTTCTTGAGTAGAAGGTCTGAGGTCTTCTCCAGAGTTTATGAGGAATATGTTGTTGTCTATTTACCATTCTGCCACTTCTTCACCTCAAGCGATAGATTCCTTAGATCCCCATCTCTCAGAGTTGCTGTTACAGTCTCCTACTACCAGACACTGTGATGGTGTTATTTCCATTGACTCCAGCTTGGGCAGTTTGTCATTAAAACAGTATATGTTAAATATCCTTGTTCTATTGGAGTTGATGCATATGCCTGTGCCAATGATATATACCTCTCCGTTTGTGACTACTTCTATCTATTTTAGACATCGCCTATGGAATACATTTTGCCGTCTCTCCTATTTTTGATAAGTTGTCTTTGATTTTTTGCCATACAGATGGTTACTAATGATGCTGGCATTGTAAACTGCGAGCTCTGTAAATGTAAATGCAAAGTACGATACTTGAATCTGCGTTTTAGCACGCGAGTTTTTACCCATATGTGTTCGGCCGCCTATCCAGACGTGTTTGGAGACTTCCAGACAAGGTCGTTTCAAGCATCGAGACTCACGATGCGAGGTGGCGTTCATCACATTCCCAGAGTACTACCCTGGCATCCATTTCTGCCAGTGGCTGGGTCGGTAGTCCAATCAGGTGGTTTTCCCAACTAGGCTACCGAAGCCTTTGTTTTAATTGTTATTTTGCTTTTTTTAATAACAAAAGACGGCCTGAAAGTCAGATGAATCCACATTAGCAGCTTTATCAATGCGGATGTTAGACTGTACGCAATGTTTGAATATAGCGCAGATAACCAATACTTGTGTTTTTATTCTGGTTTTCTGGGCAATTTCTATTGTATAACTTACATATCTTTCATCATTGTACTTATCAATCTGGGACTGATAAAACGACAATGCGTTCAAGTATTGCGGCTAATTATTAGTGGAGGGAACAGGTGCAAGATGAGAGCATTTCTTATTTCAAGTTAGTACAGGTAAAGTACGAGACTTGAATTGGCATGCTATCGAATTTCCACCTACATGTTATCGGCCGCCTGTCCAGAAGTGTTAAAAGACTTCTGGACAATGTCGCTTCAATCATCGAAACTCACGATGCGAGTGGCCACTCTTCACCTTTCCAGACTAATACTGCCATTTCGGCCAGCGACTGAGTCGACCGTGAGGGTATTTATTTATTTTTTTTCAAACTGCGAGTACAACTCACACTGCTTCCAGCGGAAATTGAACACGTTTTGACCAAACGTCGGTAGCTTAATCGGGTATTTTCCCAACCGAGGCCCCCAGGTAGACTTAATGTCAACGTCATTGCAGAAATAGATCCGCAAATTTGAAGTCACAAAATAAGATAATAATCGTGGTTGGAAAAGTACACACTCATCGTTGTACTGAGAGGAAATTATGATAACGATACATACTTTTTTTCCTGGAACTTATTATTTTATATATTGTTTTTAAAGATTTATGACTGTTCAGAGCTTGTAAGTATTAAGCTATAAAACTGAATCGGGTGAGAGTATATATCGGTTAAACTATATGCCGGCCGTTCATAATAAAAAATAATAATAACTGATTACCGAATTCACCAGCTAGTATAACATACATATCTAATGTCCACTCATTGACAGTTCTTCTGAAAGCGCGTCCCTTTCATTATTCGACAGGTAAACGACAATTAAATACTTTAGGAAAAAAGAACAGCCGGGGATGTTCGGGCTACAAATTAAATTATGTAACAACAAACTTAAAATTCGCACCTAGTCCCCTTGGTGCTTTCAAGCAGTGGTGTATTCTCAATGATATCGCAGCTGCCATCGGTAGCCTGAACATTTTAACGAAATAAAAAAAAAAGAAATTAAAATGTATTATATTTATTAAAATAATTATATTACATATTTTCGAATAGTCTATTACACATTTCGTAGGCCAATATGATTTATTTGCATTTATTAAAGCAATGTTTTCCTCTGGTCACTATAACGTTTGTGAATGAAACCGAAACTACTCTAAATTGAATCCTCTAGTAGCTAGCGGTGCATTTGTCCTCTATCCGGACTTATTATTAACGACCTTGACATAAAAAAAAAAAAATGGAAGTCAAAACATATAGCGGGTGCTATCGATAGAGGAATGCGGTTTCATGGGTTATTTTTAGCTCTAGTCAAAAAGAAGCGTTAAAAGTGAAAGTGAAAATCTGTCTGATTACCGGAACTTCCTTAGCTATTTATAACTACGTTATGCGCATTAGCATCTGTAGAAACAACTGTTTCTGCTCTCAAGAGAATAAAATCTTATTGTCGCTCAACTCAGACACAAGAACGCTTATCTGGTTTGAAATTATTGTCCATTGAGAAATCCTTCCCTCAGAAACTTAGAAACCACCCCAACAGTACATTGAATAACAAAGTCATCAAAGAAATGTTCGTCCCAAACAAGATGGATAGATTTTACATAAAAATAAGTAAGTAATTTAAAATGTAGTGAAGTCATTAGACAATTTTATTTCATTCTAGCCTACTAAAATTAATGTATGTTTTTATTTATTATGTTAGAGGTAGCCCAGACCCCAAAACCAGTGTACGCGACTCCTTCCAGAGAATTAAACAAAATTTAAAAAAAAACATAACACGATTATATGTAAAGAAATTAAACGATATAAGAATCAACAAAGCTTGTTAATGTCCTTGCTGCTATAATTACATTATGTATCTATAAAAAGCTAAAGCAAGGAAGTAAAGTGCTTTACTTTAAATGGACAAATTGATAACACTGTCGTAAATATGTTGTGTTTAACCACAAACAGAAAAAAAAATATCAAATGGTTGGATAGATGAGAGTGATGATGCGATTAAACAAGGTGCTAACATTCACAAACAGATAGAGTAGGCAAAGTGAAAGGATGGAAGAAAAACGTATTCCTAGGAAAATACTATATGGTGAGCTAAAACACGGAAAAAGACAAATCGGCAGACCTAAACTACGATATAGAGATATCTGCAAATCATCACTGAAAGACTTCTCCATCTGTGAAAACGACTGGCAACATCTGGCAAGTGATCGCACATCATGGAGAGCATGTATAAGGAACGGTATAACAACATTTGAGACTGTGCTAAGACAGGACTTAGAAGAGAAGAGACTCATGAAAAAGGATGGTAAACCCTGTGGACCAGCGAGCCTGACCTGTTCATTATGTGACCGCGTGTGTTTGTCAAACATTGGTAGAATTAGCCACGAGAGAAGTTGTTCGGCAAAAACAATACCTCAAAAAAATACGCAATAGCCTCCACTAGACCGTCTGACAAGACGAAAAGGGCCATTATATATATATATATATATATATATATATATAACATTCACCGTTCTTATAAAATTTCATTAAATAAAATGCTGACATGTACCGTACTCATAAAACATGATTAAACAATCTGCTGACATGCACTGCCCTTATAAAACTTGATTAATCAAAATGCTAACATGCACCACCCTTATAAAACTTGATTAATCAAAATGCTGACAAGCACCGCCCTTATAAAACTTGATTAAACAAAATGCTGACATGCACCGTGCTCATAAAACGTGATTAAATAAAGCAAATTCCATCAACAGGAAATGTGTTTCCATATACATATGTTGTATACGTCGACGTGCCCTGTTTGAACTACGACTTATGGGCGACATGTAACGAGACAGCACGCAAAAAAGATTTCAGGGATTTATTTACATCCATGACTTAAAGAAATGTTTACACCGTACTACAGGTGGTTTGTGGTCCAACTTCTTCAGGATCAACGTAAACGGTAGCTAAGTCGTAAACAGACTCATAAACAGCGGGATCTCCCAAAGTGTCACCATTGATGATAGATTGAATGTTAGAATCTCCAAAGTTAGCAACACATTCAGTAAGAGATATACCAATGGCCTATATCGTGGTTGTATCAGCTTAACAAAGCTGAAGGTTGGCAGAACAGATGCTGCATCAGGTGTGTTCTTGTCATACTTGGACTGTATAGTGCAAGAACAGAAAAAACATTAAACAACTTTCAACGGCCTGGTTTCTACTTGCTTTCTTGTGGCAAGGCGCTGTGATGAGAGGTACAGGTTCGATACTGCTTTGGATCTTTGTTGATTTCTTCCCTTTGTTGATTGTTTCTGGATACTGCCCGAGTGATGTAAACATACATCTTCCACTGAAATGATTCGCTGATCTATCACCTCGAAAGTTTCCCTTCATAATAATCATCATCATCATCAAGTACCGGGCCTGCTGGCGTAGGTCATCATGTCTCTTCATAACTTTAGATCTTGACAGTTATTTATCTTTTCTGCTATTGACCTTCTGCCAAGCCATTATCTTAAGCTGTCTGCTATTTTTTTCTCTTTGCTTACCTCTATCTCATCGTCCCTCAATTTGTTTTTTTCCTGTTGTTACAAAATATTCCAGTTGTTCTCTTCTCATTACATGAACAAGAATGATGATTGTTTCTTCCTAATATTGGAAATTAGCTCTCTTTTTGATTTGACTTCTTTCAGAACAAAATAATAATTCATAATAATATTAATGCATTATTAATTATCTCCAATTTCAACAACATACATTTTTAATATGATAAACATCATATTGCAATACAAGACTACAGATGTTGACAATCTCATCATCATCATCATGTGCCATACCGGTTGGCGTAGGCGATCATGTCCTTCCACAATCTTCTATCTACAATGCATCGTATCAGTTCTGTTGTTGACTGTTTTCCATGCCACATCACCAAGCTATCCAGTATTTTCTCTCTTTGTCGTCAGCGATCTATCTTTCCTTTTATTTCAAGTATTCCAACTTTCTTCGTCTCATGATGTGCCCGATAAATGTTGACTGTTTCTTTCTGATGTTTTTTAAGAGCTGCCTTTTTGTGTTGGGCTCTTTGAGAACTTCATCATTGGTCTTTTTAGCTGTCCAGGGAACTTTCAAAATTCTACTGAGAAATCCCATCTCTGTGGCCTCTAATAGTCAGTTTGTCTACTGTCCGTGTTTCGCTTCCATATGTCAGAATTGGTTCTATATAGCACCGATGAACTCTCTTTCTCATTTCCATTGACATAGATTTGTTACATAAGCTATTTTTTTATTTTCTGAAATGCTATTTTGGCTTGAGCTATTCTGCTTTTTTATTTCCGTGGTGCATCTTCCATCCGATGTTATTATTGTGCCCAAGTATTTCACGCGTTGCACTTGTTTCAAATTAGCCCTGTTTGTTTTTATGCTGCATGCTGGTGATGATTGTTTCTAAAATATGACCATTACTTATGTTTTCAAACTATTCAGACTGACAATCTAGATAGAGCTATTGACCCCAGTGTTGACTCTATTCTGTTGAACGTAGAAACTCTGGGGGTCACATAGTCCCTATGCCAAATTACCGATTGCCAAAAATATAATATATTTTAAACATCATAAATCTCAGCCCCGACAAGGTGGACACGAGAAATGCTTTAATTGAATGTTCAGAGCGCATTTGTAAACGTCATTATAATATCACTTGAAATTAATCACATATATGTGAGGGTATAAAAAGTAAAGAGTCCCCGTCACGCCAAATGGCGTATAGGGAATGTGGTAAAGTGACCATAAATTGTACAAACCTTCATTACATGATGACGGGTAATAAGGTCAAAATTATGCCCCTGCAGCTTAACACTTCCCAGAAAAAAATTCTTTACCCATTTAAGGATGGGTGAACCCAGAATCCGTCGGTTGGGATCGAACCCTACATCTTGTTCTTTGTATATATGTGGGGGTGGGTGAGGGTGATATGGCACATTGAATTTGGCAATTGAATCCAATTCTACCTATTATTCTTAATTCTACTTTTCAAAGGCTTCAATTTTCTATTGTTTTCTTGTCTCATGTCCATGTTTCTGCACCATACAGGAATATTGAGACGATGTAACATTTTGCTATTCCTAGTTTTAATCCTGGTGTTATTTGTTTTCATGTTAGTCTATTTTTCATGGCATTAAAATGACTTTTTGCCATACCTATTCTTTTGTTTTTTTTTCAGTTATACATTTTCCTTCACTTGTTATAGAATGTCCAAGGTAGTTGTAGCTCTGAACTTTCTCCTGGTGTATTCCTTTGATATTTATTTGTCGTCTTGAGAATTTTTTTGTGTTGATGATCATAGTTTTAGACTTTTTGATATTCATATCTAATCCGTATATTTTGCTTGTCAAGTTTATTACATTACTGTAAACTTAACGACGTCATTTGGTAGAAATATTTCCGGTTATAGTCTGCATAGAGTGAAAAGCTGAAAAAGGTTATCTCATCTTGTCTGACTAGAGCGAAGCGAGGTAAACTGAGGTAGTTCAATTAGGTGCCATTTACCATAGGGATGGTTGTTGTAGTGAGCTGTGAGCTGGGGAAGATGGGGAAGTAGGGAAACAAGGGATATGATGACATGTAAGTTACAATATTAACGAATCGGTTGTTCTAGTGACGTCGACTCACAGGCAGCTTCGAATTAAAAAGCGAAACGGAGGCTACACCTGTCAATCAAAGGCTACCAGTTTATACGTGAGTGAGTGAATGACGAGAAAGTGAGTGAATTAACGAGTGAGACGATGTCAAAAAGGACGGAGTAAGGGGGTAATCAAATGACAAGAAGAATGTGTTACTGGATAATAGAGTAAAGGATTGAATGGCTTAGTAAATGATTGAATCGCTCAGTAGAGGAGTGAATGGCTCAGTAAATAAATTAATGGTGTGAACATACATATACATACATATTATGTGTGTGAACATACCGACAATTAAATAAATTAAATGATGAATGACTTTATACATGAATCTTGTCAAACGTAAACCATTTTCTTGCTTATCAGATTAATGATGTATTGAGTACAGAGCCGTTAGTAAGTAATAACGCAAAAAGAGGTGCATTGTAGTTGGAGAATTATACAATGTCTTAGCTTACAAAGCAATATTATATTTGTTAAACTGTATATACTGTGTCTGTCATTGATATAGTGTCGTCAGGTATAGTGTGAACTAACGAATTGTCTATCTCGAGCCATGAAAGGCTCATGTAACAACTACGATAAGTGTACGCTACGATTGAGTAGGAGAACCACTGTATGGGTTGACACCTACAGATCTGATGTGAACACATCAGCATATAAGTCAACAATAACATGTTACAAAATATCGTCCTGACCAAAAAAAAATAACTCTGCTGTATGTGGAACGCCCTTATAAATCGTGATTAATCAAATTGCTGACATGCACCGCCCTATTAATACTTGATTAAACAAAATGCTGACATGGAACGTACTCATAAAACGTGATTAAATAAAGCAAATTCTATCAACAGGAAATGTGCTTTCATATACATATGTAGTATACGTCCACGTGCTCTGTTTGAACTACGCCTTATGCGCGACCTGCAAGGAGAAAGTAAGCAATGCATTTTCAGGGATTTATTTTCATCCATGGATTAAAGAAATGTTTACACCGTACTGCAGGTGGTCTATTGTCCAACTTCTTCAGGATCAACGTAAACGGTAGCTAAGTCGTAAACAGACTCATAAACAGCGGGATCTCCCTAAGTGTCACCATTGATGATAGATTGAATGTTAGAATCTCCAAAGTTAGCAACACATTCAGTAAGAGATATACCAATGGCCTATATCGTGGTTGTATCAGCTTAACAAAGCTGAAGGTTGGCAGAACAGATGCTGCATCAGGTGTGTTCTTGTCATACTTGGACTGTATAGTGCAAGAACAGAAAAACATTAAACAACTTTCAACGGCCTGGTTTCTACTTGCTTTCTTGTGGCAAGGCGATGTGATGAGAGGTACAGGTTCGATACTGCTTTGGATCTTTGTTGATTTCTTCCCTTTGTTGATTGTTTCTGGTTTCTGTCCGAGTGATGTAAACATACATCTTCCACTGAAATGATTCGCTAATCTATCACCTCGAAAGTTTCCCTTCATAACAATCATCATCATCATCATCAAGTACCGGGCCTGCTGGCGTAGGTCATCATGTCTCTCCATAACTTTAGATCTTGGCAGTTATTTATCTTTTCTGCTGTTGACTTTCTGCCAAAGTCATTCTCTTAAGCTGTCTGCTATTTTTTTCTATTTGCTTCCCTCTATCTCATCGTCCCTCAATTTGTTTTTTTCCTGTTGTTACAACATATTCCAGTTGTTCTCTTCTCATTACATGACCAAAAATGATGATTGTTTCTTCCTAATATTGGAAATTAGCTCTCTTTTTGCTTTGACCTCTTTCAGAACAAAATAATAATTCATAATAATATTAATGCGTTATTAATTATCTCCAATTTCAACAACATACATTTTTTAATATGATAAACATCATATTGCAATACAAGACTACAGATGTTGACAATCTCATCATCATCATCATGTGCCATACCGGTTGGCGTAGGCGATCATGTCCTTCCACAATCTTCTATCTACAATGCATCGTATCAGTTCTGTTGTTGACTGCTTTCCATGCCATGTAACCAAGTTATCCAATATTTTCTTAGAGTAGATGAGTGAATGGCTCAGTAAATAAATTGATGGTGTGAACATACATATACATACATATTAAGTGAGTGAACATACCGACAATTAAATAAATTAAATGATGAATGACTTTATACATGAATCTTGTCAAACGTAAACCATTTTCTTTCTTCTCAGATTAATGATTTATTGAGTACTGAACCGATAGTAAGTAATAAAGCAAGAACAGGTGCTATGTAGTTGGATAATCATACAATGTCTTAGCTAACAAAGCAATATTATATTTGTTAAACTGTATATAATGTGTCTGTCATTGATATTGTGTCGTCAGGTATAGCGTGAACTAATGAATTGTCTATCTCGAGCCAAGAAAGGCTCATGTAACAACTACAATAAGTGTACGCTACGATTGAGTAGGAGAACCACTGTATGGGTTGACACCTACAGATTTGAAGTGAACACATCATCATATAAGTCAACAATAACATGTTACAAAATATCGTCCTGACCCAAACAAAAATAACTTTGCTGTATGTCGAAGAAATAAATCACGACAGTAAAATAAAATAATCAAAGCGAAACTATAAAAACGATACATGATCAGACAAATTGTGGAGAGAAGAGTAACTGACAGAATGTGCCATCAAGTTGTAAAAGACCATCGGTGTTATGTTACTAAAGGTTTTGTGGAATTCACAAAACACTGATTGAAAAATAGTTATATCACTGTTCCTACTAACAATCTGACATTTGTGTTGCCAATTGGAATATTGTCCATGTTCATTTTACTTGAGTTTGTTCAACAGTTTATGTAGTGAGATGATTAATTTGTTGACATCATGTTGATTGTAACAGGTCATCAAAGATATTCTATACAATTTAAGACATATTCCAATTGTTGAAGTTTTAAGCTGTACTACGAAGAGATTAATAGAAAGATCTCTAGGCGACGAATTACGATAGACTGTAGATTAAACTGACTCAGGAAGGAACGATGCTAACGATTTCTTTAACGCAACACTCACTCAGGAAGAAAAGATGCTAACATGTTCTTTAACGGAGCACTCACTCAGGAAGAAAAGATGCTAACATTTTCTTTAACGCAACACTCACTCAGGAAGGAAGGAATAAAAGATGCTAACGATTTCATTAACGCAGCACTCAATTAGGAAGAAAGGAGGCTAACGTTTTCTTTAACGCAGCACTCAGGAAGGAAGAAACGATATGCTAACGTTTTCTATAACGCAGCACTCAGGAAGGAAGGAATAAAAGATGCTAATGATTTCTTTAACGCAGCACTCACTCATGAAGGATAAAAAAGATGCTAACGATTTCTTTAACGCAGCACTCACTCATGAAGGATAAAAAAGATGCTAACGATTTCTTTAACGCAGCACTCACTCATGAAGGATGAAACGATGCTAACGATTTCTTTAACGCAGCACTCACTCATGAAGGATAAAAAAGATGCTAACGATTTCTTTAACGCAGCACTCACTCATGAAGGATAAAAAAGATGCTAACGATTTATTTAACGCAGCATTCGCTCAGGAATGATGGAAAAATACTAACGATTTCTTTAACGCATCACTCATGAAGGAAGGAAGAAAAGATGCTAACATTTTCTTTAACGCAGCACTCAATTAGGAAGAAAGGATGCTAACGTTTTCTATAACGCAGCACTGAGGAAGGAAGGAATAAAAGATGCTAACGATTTCATTAACGCAGGACTCACTCAGGAAGAAAGGATGCTAACGTTTTCTTTAACGCAACACTCACTCAGGAAGAAAGGATGCTAACGTTTTCTATAACGCAGCACTGAGGAAGGAAGGAATAAAAGATGCTAACGATTTCATTAACGCAGGACTCACTCAGGAAGAAAGGATGCTAACGTTTTCTATAACGCAGCACTGAGGAAGGAAGGAATAAAAGATGCTAACGATTTCATTAACGCAGGACTCACTCAGGAAGAAAGGATGCTAACGTTTTCTATAACGCAGCACTCAGGAAGGAAGGAATAAAAGATGCTATCGTTTTCTTTAACGGAGCACTCACTCACTCAGGAAAGATGCTAACGTTTTCTTTAACGCAGCACTGACTCAGGAAGAAAGGATGCTAACGTTTTCTATAACGCAGCACTCACTCACTCCGAACAGATGCTAACGTTTTCTTTAACGCAGCACTCACTCAGGAAGAAATGATGCTAACGTTTTCTTTAACGCAGCACTCACTCAGGAAGAAAGGATGCTAACGTTTTCTTTAAAGCAGCACTCACTCAAGAAGAAAGGATGCTAACGATTTCTTTAACGCAGCACTCAGGAAGGAAGAAAAGATGCTAACGATTTCTTTAACGCAGCAATCAGGAAGGAAGAAAGGATGCTAACGATTTCTTTAACGCAGCACTCACTCAGGAAGAAAGGATGCTAACGATTTCTTTAACGCAGCACTCACTCAGGAAGAAAGGATGCTAACGATTTCTTTAACGCAGCACTCACTCAGGAAGAAAGGATGCTAATGATTTCTTTAATGCAGCACTCACTCAAAAAGAAAGGAGGCTAACGTTTTCTTTAACGCAACATTCAGGAAGGAAGAAACGATATGCTAACGTTTTCTATAACGCAGCACTCAGGAAGGAAGGAATAAAAGATGCTAATGATTTCTTTAACGCAGCACTCACTCATGAAGGATGAAAAGATGATAACGATTTCTTTAATGCAGCACTCACTCAGGAAGGATGAAAAGATGCTAACGATTTCTTTAACGCAGCACTCACTCATGAAGGATAAAAAGATGCTAACGATTTCTTTAACGCAGCACTCACTCAGGAATGATGAAATGCTGCTAACGATTTATTTAACGCAGTATTCAGGAAAGAAGGAAGGAAAGATATTAACGATTTCTTTAACACAGCACTCGCTCAGGAAGGATGGAAAAATACTAACGATTTCTTTAACGCATCACTCACTCAGGAAGGAAGAAAATATACTATCGATTTATTTAACCCAGCACTCAGGCAAGAAGGAAGAAAAGATGCTAACGTTTTCTTTAACACATCACTCATGAAGGAAGGAAGAAAAGATGCTAACGATTTCTTTAACGGAGCACTCAGGAAGGAAAGAAGAAAACATGCTAACGATTTCTTTAACGCAGAGCTCACTCAGGAAAGATGCTAACGTTTTCTTTAACGCAGCACTCAATCAGGAAGAAAAGATGCTAACGTTTTCTTTAACGCAGCACTCACTCAGGAAGGAATAAATGATGCTAACAATTTCTTTAACGCAGCACTCAGGAAGGAAAGAAGAAAACATGCTAACGATTTCTTTAACACATTTTCACTCAGGAAGGAAGGAAGAAAAGATGCTAACATTTTTTTTAACGCATCACTCACTCAGGAAGGAAGAAAAGATACTAACGATTTCTTTAACGCAGCACCCAGGACGGAAGGAAGGAAGGAAGGACGTAATGAAATATACTAACGATTTCTTTAACGCATCACTCAGGAAGAAAAGATGCTAACGATTTATTTAATGCAACACTTACTCAGGAAGGAAAGATGCTAACGATTTCTTTAACGCAGCACTCACTCAAGAAGGAAATATGCTAACGATTTCTTTAATGCAGCACTCACTCAAGAAGGAAAGATGCTAACAATTTCTTTAACGCAGCACTCACTCAAGAAGGAAAGATGCTAACGATTTCTTTAATGCAGCACTCACTCAAGAAGGAAAGATGCTAACGGTTTCTTTAATGCAGCACTCACTCAAGAAGGAAAGATGCTAACGATTTCTTTAATGCAGCACTCACTCAAGAAGGAAAGAAGCTAACGATTTCGTTAACGCAGCACTCACTCAAGAAGGAAAGATGCTAACGATTTCTTTAATGCAGCACTCACTCAAGAAGGAAAGATGCTAACAATTTCTTTAACGCAGCACTCACTCAAGAAGGAAAGAGGCTAACGAATTCTTTAACGCAGCACTCACTCAAGAAGGAAAGATGCTAACAATTTCTTTAACGCAGCACTCACTCAAGAAGGGAAGAGGCTATCGATTTCTTTAATGCAGCACTCACGTAGTTAAGTAGGTCGACGACAAGTTACTTTCCAGACTTATCACTTAGGATAGAAAAACATCAGGAACTATGTAATGTCACAGCAGAGGCTATAGAATACGTTTATAATGCAACACCTTTATATGGATTTTGTTGTATTTATTGAGTTGATCGATTTTATAATCATTGAGATCGTTAGATCTTGCATCATCTAAACAAAACATGGACATACACTACTATTTTATATTCTGCGTTCCCATATTTCATGTCACGTACGCGCATTCAAGTCCCTTAAAATTGTGTTTTCTGTGCAAATCTTCTACTAAAATCAATACTACTGTATGCATACAACATATTGACGGTTTAAAGGTGATTAATATCCTTGCAAGACAAGCACAGTTCAGCTACCATACACTTAATTGATGATATGTGATGTTGTCAACTTCTTAAATATTAAATAAACTAATAATTGCAACGTCCCATTTCTTTAGGGAATAAAGGGCGTTCTGGCAAAAGATGATGCAAAGGTATGTTGTGTGAACAACCTCATAAGCATATATAAATGGACAATGACATGTTTTTAAGGCTAAACCGTTTCACCATAAAACGACAACATAATTCCAAAACTTAGATGCAACACAGTCCCTGCTCTGAAATAGTGTGATAACATGATGTATTAGTGTATTATGAGCGTTGCGTGTATTAACAAAGAAAACGCAGTGAAGTGTAAAACCTATATCGATACATTCAGAAAAAAACACATCAAGATAATGTCTATTTACAAACCAAAACGCCAATCCAAAATCTGTATCAAAAGTGAAGAACTTGAAATTGTAACAAACTGTGAATATCCTGGATCTGTAGTAACTAACAATGGAGACTGCCAGAAAGTTATCAAAAGATGAGTTGCAGTAAGAGCAAAAAAAACGATATGTCATTTAGAACATGTGGCACAATATCAACAAGGAAATACAATTTAAATTACTGATGACATTTATCTTCCTGATGGATAACTATGGTTTTGGATCATGGGCAATCTCGCAAATAAAATGGAATAATATCGTTTTAATCGTAATCAAATGTTGAAGAATAATCATTAATATACCTTTCATACAAAATGCTAAAGAAAATGCATAATATAGTAGTGAAAAAAAGCAATGATGACATATTAAAATATCTGGCACATACAGTTCATTCTACAGAGGGAATTAAAGTTCAAAGGTTATATCAAAAGACACAGCGGGCTGGAAAGAACACTCGGAAAGCATGGTTCCTGGTCGACTCATCAGGGGCAGACAAACACAAAGTTAGTTTCAAAACATCAAAGTGACTCTAAACTTAGCAACATAAGAAATAGGATATCTGTATAGAGACAGAGATGCGTTTAGATGGGCTCTGGTGAATACAACGTTATGCAAATTGTATGCAACTGATGATGATGATGATGATGATGATGATGGTGGTGAATGAGTAATCATTTTACTCCCACGCGAGGATGAAGATGGCAGGTAGAAACAAATGGAGATGACGAAATAACATCAAAGAATGGACAGACCGTTACTTTGTATAGTGTCAATGAATGGACAGACCTCGAATTTGTCAAGTACCAAAGAATGGACAGACCTCGACTTCGTATAGTGCCAAAGAATTTACAGGCCTCGAATTTGTAAAGTGCCAAAGAATGGACAGACCGCGACTTTGTATAGTGCCAAAGAATGGACGGACCTCGAATTTGAACAGTTATTTATCATTTCTGTTGTTGACCTTCTGCCAAGCCATTCTCTTAAGCTGTCTGTTATTGTTTTCTATTTGCTTCCCTCTATCTCTTCGTCCCTCAATTTTTACAGAGTCCCCAGTTGTTACAATATATTCAAGTTGTTCTCTTCTCATTACATGGCCAAAAAATGATGATTGTCTCTTCCTAACATTGGAAATTAGCTCTCTTTTTGCTTTGACCTTTCTCAGAACCTCTTCATTACTCTTCTTAGCTGTCCATGGTATTTTCAACATTCTTCTGTAAAACCACATTTCTACAGACTCCAGTGATTTTGTGTCTGTTGTCCTATTGTCCATGATTCGCATCAGTATGTTAACACTGGTTCTACGTAACATTTAAGAACTCTTTTTCTTGTTTCTATTGTCAAAAATTTATTGCATAGTATTTTCCTCATTTTTTGGAAAGCTGCTTTTGCCTGAGCCATTCTACATCTCACCTCTTTTGTACATCTTCCGTCTGAGGTTAACATAGTTCCCAAATATTTAAATTCATTTACCTGTTTTAATAGTGTTCCACTTGTCTTTATTTTGCACTGAGGTGATGTCTTTTTCTTTGTTGTTACCATTACCTCTGTCTTTTTGCTATTAAGGCTGAGTCCTTTATTTTTGCTTTCCTTCACTACAATGTCCAACATTTCTTGTAATTCATTTTCACTCTTAGCGATTACTACTGTATCATCAGCATACCTTAGATTATTTATATTATGACCTCCAATTGTTATTCCAGGCATGCCCCTAATGGATCTTAAAATAATCTCACTATAAAAAGTAAACAAATATGGTAACAGCACACAGCCTTGTCTAACACCCTGTTTTATTTGTTGAAACATTCCCAATTTGTTTCCAGTTCTTATGGCCGCTGTTTGTTGCCAGTACATGTTCTTTATTATTCTTAGTTCTTTGCTGTCTATGTTTATGCTTTCTAAAATGTTGATTATTTCTTGGTGCTTTACTTTGTCAAATACCTTGGTGTAACCTATGAAACATAGGTATAGATCTGTTTTCACCTCTATGGCTCTTTCTACTAAAGATCTTTTGATATAAATGGCATTGCTTGTTCCTTTATCTCTAACAAAACCATACTGTTCATCGCTAATTTCTGGACTGATTTTGTTTCGCACTCTTCGCATGATGATTTTTAGTAATATTTTAGTCCTACGACTCATAAGGCTTATTGTGCGATGATCATCGCATTCAATCGCACCCGATTTCTTTGGTAGGGCTATGAATATTGATTTGAGCATGTCGTCTGGTATATATCCGCTGTTGTAGATAGCATTCAATATTGTTTTTATTATTTCTATTCCAAAATCACACATGGCTTCAATCTCTTCTTTAGTTATATTATCTGGTCCAGGAGCTTTGCCTGCTTTCATATTGCGCAAGGCGTCTTCCACTTCTTCTCTTAGTATTTCTGGTCACTTCTCCATTATCCTTAATATTTACTTTTGTTCGTTCATCATTATAAAGATCCTTAATGTATTATGTCCATCGTTCCCTTATGTTTTCTTGATCAATCAACAGTTCTCCTATCTTTGATCTTAAGCATCTAGTTTTTGATTGTGTTTTTCTTCCTGTCAATTCCTCACTTTGTTTGTATATAGCTTTAGCATCTCCTTTTTGTTGCAATTCGATTTCTTTGCATCTCTCTTTTAGCCATGCTTCTTTTGCTTCATTACATTTTACTACAATTTTTTTTATTTAACCTCTTATACTCATCTTTATTTTCTTGATTTCTTCTTCTTGTATCTATTAGCTGCAAAATATCATCTGTCATCCATTTCTTCCTTGAATTTGTCCTCACTGGTGGTATGAACTCTTTTGATGTTTGTTGCACTGACTCGTGTAGCATTTCCCACTGTTCATCAATGCTTTGTATCTTCTCTATTGCATTGTACCGGTTATGAATTGTGATTTTATATTTGTCTTGCAGCTTCTTGTCTGATTTTAGTAAATCTAAATTTAACTTGATGTTAACTGAGGCTCGTTTTGTTCTTTTTATTTCAGATTTCCCCAAACTGGTACATGATTACTATTGCAATCTGCCCCTGGTCTAGTTTTCACACACACCAGACTGTTTCTAAATCGTTTGCTTATCATTATATAATCAATTTGATTACGTGCGTTGTCTCCTGGGCTTTTCCATGTCCACAGACGTCTTGGATGCTGCTCAAACCAGGTGTTTCCTATCATCATGGTGTGTGTTCTTGCCCATTCAATAAGTTTCTCACCTCTTGCATTCATCTTGCCTAAGCCATAATGACCAACTACTTCCTCAACTCTTTCCTTTCCTACTTTTGCGTTAAAATTCCCCAGAACTATGGTGTTTTCATGTGGTTTGCTGATACACGCACACATGTTTTAGCTGTCTGCTAGACGGAATCACTTAAATACGTCCACACCATAAATACGAAAACCTAGCTGGTTACATGAGCTGATTGTGTGTATATAATTAATGTAGTTACTCAATCTCAGCGAAATTAGAACAGAGTACACACAAATATAGGGAGCTGCGATAGCTCAGTGGTTAGGGAACTGGACTACAAAGGACAAGAGGTAGGGTTCGGTCCCAACCGACGGCTTCCGGGTTCACCCAGCCTTTAATGGGTACCTGATTTTTTTCCCGGGAAAGTAAAGCGGCACGGGCATAATACCGACCACATTACCTCAAAAAGTATGCGCTGAAGGTCTGTAAAATGTATGATCACTAACACTATATTCCCTATATGCCACTTGGCGTGATAGGGGTACTATACTTTTACTTACACACCAATATAAAAGCGTATATTATTCAAACAATCAACTAGAACATCTATCCACGTGTATCTTTTTAAATACAAGTATATTGCGCTGAATGTTTCTTTTTTTTATTTACTTATAGAGGCAAAAATATTTGCGTCAAAAAAAAATTGCAGTGGTAAGTTATATGTACCAGCAGATTCAAAAACAAAACAAATTAGTTTTTAGAGATTACAACTGATCGTGATCATAATGACTACACTATTGTTTTATGTTGTTGACATGGCAATTTTGGTTTTTAGAGATTACAACTGATCGTGATCATAATGACTACATTATTGTTTTATGTTGTTGACATGGCAATTTTGGTATATAATCAAAAATTCTAGTCAATCGTGATACATAAAAAAGTGGAATTAATTATCATGTAGAGATGCATGAAGATACATTAGAAACCAATGATATGATCGAGAATTGGTTCCATAAAAAAAAAACTTCGATGACAATATGTATGTGTTGCTAGTGTATGTTAAAATGATAAGATATAACTATTTGATAAATATGTTTCATAAATAAATGTCTACTTATTTTTTCTTCAGATTACAAAATTAGCACAAATTGTAAGTAATATAATTTATTAGAAAAAGAGATTGTTTGCAAAAGAGACAGTGAGCTCATTCACATATTTAAATTTTTATAGGTAAATCAATACTATGTGATTACAGTAAAATTAAAGTTAAAGTACGAGACTTGAATCGGCGTCTTGGCACTCGAGTTGTCACCCATATGTGCTCGATGGCATATCCAAAAGTGTTCGGAGACTTCTGGACAGTGTCATTTCAAGCTCTGAAACTCACGATGCAAGGCGGCATTCTCCACTTAGAGATTAGAGTACCTGCAATTAACAATTTGATAGCCCCTAACAAACACCACAAGTCTGCCGTAAATCCATTCTTATACTTGAGTATTCTTAGGCTTAGTCGAAAAGAAGTTACAACATTGATCGTTCCTGATGAACATTCCATGTTTGATGTATCGACAGTTCAAGTGAGTAGAGATCCAGTCAGTGATTACGTTATCACCTCTCATCTGTTGCCGCCCCACCCTACCGTGCTGAATGTCTTCATGGTAAGAGGATTAGTTTCACAGGCCAGGCATTCATGAAAGTATATAGGAACGTCACGCAGAGTTGCAAGTCATTTTATACGATCCCTGTACTAAACTGTTTAAAGTTGCGACTGTCGTGTACGACCGGATAAGGATACCAGATCTTATCCAAAGTTTGCGAAGAATAAGTTTAGTTATTATGGGTCGACGTCAGTGCGAACCTTCAAGTTCAATGCCTCATGAAGTCGATCGACGTCCAATAACGAGTATCAAGATACTAAAGGACCGAAACACTTACACCATTAGGGATTGGCTATGATGATTAGATTAACGAGTATCAAGATACTAAAGGACCGAAACACTTACACCATTAGGGATTGGCTATGATGATTAGATTAACGAGTATCAAGATACTAAAGGACCGAAACACTTACACCATTAGGGATTGGCTATGGTGATTAGATTAACGAGTATCAAGATACTAAAGGACCGAAACACTTACACCATTGGAGATTGGCTATGATGATTAGATTGTCTCCTGCTGCAAAGCCCTGTATACAGTTTCCTTTTATTATTATTATTATTATTATTATTATTATTATTATTATTATTATTATTATTATTAAGTAAGTAAGTACAAGACAAGTCTACGTTTCACTAACAAAATCGTTTTTACTATAGCGGCAAGAATAAAGGAAGACCAAGAGAGACACTGAGGAGAACATTGATGAAAGAGGCAAGAGCAGCTTGGAATCGGCTCCATCAATGAGATAGAGCTGCTTGCACAGAACAGACACAAATGGTGATATTTGATAAAATATCTTTAAAAGAATTGAAAACTGCTAGAATAAAAAATTCAGATAAAAGGAGTATCTTGGTCTACGCCCTATTGTCCGGCTAGGACTCGAAAGGTCAATAGATAGATAGATAGATAGATAGATAGATAGATAGATAGATAGATAGATAGATAGATAGATAGATAGATAGATAGATAGATAGATAGATAGATAGATAGATAGATAGATAGATAGATAGATAGATAGATAGATAGATAGATAGATAGATAGATAGATAGATAGATAGATAGATAGATAGATAGATAGATAGATAGATAGATAGATAGATAGATAGATAGATAGATAGATAGATAGATAGATAGATAGATAGATAGATAGATAGATAGATAGATAGATAGATAGATAGATAGATAGATAGATAGATAGATAGATAGATAGATAGATAGATAGATAGATAGATAGATAGATAGATAGATAGATAGATAGATAGATAGATAGATAGATAGATAGATAGATAGATAGATAGATAGATAGATAGATAGATAGATAGATAGATAGATAGATAGATAGATAAGACAAGTGAACGAAGAAAAAGAGTGTATCCATAATCAGCAAATAATTGAGAATATGATGTTCTTACTGCTGCGGTAAACAATTGCAAAGTACCATCTTCATTAGGATTGGATATAATTACTAACAAAAACAAAAAAATAATAAATTATGGTATTTTTCGATCGAAATCACATATTTGCAAATATAATTTTAAAAAAAAACTGTATTCATTAAAAAAAATAATAATAATAAAGGCTTGAAGATAAAAGGAACTGTTTTGGTGTGACAAAGAATGAATAGGTCTGGTTTGACAAAGTATGGGTAGATCTGGTTTGACAAAGTATTGATAGGTCTGGTTTGACAAAGTATGGATAGGTCTAGTTTGACAAAAAATGGATAGGTCTAGTTTGACAAATAATGAATAGGTCTAGTTTGACAAATAATAGATATGTCTAGTTTGACAAAGAATGGATAGGTCTAGTTTGACAAATAATGGACAGGTCTAGTTTGACAAAAAATGGATACGTCTAGTTTGACAAATAATAGATAGGTCTTGTTTTGAACATGAGGAATGTGTCTAGCGTGACAAAGATTTGGTAATTCGAGTTTGAAAATAGATAACATAAAAAACACGTTTGACACAACAGGTCAAAAGCCTGTCTGGTTTGACAAAGAATGATAATGTCTAAACTTTGCAAAGAATATTTAGGTCAAATTCGATCATGAATTAACACATTGGGCGTGGTTGCTTTTGAGGTCTCTGCTAAACAAACAGATATATGTTCTCAACATTACGGACAAAATGTCGTGAGGTTTAAGGGACGCGGGGTAAAACAACATCTTGATTTTACAATCTCACAAGCTCTCTATTCTTCGCTCTCTTGCTCTCTCTCTCTCTACATATATATGTATATATATATATATATATATATATATATATATATATATATATATATATATATATATATATATATATATATTCAATGATCCCAAAATGTGGTTTACTTTCAAAAGAATTCCAGGCAGTAATCTATTTGTTTTCCTACCGTTTTGGTTCTGCTTGAAATTCGTTAATCGTTTAATATACTCTTTTCTTTGGCTTCGTTTTTAGTTATTTATGAAAGGAAGTATTGTATGGACATTATGATGGATTGATCAAGCATAGTCTATGTGTCGCTAACCAAAATTGTAGAGCCCGTGTATGGATGTATATGCTAGAGGAAAAATTTAGCAAAGTAGCAACGCTTTTTCTTAAATTTTGTTGTTGCCACAGTATAGGTATCATATTGCATTTTTAAATAGTTTAACCAAGCAATATGAGAATGTAGTTTTGCATTCATTTCCTTCTTGACAGTGACTGTACTAGTAGGAGATCGTAACCGTTGACTCTTCAACTGAGATCCTCTGCTTGCAATCACGGAGTGGCAACCATAACCGGTACAACTTGTCTACTGCTCCCACAAGAGCAGCATCCACCACCTTCCTTGATGGCGTCATATAACCCTGAATGGCGGGCTAACTTGGAGCTTTTCATTGCCCAAGGGTGTTGCGCACCCTTCCTCCCTACAGACATAACAATCAGCATAGCTCATGAAAAAATAACATTTCAGAAAATGGAAAACGTCTTATGCAACATAAATATATTAAAGAAGTGAAAACGAGAGTTCATCTGTGCTATGTAGAGTCAATTATTACCTGTGGAGGCGAATAATGGATAGCAGATAAACGTATGAAAAAACGAATAGAGACCACAAAGATGGGATTACTCATAAGAATGTTGAAAGTCTCATGGGTGGCTAAAAAGAACAATGTGGACATTCTCAAAGAGGCCAACACAAAAATGGAGATGCTAAAATTCTTCAAAAAAAAAAAAAAAAAAAAAAACAATCAAGTCATGTGTCAACAAGGGCAAGCAGGATGATAATGATGATGATGGTGATGACAATCTTTGCATGTAAAAGGGAGTGAAAAAAAGCATATATCATAAGTGAGCCTGAGATGAATGGCAGTGACGCAAACTTAAATATACAGTCAATTACATATCAACACGAACATATCACAGTGAAGACTGCAACACAGACCACGCTCTAGTCATTAGTAAGATCAAAGCCAGAAGTAGTCGTATCTACAAATCAAGAGAGCCTGCAGCAGCCAAGATCAACATCACAGCGACAAAAACCACACTAACCAAAGACATTTTTAGATCCAAGTTTGATGAACTGGTAGAAGAAGTAGAAGATGCATCAAGTGTGGATGACAACTGGTGCTCCCTGAGAACACACATCTATAACTGCGCTCTATCTACCTACGGCCAGAAACGGTTCTCAAAGAACGACTGGGTCGAAGAAAATGCAGCAAGACTAGACCCACTAATAGCTAAAAAGAAAAAGGCTCTACTGAACTTCAATAATAATCCCAATCAAATCACCAAGGATCAGCTCAAACATGCGCAAGCCACCCTACAACGCGAAGCAAGAAGATGCGCAAACGAATACTGGAACAATCTATGCTCTGAAATACAGAAAGCCTCAGACAGGGGCGACTCAAAAACCATGCATGACAATATAAAAAAGGCCCTTGGACCAAAAATAACAAAATCAGCCCCTCTAAAATCCAAGTTTGGAGAACCTATTACTGACAAGGGACAACAAATGCAAAGATGGGTTGAACACTACTCTAATCTATACAGTGACGACAGACCAGCAAACACAGCTCTAGCACAATCAATACCCAAATATCCTACAATGTTTGAACTGGATGTTGAGCCTACTATGAACGAACATGCTGACGCTATAAATGCCCTCTCAAGAGGAAAAGCTGCAGGAAATGACAACATTCCCACATATGTACTAAAGGACAACACAAGCGTACTACTTCCACACCTATACAAACTGCTAATTAAATGCTGGAGAAACGGAGAATTACCCCATGATATGAGAAATGCCAAGATTATAACGCTGTACAAGAATATAGGAGACAGGGGCGACTGCAATAATTACAGAGGCATTTCTCTCCTTAGCACAACAGGCAAAGCTTTTGCTAGAGTCGTACTTAATCGCCTGCATAGACTTGCAGAACGGGTGCTTCCCGAGTCCCAATGCGGTTTTAGACCCGGGAGATCAACCATAGATATGATCTTCACTCTTAGACAACTGCAAGAAAAATGTCGGGAACAAAATATGTGGATCTCACAAAGGCATTCGACACAGTAAACAGAGATGGTCTCTACAAGGTGTTAGAAGGCATAGGCTGCCCTCCTAAATTACTTAGGCTGATAATTTCCTTCCATGAAGACATGAATGGCAAAGTCCATTTTGATGGGAGTCCATCAGAGAATTTCAAAGTCAACAAAGGAGTGAAACAGGGATGTGTCCTCGCCCCCACCCTTTTTGGTATATTTTTTGCTGCCCTCCTAAATTACGCCTTCGAAAACAGCTCAGGAGATATTTACATTCGCACTAGACCAGATGGCTCACTGTTCAACCTAGCACGACTAAGAGCAAAAACCAAAACAAATGTTGCCCTACTTAAAGAATGTGTATTTGCTGACGACGCAGCCCTAGTCGCTCATAGTGAGGCCACCCTACAGTCGCTGATCAACAACCTGGATAAAGCATGTGACCTTTTTTCACTGTCAATTAATGTTCAGAAGACAGTAATACTAAATCAAGGTGACTTCAAACCTCTATCTATTACTCTAAAAGACTGCCAACTAGAATCAGTACAGAAATTTACATATCTTGGATCCACAGTTACGCAAACCATATCTCTTGATGAAGAAATAAACTGTCGAATTCGTAAGGCAGCTACGACCTTCGGCAAACTCACAAAAAGGGCATGGAACAACACGAAACTAACTCGAAAGACTAAACTCCTAATATATCAAACATGTGTGCTTAGCACACTACTATATGGATCCGAAACCTGGACAACATACTCAAACCAGGAAAAAAGACTAAATGTCTTCCACATGCGATGTCTCCGCAAAATAATGCACATCAAATGGCAGGACAAAATAACCAACTTAACTGTCCTGCAACGTGCTAAGACCCTAACAGTCATGTCGATGCTCAGAAGTCGAAGGCTAAGATGGCTGGGGCAAGTCCAACGGATGGAAGAAAAACGCATTCCTAGGCAAATACTATATGGTTAGCTAAAACACGGAAAAAGACAAATCGGCAGACCTTAACTACGATATAGAGATATCTGCAAATCATCTCTGAAAGACTTCTCCATCTGTGAAAACGACTGGCAAGTGATCGCACATCATGGAGAGCATGTATAAGGAACGGTATAACAACATTTGAGACTGTGAAGAGACTCATGAAAAAGGATGGTAAACCCTGTGGATCAGCGAGCCTGACCTGTTCATTATGTGACCGCGTGTGTTTGTCAAACATTGGTAGAATTAGCCACGAGAGAAGCTGTTCGGCAAAAACAATACCTCAAAAAAATACGCAATAGCCTCCACTAGACCGTCTGACAAGACGAAAAGGGCCATATATATATATATATATGTATATATATATATATATATATATATATATATATATATATATATATATATATATAGCAACATGAAATGACAATCGATCAATGTGCAATAGCGTCGAGAGCTAGAATTGTGTAGCCCCTTCGATACTCAAAATGGCAATAAACGAATAATGTTTCATAAGATGTTTACAGGAATCAAACTCAATGATTTCTCAGATGTCCATAATTGTGGAAAATTACTCAAATGTAAGTAATGTGACCTTTAACTGGCATGGAAGTAAATAATGAACAATACAAGTAATATTAGTTATTATATGCTTTTTAACTGGCACAAATTTAACGAATGTGTCTTATTATCAGTATGAGTTATCGTGTATTACATTTTTAATTAGTACTGACCAATGTTAACGATCAGCAACTCACATTTACGGATTGATTTAAAGTGTACGCTAAAAGAAATCGATCTTTCTGGTTTGAATCCAGCCAGCCACAGCTATATCTGAAAGCAAGAGATCAAAATGATCAAAAGCTATTGTGCATTACAAAGAAAATAACAACGGCATCCGCTCAGAAAACAGCCAAGTGGTAAGGACACTCCAGCACTACATAATCGCGTATATTTTAATCGAATTTGGTGAATAACAATTTGTTTGACAGCATTAGCATAGCTATGGAAAGTATTGTCGTTTAGCGAGAGGCAGGGTTACAATTGTGGACAATTAATATCCTTCATAATGTTGCTCATATTATAATTGGCAACACAGTAAGTAAGTGACTAAAAAATCGAATTTGTTTCTACTTTGTACTGTTCTGTTTATGTATTTAACATTTAGCTTGATATCTTCTTAATCTTGAAACAAATGATTAATTAGTGGATTATTCAGAGTACTCATTTGAGACTGCTTAAGTATGTTTATAAATGACGTAAACACCAGATATGACTATTTTAACTGGCCTTGGAACAAAGAAATGAATAGAAATCGCAGCCAGAACTTGATGGAGAACGAAAGAAGTGTATAACAAATAGTGTCAGTGTGGGCTGCAGGGACAAGACGAACAAACGGTTGGCGCAACGAACTATAACAACGAACTATAACAACGAAGACGCAGGAATGTATGTAATTAAAGTTGCGGAAATATTCGGTATCTTACATTATGGTCATTTGTAATTTCTTGCCGAGACCTTTGCCATTGGCAATATGGAAAAAAAATAATATAAATCTTGACTTATTGTGACTTCAGTCACAGTCATTGGCATGAGGAAAAAAAAACCACGCTACAACTCATTCAGCAGGTAGAAGGAAACATTATTTAAACATTCAACAAACATAATCTGTACCTGACATAGTGAAGGTACTCCGATAATACATTGGTTATTGGTTATGGAAGAACTCGGTATCACTGCAAACGAATTAAAATCCATAATTGCTCAACCGCCCGTGCCAGAGGAATCATCCGAATTACTAACACATCTCCTAAACAAAGAAAGGTAACTGTAGTCCCCATGGTAGCAGTCTCAGCACACGCCAAAAGACATAAGGCGAAACCGCGCAGAAAATGAACACAGCCAACTGTTCCCTGTCATACGATATCATCATTCATCGTAAACAAGCGGGATATCGAAACAGGATCAAAACGGATGAGACGCACAGCTCACGGTGTGCACAGAGCACTTTACTCAGTAGCTCCTGCAACAAGCCGGACTTGGAATATGACGAAACTGCAAGAAGAAACACTTTTCAGACATAGCCTTCAATGGTTCCTGCCACCTATCCACCATATACCATGGAAGTTCACGTACTCCCGAAAATGATGATCATTGAAGCACTTGATGATGTTAGGCCATCGTTGATGACTCCAATTCCAACAATATAGACACACTGTGGTGGTAAGTTATCACTTCCAATCCAACAGAAGCCACCTGACCTGTAGTTAGTAAAACCACAGAGAGAATATGATTTTGTGACCTTCACTGATTCACTCTTGGATGTGAATGTGTAGTTTACACAAGAGGAGAGTTTTCAACTACAGTGCTTCCATTTAAGTCAATTCTGTGATAGCAAGGCAAGCCTCCTTTATAGCAGCAGAACGTGATGTTCTCTGCTCCCTTCTTGTAGCTGCTGCCACACGATTCTGATGTCTCATTAACTTGGACATCATTCAAGAACAATGTTAGATTAACATTCCATAGATCTGGCTCTGCTGATGAAGTGCTTGGTGCAACAGTTGTATCAATCATACAGGAGGCTCCTGGTTTGTGGTCATTAATATCACAGACGGCAAATGATTTTGTTATATATAGTATTTCTTTATGGGGTGTAGATATGTGACACACACATGGAGAGTGGTTTGTGGTCACAGTAATCCCATTAAAGTTAATTCTAGGGTAGCATGGCATAGCTGTTTCAGAACAGCACAATCCTGTGATGTTTTCTGTGTTCGCTATAAAGCTGCTGCTGCTACACAATCCTGACCAATTATAGGTGTGGACATTATTCACTTGCAATGACAAAACTGCTTTGTTTACATCATAAACCTCTGGAAGTGAATCATTTATGGGACTAATAGTACAATTTATTCTTCCATCGGGGATATCTTCATCGAGTCCCCCCCCCCCCCCAAAAAAAAGGTCTTTGGTTAAAAAGCACATATGCTTTTGAGTTAAACGCAAAATGAGCCCGCTTCATATATTCAAAATGATCCTTGCCAATACCATCCGTTTGCACAAGTTAGGTCCTTAGCTACCAACGTCACAAACGAAGCCATCAAATTAAAGACTTTATCTACAGTGAAGGTTAACGAACAGTGAACAAACATTTATGTTCAAACGCTTGAATACATTTTCAAAAGTCTGCCAACTCGCTGCAATAACAGATATCGTGGTGTTCAAAGTAAACATTGCTTAGTCCTTGGCTCGAATATAAATAAGATGCCATTTTGGTGCGTCCCATGACGTCATATCTCCGCTAATACATGTACAAGTACAACCGGAATGGCATGGTATGTAAGTCAAATATATGCTCTGTAGCGTCTGAGATTGATGACATTCAGGAACGGATCTTTAGAGGTGGCAACGGCTCCTCTAATATTTTATCAGAACATATATCACAATCACAATCTAAACTAATGAATTAAATTTATGTGTACATTCAGTCACCGTATTCCAGTCAATCGTGATACAGCTCAAGCAATTAGAGCCGTTCATAATAGATAAAGCAGAAAACAAAAGTAAAAAAAAAGAAAATGACAAAGCATCCAAAAACGTCAACTATAAACAGGAGAAGAAGGTAGTTCAAATGTTAGCCATGCAATGAGAAGTGATATTAAAATAATATCAATTCATGCCCTCAAATAGGCCACAGAGGGTAAACGAAAAAGGTCGATCTAGAGAAAAACTGAAAATATATATTTAAACAAGTGGCAACAACAGCAAGCAACAGCTCCCTAGCCGAGATTGAACAACTCGCCCACGACATGTCGAGACACAGTGCAGGTCATGTGCAAGGTCTGGCAATATCGACAGACAAAGTCTAGAATTTGTGCGTTATGTTCCACCTTCGGGTAGAATGAACAATAAATATATAGATAGATTAATAGATAAGCTGATAGATAATCTTCATTATCTACGGAATTTGGATGATGAGATTGACGCGCTACCTACAGCGCTACCGAGGGTCTACGGAAATCAAATCTATTTGAACTTTACAACATCTATCGACCTTGTCGATATATCTAAATGACTTATGAAATCAAATCTATTTGAACTTTACAACATATATCGACCTTGTCGATATATCTAACAGTCTTATGAAATCAAATCTATTTGAACTTTACAACATCTATCGACCTTGTCGATATATCTAAATGACTTATGAAATCAAATCTATTTGAACTTTACAACATCTATCGACCTTGTCGTTATATCTAAATGACTTATGAAATCAAATCTATTTGAACTTTACAACATCTATCGACCTTGTCGATATATCTAAAGGACTTATGGAATCAAACTGAGGGAGAGTTGCAGGAAAAAAATCGACGAATGGAGAGTGACAGATGTTTCCAGATGATACTGTTGATGATTTATTTGGAAACATTTCGTTTTTACGACGAAGTGACGTTGAGAGAAGAATTATCTTTCAGCACACAAATGTAAGTCTACGTGACATCACACATCAAGTAGTACAAAGTAGGAACGTCCATTTTGTTGGTGTTACAAAGAAAAGATTAGACGAGTGAACTTTCTGTACAAGGAATTGGCAAATAAGACTAATGTAAGAATACGAGTAATTATATACATTGTGTACATGTAATGCGACCAATCAATGGGATCTGGCCTACTCAAGTTTCGAACCCACCGTTCGCCGATTCTGACAAAAGAGAATAAAACGTAGTGTATGACATCATTGTCAACAAAACATCATCCGTAATATCTGGGAGGCTTAATTGTTTCAGTGGTGAACAAAATAAACCCGTTGTATATGCTCAGGAAAGTGGCGAAGTCATGAGGCAGGACCACAAAGAGAGTTTATACCATTTACCAATTGGCTTCACTCTATCTTTCGTGAGTAGTGCGGACCTTCGGTATGTAGTAAGCGAAATAAATAGAATAACAGATGGGTCACATTCCCTAGTGCGAGAGAACATTTGATGTCATCATAAGTGTGGCAATGTCAACATTTCATCATCATCATCATCATCATCATCATCATCATTATCATAAAGTGCCAGGACTGCTGGCGTAGATGGTCATGTCTCTCCACAACTTTCGATCTCGACAGTAATTTATCATTTCCCTTGTTGACTGTCTGCCAAGCCATTCTCTTAAGTTGTCTGGTAACTTTTCTCTTTGCTTCCCTCTATCTCTTCGTCCCACAATTTTCACAGTTGTCACAATATATTACAGCTGTTCCCTTCTCACTACATGGCCACAAAAATGATGATTGTTTCTTCCAATTTTTGGAAATTAGCTATCTTTTTGCGTCATCCTCTTTCAGAACGTTTTCATTACTCTTCTTAGCTGTCCATGGTATTCTGAACATTCTTCTGTAAAACCACATTTCTACATATTCCAGTGATTTCCTTGTCTGTTGTCCTATTATCCATGATTCACATCCGTATGTCACAAATGGCTCTACATAACATTTATGAACTATTTAGTTTTCTTGTTTCTATTGTCAAAAATATATTGCATTGTATCTACCTCATTCTTTTGGAACGCTGCTTTTGCCTGAGCCATTCTACATCTCACCTCTGTTGTACATAATGTATTATTAACAATATATACATATTATATTCTGTGAATATTTTCCCAGTTTCCCTCTCAGAAATGAGCTAGATGAAGCTATGGTTAATGTAAAGGAGTAATGTGGCGCAGCTGTGGTTAATGTACTCGTCTGCAAACCTGAAAGTTCAGGGGTCCGATGCCAGTAGGAACAATTCTCACTTCTAACGCCTCCTCTTTCCTCAAACTTCTCCAAAAAGTAGGACGAATTAACACTTCCCTACACAACAACAACTACTGCGGAACTACCCTATTTAGCCCACTCATCTACAATTAGGCATCAACCACTGACCGTTTAAATACAGTGTATTTTTTAAAAAAAATCGTGATATGTGTTATCACGAACCAAGAATCAATTAAACGTTTTGATCATGTTTCGATATTCCAATTGTTTACTATGAATGATGATATCGTATGACAGGGGACATTTGGCTGTGTTCACTTTCTGCGCGGTTCCGCCTTATTTCTTTTGGCGTGTGCTGAGACTGCTGCGATAGGGACTACAGTTACCTTTCTTTGTTTTTGAGATGAGATATTGATTCGGATGATTACGCTGGAACGGGCAGTTGAGCAATTATGGATTTTAATTCGTTTATAGTGATACAGGGGCCTTCCATAACCAAATAACCAAATGACACAATTATTGAATTAATCCAAACCAATTAAATTGTCATACACTACCGAAGTCATGAAATTGTACTCATCGCTATGATGACACATACCTAAACAAAGCTTAGGAGTTAAATTTAAATGAACCATTTACTACTGAGATAAACTTCATGTATTCCTAGCTCCACACTACTTTGTCAATACAATATGGCGACGTAAGTTATATTGTGTGTATTATATGAAAATAATAGTGTGTGATATATAAGAAAAAGACATCACCTCAGTGCAAAATAAAGACAAGTAGCACAATATTAAAACAGGTAAATGAATTTAAATAATTGGGAACTTTGTTAACCTCAGACGGAAGAAGTACAAAAGAGGTTAGATGCAGAATCTTCTTCTACCTTTTTAGCTTCCAGTAGAGCATAGGTCTTCAACAAACACTTTCCAAGTCATTATGTTATTTTTGCCATTCTTTTAAGATCATTCCATGCCTTCCCCATCATCTTCATATCTGCTTCTATCTGTCTTCTCCAAGAATTCCTTGGTATTCCTCTTTGTCTTTTCACCTGGAGATTCCAAAAACAGGGCCTGTTGTGCAAAACTCTCAGTTGCCTTCCGTAGTGTGTGTCCTATCCAGCGCCATCGTTTTCGCTGTATCTCTTTATCCACTGGTATTTGACTGGTGCATTTCCATAATTCTATGTTAGTGATTTTGTCCTGCCATTTCAATCCTTTTATTCTGCGTAAGCATCCATTAATGAATGTCTGTATCTTCGTGACTGTCATTTTGTTGTTCTGCATGTTTTACAGCCGTATAATAGGACTGACTAAACATTTGAGTTGACAATTTTTATTTTTGTATTTAACCTAATTTCTTTGGATTTCCATATGTTTCCCAGTGCAACAAAAGCTCCTCTTGCTTTTGATATCCTTATTTTGGTATCATTTTCTGGTCCTCCCTGTTTATCTATATTACTGCCCAAATATGTACGATTGTAGTCTAGTAGAAGTATTTCTCCTAGTTTTATTTGGTTATTGCCAGCTGTATTAATTATCATAATGTTGATCGTATCTGTATTAATGTTCAGTCCTAGTGGTGTGATCTCTCATCAAGTATGCTCATTTTATTTTGCATCTGTTGATGGCTGTGTGATAGGGGAGCTATGCCATCAGCAAAGTCTTAATGATGAAGTTGTTTGCTCAGAACCACTGGATCCCATTTCTGTTGTTGAGATGCAGAATGGCTCAGGCAAAAGCAGCTTTCCATAAAATGAGGAAGATACTATGCAATCCATTTTTGACAATAGAAACTTGAAAAAGAGTTCTTAAATGTTATGTAGAGGCAGTCTTAACATACGGATATGAATCAGTGACAATGGGACAACAGGCAAGAAAATCATTGGAGCATGTAGAAATGTGGTTTTACAGAAAAATGTTGAAAATACCATGGACAGCTAAGAAGAGTAATGGAAATATTCTGAAAGAGACCAAAGCAAAAAGAGTGCTAATTTCCAATATTAGGAAGAAATAATCATCATTTTGGCCATGTAATGAGAAGAGAACAACTGGAATATATTGTAACGCCTGGAAAAATTGAGAGATGAAGAGATAGAGGGAAGGAAAGAGAAAACATACCAGACAGCTTAAGAGAAGGTCAACAACGTAAATGATAAATAACTGTCGAGATCGAAAGTAGTGGAGACTGACATGATCATCTACGCCAGCAGGCCGGGTACTTTATGATGATGATGACGTTATATTGTTCGTCATTTCATAGTAACATAAAATAACATATTTAATATTTGGATATATTTTGCACACATAATGTTCATACTTTATGGAACATTTCAGACCATGCAACACATGTTATTTGATTGATCATTT
The DNA here is from genome assembly GCA_032433765.1 of Megaustenia siamemsis. Lineage (NCBI taxonomy): Eukaryota > Metazoa > Mollusca > Gastropoda > Stylommatophora > Ariophantidae > Megaustenia > Megaustenia siamemsis. Next base: position 35,601,497 of record JAVIAB010000101.1, read on the forward strand.
GCATGGGGTTTTTGTTTTATATATGAACTAACAAATAATTATTATTGTTAATTGTTAATTTGTGAAGTGCATTCCCATTTCATTATTTCATGACGCACCTGACATATATAAGTAGTTTCATGAGCATATGGGGAATTGAGAAAGATGTGAGCATTCAAATCTGCATTAATTATTTAAGGTAAGCATTAATGCCGAAATTTGTCAACACGTGTTTTGATAAATAATTTAACATCTGCCTATTTTTTTGTTGTTGGACTTAATAATAGTCGCATATATGTATGTTTTAAAATGTTTTCTAAAAAAAATATTCTCTTTCAGTGGCTGAGAGTATTAGAGAACGTACGTTTCATATACACATACGCACATATACACATACACACACTCATATACAGAATACCATTTCCCAAATGAATGATTATACGTTTCTACGCCACATACATGCCATTACCTACGTCACAGTACATATGTTACTGTATTTAATTTACAGCCACGTATGTCAACATATATATGCAATAATGCACTATATGTTATCTAGTGTTCGTCTATGATAAAACAAATATTTCAGTCCCGATATATTTGCAAATGTCATAATTTGAACACGTATGTTACTGATTTTGTATCGTATACCGCCTACAACCAGTGTCTGACTGTCGTGGAATCTATATCTAGAATGAAAGACAATGCAGTTGTGAAATTATTCTGAATACGGTGTTTGTCATGAGTAGTCGGATGTTCCGGGCTGTAAGGCGCATTTTTAGAGGCTTGCTGTAAACTAGCGACACATCCACGCTCATACAACGGGTGGCGGCTATGAGAAAAAAAATAGAAGTTGTGTTTGTTACTTCTTTCCTGAAGAGCTCGGTAATCTAGAAATAAACCGTTTGATTTCTCGACAGGAAGGATTCGGTTCAAAGTCCATAACAGATGGTCTTTTTTTTAACTTCAAACCATGACAAATTATTCTGAGGTTTCTTGGAGGCGTTAATGATTTCTGGATTGTCGGTCTGATGTCTAACCCTCTCATTGATGACACGGTGTCGTGAAACGGGAAACAGTCAACAACATAATACGATGCACTGTAGACAGAGAATTATAACAAGACATTATCGCACATGCCGGTAAGAGATTAAACGTTTATGAAGTAAAACTGACGCAATTAATTCTAGCTAATTGTCTCATATTCAGTACACATGCACACGCGCGCGTACGCACACAAACACTCACACATATATATAATTACAATTTAGGTAAATTGATTTTAAGATCTTGCTAGGCACAGAAAGCAGTGAGTTATCCCTATAGTTTTTACATTCGGAGTGGGCTCCTTTTTACAATGGTTGACACGCTATTCCAATCATCTGGGAACCTACCTTTTCTCCCAAAGCCTCTATTATCCTGCATGTGGTGCAGATCTAATGAGAGTATTCTTGAGATTGTCCACTCACTCGTACTTCTGTTCCTTGTCTGACCTTAACACTGTTTTGTTGTATGGCCCTTTTCGTCTTGTCAGACGGTCTAGTAGAGGCTATTGTGTATTTTTTTTTGAGGTTTTCTTATTGTCGAACAGCCTCTCTCGTGGCTAATTCTACTAATGTTTGACAAACGTACACAGTCACAGAATGAACAAGTCAGGCCCACTGATCCACAGGGCTTCCCATCCTTTTCCATGAGTCTTTTCTCTTATAAGCTTTGCCTTAGCACAGTCTCAAATGATGTTATACCATTCCTTATACATGTCTCCATGAAATGTTGTTATACCATTCCTTATACATGTCTCCATGAAATGTTGTTATACCATTCCTTATACATGTCTCCATGAAATGTTGTTATACCGTTCCTTATACATGTCTCCATGAAATGTTGTTATACCATTCCTTATACATGTCTCCATGAAATGTTGTTATACCGTTCCTTATACATGTCTCCATGAAATGTTGTTATACCGTTCCTTATACATGTCTCCATGAAATGTTGTTATACCGTTCCTTATACATGTCTCCATGAAATGTTGTTATACCGTTCCTTATACATGTCTCCATGAAATGTTGTTATACCGTTCCTTATACATGTCTCCATGAAATGTTGTTATACCGTTCCTTATACATGTCTCCATGAAATGTTGTTATACCATTCCTTATACATGTCTCCATGAAATGTTGTTATACCATTCCTTATACATGTCTCCATGAAATGTTGTTATACCATTCCTTATACATGTCTCCATGAAATGTTGTTATACCATTCCTTATACATGTCTCCATGAAATGTTGTTATACCGTTCCTTATACATGTCTCCATGAAATGTTGTTATACCGTTCCTTATACATGTCTCCATGAAATGTTGTTATACCATTCCTTATACATGTCTCCATGAAATGTTGTTATACCATTCCTTATACATGTCTCAATGAAATGTTGTTATACCATTCCTTATACATGTCTCCATGAAATGTTGTTATACCATTCCTTATACATGTCTCCATGAAATGTTGTTATACCATTCCTTATACATGTCTCCATGAAATGATGTTATACCATTCCTTATACATGTCTCCATGAAATGATGTTATACCGTTCCTTATACATGTCTCCATGAAATGATGTTATACCATTCCTTATACATGTCTCCATGAAATGTTGTTATACCGTTCCTTATACATGTCTCCATGACGTGCGATCTCTTGCCATATGTTTCCATTCACATTCACATATGGAGAAGTCATTCAGAGACGATTTACATATATCTCTATATCGTAGTTTAGGTCTGTCGATTTGTCTTTTTGTGTTAGTTCGCCATATAGTATTTGCTTGAAGATGCGCTTTGCTTTAATTCGCTGGAAACCCCAGCCATCTTAATCTTCGACATTTAAGCATCGACATTATTGTGGGGTCTTAGCACGCTGCAAGACATTTTATACTGCCATTTGATGTGCATTATTCTGCGGAGACATATCATGTAAACCTGTACCTACTTTGATTTTTGATGAGTGTGTCCGCTCTACATGTTCTATGTTGTAACTTACCGTTGTATCGTACATTCATATTTTTCTTCCTAGTTGCTATTGCTGCTTCTAGCCATACTATCTAAGTTAGTCAGTTTATCTTTTTGCATGCCCTTTTCGCTTCCGTGTGCTAAATTATAACAGCTTTGTTATTGAGTTGTTGAGATATTTGGAGGCATCATCATTGCACTCCGAACATGTCCATAGGTTCTCACATCCCCTCCTCAGCAATTCCCACAGTGTCCAGCGACTGACGACTCCAGTTCTATGTTGGTTGATAAGTCTTCTTACACGGCCACTAAGTGTCTCATTTCTGGCTGTGCCCATCTTAACTCCCATTTCCATCATCATAAGAAGTGACCTGGATCTGTGCTTGTCAAAGTCCTGTGCTCTTCTGTGAGTCTAGACCATCCACAACAACAGCTTTGTGTTGTGACTTTAATTATTTTCTTGTTTTACAGTGATTTAATTTTGCTTTCATTTCACTACTTATTTCTCGTTTCATCTTGTTCTTCACGATTTGTGCTATTGTTTTCTAAATTCGAATGTCTTTTCCCATATCTTAATCCAGATATAAAAACAGTTAGTCTAGAAGTTGTTTTCATTTGATGTTTATCCTTTTTATGATTCTAGCAAGAATTGAAAATCTAATATATACCTTCACTCGGAAAGTCATGACAAGTTTCAGGATTTTACAGCAAGTCCATATCATTTATTTTCGTTTTAACACCTGTTATATGAAATATTTTTTTTCAGATAAGTCTCAAAACTCGTTTCCTTTTTAAAAAAATAAAAAAATATTTTAAAATATAATGATAATTCCCTCATTAAACAAAGGTCGATACAAAATGTGTTATCAAAACTTGTGATTATTTTAAAACCACAACATCGCATTATCTCTCTTGCTACAAGAACATTATTTTACCAATGTTTCTCAATATCACACAGAAGTGTGTGTTTTCTTCGTCAAAAGAAAAGGGGATAATAATTTATTTTTCTTCTTTTGAAGTCTTAACTAACATTACCTTACCATCATCAAAATATATAAGCGAATTTGAAATTTCTCCCTACAGGATAACACAAAATGATGACTACTTCCACATTACACGATTTAAGAATTATGGCCATTTTCTCAAGGCACTATCAAAGAATGATTCTTCCTCTTCTTATTCTAACTTTTTAAAATCCCAGTAGAGCATAGGTCTTCAAAAAACACTTTACAAGTCGTTCTTTTTTTGCAATTCTTGTAAGATCATTCCATGTCTTCCCCATCATCTTCATCTCTACTTCTCTCTTACTTCTCCAAGAATTCCTTGGTCTTCATATGTGTCTTTTCCCCTGGGGATTCCAAAAAGAGCATTTTGTGTAATACTCTCAGTTGGCTTCCGTAGTATTTTACCTATCCAGCGCCATCGTCTTCGCTGTATCTGTTTATCCACTGGTATTTGACTGGTACATTTCCATATTTCTATAAATAATGATTACTATATCATAATTTTTACTTTTTTTTTATATCATAATTATAGGATAATTCAGTAATGAAGAAAAGACGATGGTCATATGTTTGACACGGGATGAGTAGAGATAATAACCGAATAACAAAGCAAGCCCTCATGTGGAAACAACAGGTAAGAGGAAAAGAGACCGACCCAGAGAGACACTGAGAAGAACATTGATCAGAGAGGCAAAAGCAGCAGGAATAGGCTCCCTCAATGAGATATAGTTGCTTGCACAGAACAGAGACAAATGACGAGATTTGATAAAAGATCATTACAAGAATTGAAAACAGCTTGAATACAAAGTTATATAAGAGAAATAGTGTCTGGCTCTATGCCAAATGGGTCAGCCACGGCTCAAAAGGTCAATAGATAGACAGATAGAATTACACAATTAGGGAATGATAATTATTTATTATTTGCAAAATCTAAGAATGATGGTTGCTTTCTTCTGTCAGACGACGGATTGAAAAATATTTCCTCCGTGCACGACCTGCACAAACAGAATGTCTGCTTACTACTCATCATTTGTCTCTAGATTGCTTTTCATGTCTCCATTAAACTTCTGTGTGAGTGACTTAAATGTTGTTACCTCCCTTTCGATTCTCCATCCAACGCAAGCCACAACTGTTTCTATATCAGGGATGAGATTTGTTTTTGTAATTATTATTTTGTTTCCCACAACAAAATCATCATGTGCACGTACCGGTTCGCGTAGGCGATCATGTCCTTCCACAATCTTCTATCTACAGTGCATCGTATCAGTTCTGTTGTTGAGTGCTTTCCATGCCATGACACCCAGCTATCCAGTATTTTCGCTCTTTGTCGTCAGCGATCTCTCTTTCCTTTTATTTTGCCAGTTGTAACCAAATATTTCAACTTTCCTCTTCTCATGAAGTGCCCGAACAAAATATTGATTGTTTGTTTCTGATGTTTTTTTATGAGCTCCCTTTTTGTGTTGGCCTCTTTGAGAACATCCTCTTTGGTCATTTTAGCTGTCCAGAGAACTTTCAACATTCTTCTGAGCAATCCCATGTCTGTGGCCTCTAATCGTCTTTTCTTTTGTTTGTCTACTGTCCATGATTCGCTTTCATAGGTCAGAATTGGTTCTATATAGCACCATGCACCCTCTTTCTCACTTCAATTGACATAGATTTGTTGCATACGATATTTTTCATTTTTCTGAAATGGTATTTTGGCCTGAGCTATTCTGCTTTTTATTTATGTAGTGCATCTTCCATCTGATGTTATTATTGTGCCCAAGTATTTGATTCGTTGCTCTTGTTAACTCACAAAGATATATTACACATAATCGTGAGAACAGTTACAAACGGTATGCTAGATATGTGGAGAGAACTGAAAATGTATGTCTAGAGCTGTCTTTGAACTCCAAAGCTGCGTGTTACAAGTCCGTGTGTATATATATGTACTTCTGATAATATATATATGTGTCTTCTTAGTTGTATGTCCTGCTGTATCGCGTCGCAGATGTAAGTAAAGCGGTATATATATATATATATATATATATATATATATATATATATATATATATATATATACTTAGTGCAACGGTGAGTAAAGTACTACAGCATGGGTGATTATTTGCAATTCCTTTAAAAAAAAAAAAAAATACACCCGTCCCGCTAAGTGGCGTATAAGGAATATGGTGTTAGAGGCCATTATTTGTACATACCTTCGGCATATGATTTTTGGGGTAATGTGGTCGGTATTACGCCCGTGCCGCTTTACTTTCCGAGAAAAAAAATATGGTACCCATTAAAGGCTGGGTGAACCGGAACCTATGATGTAGGAATCATGATATTTTAAAAATAGATAGTGACAATATGTTATGGAGAGACTTAATAAAAGTGGTATCCGGTTGTATAGGTTTCCCACGTAGATTAAAGTCTTTATTTATATTTCAAAGCTTACATTTTTCTTTTTTTTTCCTATAAACAAATTCTTTGTGTGTGTGTGTGTGTGTGTGTGTGTGCGTGCGTGCGTGCGTGTGTGTGTGTAAGTGTGTGTGTGTGTGTGTGTGTGTCAACCATGCACTTAGTGGATAATTTATTTTGTTTTTCAATTTGCATGAAATTGAAACATGTTTTATATTTTTTACTCATTTCTAACAATGCATTATTAATTTATAAAAAAAAACAAATAAAATGAAACTACTTGTAATTAATAGCGGCACGAGCGTAAACCCGATCGCATTACTCCAAAGATCATGTTCTGACGGTTAATTAAAATGCTGGCCATTAACACAATATTCCCTACACGGCATGTTGCGTGACGAGGCGCTTTACTTACTCTATCTTTTCTTACTTTCTCTTTAATTAATTTATTTTTACTTACTTTCTCTTTAATTGTATGTAAAATTGTCAATGATTCACTTTTATCAAATTTGAAAGTGTATCTCTTTATGTTATCGTATAACTATGCCTTGAAAGGTTTCAATAGATACTGTTGGCGTACAGGTTGGCTAGCTGCGCTATAGTTGAGGACGGTCAACAAAATGATCGTACGGACATCACAATGCCCTCCGGGAAGTTGAAAGGACACAGGACTTCGACACCAATGAGTCCACGTCACTCCTTCGGATGAAAGAGATGGTAGTTAAGATGGGCGCAGCCAGAAACGAGAACTGTAGTGGGTGTGTAAAAAGACTAATCAACCAACACCGAACTGGAGTCATCAGTCGCTGGACACTGCGAGAATTGCCGAGGAAGGGATCTGAGCACCTATAGACGGAGTGCAAAGATGATGACCCGCGAATAACTCAAAAACTCAATTACTGGTGGCGTATAAATTCAATTGTTATGTGGCAGTAATGAAAGCAATGTTAATAGTGGTAATGGTTGTCATAGAGATTGTATAACACGTTCCTGCCTGTGCTATAATGTTCAGTATTATAAATGAATTATGATCATCATCAAGTACCGTGCCTGCTGGCGTAGGTGATCATGCCTCTCCACAACTTTCGATCTCATATATTATAAATCATTTCCGTTGTTGGCCTACAGCCAAACCATTCTTTTAAGCTGTCTGATATTGTTTCTCTTTCCTTACCTTTCTTTACGCCCCTAGATTTTCCCAATTGTTGCAATATATTTCAAATGTTCCGTTCTCAATACATGGCCAACAATGTTGATTGTTTCTTCCTAATTTTGGAAATTAACCCTCTTTTTGCTTTTTGTCTCTTTCAGAATGTTTTCATTACTATGCTTGCATGACATTCTCAATATGCCTATTGTAAAACCACATTTACACAGCATCCACTGATTTTCTTGTCAGTTGTCCTATTGTTATCGATTCACATACATATATTAAGACAAGCTCTACATAACATTTAAGAACTCTTTTTCTTCCTTCTATTGTCAAAAATGGATTGCATTGTATCTTCCTCATTTTTTTTTTGAAAACTGCATTTGCCTTAGCCAGGTTGCATCTCACCTTTTGTGTACATCGACCATATGAGATTAACAATTTATCCAGATATTTAAATTCAATTACCTGTTTCAACACTATACAGAAATATCCGAACATTTCTGGATAGGCGGCCGAGCACATATGGGTATATACTCGCGTGCTAAGACGCCGGTTCAAGTCTCGTACTTTACCTTACCTTTACATATATATATATATATATATATATATATAGAGGGAGGAATAGAAAATGATACTAAAATAAGGATATCAACAGCAAGAAGAGCTTTCATTGCACTGGGAAACATATGGAATCCAAAGAAATTAGGTTAAATACAAAAATAGACATTTTCAACTCAAATGTTAAGTCGGTTCTATTATATGGCAGTGAAACATGGAGAATAACAAAATTGACAATCAAGAAGATACAGACTTTCATTAATCGATGCTTACGCAGAATAAAAGGATGGAAATGGCATGACAAAATCACTAACATAGAATTATGGAAATGCACCAGTCAAATACCAGTGGATAAAGAGATACAGCGAAGACGATGGCGATGTATATGATACACATTACGGAAGCCAATTGAGAGTATTACACAACATGCCCTTTTTGGAATCCCAAGGGGAAAAGACACAGAGAAAGACCAAGGAATTCTTAGAGAAGACAGATATAAGCAGAGATGAAGATGATGGGGAAGACATAGAATGATCTTAAAAGAATGGCAAAATACAGAACGACTTGGAGACTGTTTGTTGAAGACCTATGGTCCTCTGGTAGCTAAAAAGGTAGAAGAGGAAAATATAATAAATAAATCTGGTGACAGCACACACTCTTGCCTAACACCCGGATTTATTTGTTGAAACATTCCCAATTGCTTTCTAGCTCATATAGCCGATGTTTCTTGCCAGTGGTTGTTCTATTTTATTCTCAGATCTTTGATGTCTACATTCATGCCTTCAATAATGTTCATTATCTCTTGGTGCTTTTATGATGTATATGGCATTGCTCGTTCCTTTACCTCTAACCTAACCAACCTGTTAATCACTAATTTCTGGACTGATTTTGTTTCGCACTCTTCGAATGATGATTCTTAGTAATATCTTAGACATGTGACTCATGTGGATTATTGCCCGATGATAATCGTATTCCATGGCAATAAATTTCTTTGGTAGGGCTATGAATATTGATTTTAGTAGGTCGTCTGGTACATATCAACTGTGTTTAATATCATTCAATATTTGTGTTATTATATCTATTCCAAAAAGACCAATGGCTTCAATCTCTACTTTAGTTAGTAGTATGATACTTTAGTACTACTTTAGTAGTACAGTAGTTATATACTATGCTAGTAGTATGAACTCTTTTCATGTGTGTTGCATTGATTCCTGTATCATTTCTCACTTTTCTTCAATAATTCTCTGTTACATTGTAACGGTTCTAAATTGTGACGTTATATTTGTCTTGAAACCTCCTGTCTGATTTGAGTACATATAAATGTAACTTGATATTAACTGATGCTAGTTTTGCTGATTTTAATGTTACTCTAAGCTTTCTCACCTCTGATACACGATCACTATTGCAATAGTTTTCCCACACACCAGACTTTTTTCTAAATATGTTGGATAGTATTATTTAATCAGGACTTCCGTTTCCAAGATCGTGTACTGAAGTTCACGTTCTCTCGATCACTGCAGAAAATGTATATGTGGACTGATTAATTTCGGCTCCCCAATGTAATTTTCTGCGTTAAAGTCAAAATGATGTTCTACTTAACACATCTGCGCTGATGAAGCGGAGCGGTACACCAGGCACTTTTGCTTTTTGACAAGTCAAGTGTTGTGAATGCGACCTTCCACCGTCTAGAGTTGATCTGCGGTTTAGGTCATCACATTGATTGCTGTTCAATGACCGTTGTTGGAATTGTTTGACGCACGTTGTTTACATGTTGCAAAGCATTAATGTGGACTGCTCCGTCAAGTCAACCGAAGTTTTTTTTTTCTCTTTGAGGACTTTACACCATGTTTTGTTTTTGTTCGTTGCAGGCTGCATTCACTAGAGTAATCGGGGATCTATAGGCGCAGCCATTGTTGTTTGTGATACGTCATCATAATGGCTCATCGTATATCCCTAGATCGGTCATATGCTAATCTTACGGTCTGTTCTTTGATGTGCGACGGGGATAATCCGACGACTAACTGTTTTATATGTTCAGATTTTGAGCCAAAAACGGTGTCCTTACATTATCAACCGCTATATATTCTTGTTTTTAATATGACGATCATCGTTTTCAGGAGGACGGGAACTTCCGATCAATATGGTGGATAGGCGGCAGGAATCATTTCAGGCTATGTATGAAAAGTGTTCCTTGTTCCATATCCCAAGTCCGGCTTATTGCAGGAGCTACTGGGTTAAGTGTTCCTGGCTCACCGTGAGCTGAGTGTCTCATCTGTTTTGATCATGTTTCGGCATTCCAATTGTTAACGATGAATAAATGATATCGTATGACAAGGAACAGTTGGCTGTGTTTACTTTCTGTGTGGTTTCACTTTATGTCATTTTGGCGTGTGCTGGGACTGCTGTGATGGGAACTACAGTTATCTTTCTTTGTTTGGGAGATGAGTTAGGAATTCGGATGATTCCACTGGCACGGGCGGTTGAGCAATTATGGATTTTAATTCGCTTTCAGTGATACTGGGGCCTTCCATAACCATAACCATAACCATATTATGTAATCAATCTGATTACGTATGTCGTCTCTGGGCTTTTCCTTATCCACAGACGCCTGGATGTTGCTAAAACCAGGTGTTTCCTATCATCAAGTTGTGTGTTCTTGCCCAGTCAATATGTTTGTCACCTCTTTCATGCTTCTCACCTAAGCCATAATAACCATCTACTTCCTCATCTCTTTCATTTCCTACTTTTGCTTCGAGATTCACTGAAACTATCGTGTTTATTGTTATTCGCATTCACAAAGTTCCATATTTAACTCGTCGAAAAATGTATCAACTGTTTTAACTAGACTGTCTGCTGTTGGTGCATAAACCTGTATGAGATGTGTGTCTATTGACATTCCATTCAATTTCACTGAAAGGACTTTGTCGGATGTTGGCCAAGAGCCCTTCACTATTCTTGTTCGTTCATCATTCAAGATGATACACACTACCGTCTGATGTTCAGTATTTCCAGAACAGATAATGTATTGTTCAACAGAATATTTCTCCCTTGATCTAGTGTATCTCATTTCACAAAGTCACGATAATGTAAACCCATCATTTTTATTTCCTGTGTGATGTAAGTGTCCAGTCGGGTACTTTTACCTGCTACTGTATGCAGTAAACAGTACAACCTGGGCTGCCCTGCTCCCTTGCATGTATGCTCGGGAGAATAAAAGGCTAAGGGAGTTTCTCTGAAGTAAAACAACCCCACTGCTTTGTGGGTGAGACTTTTTACTTTTTAGTCAAAGACTAGTGGAGTCAACCGTAAACAAACCGACGGAACAGAAAACCACCCGCGTAATTTCTTTGTACAATCACGATTTACGATAAGTCGTGAAAATCACCTTTCTTCCCGTGACAAAATCTGAGACAATCTTCCATTTTTACCTGACAAAAATACAGCAACTCTAATGACCACCTTTATCAGCAAGTAGTGTGCTTCATGATGATAATGAAGATGCGGCATATAATGTGTTACACACTAACGTGTTCTGCTAGCTACACATCTAATGCAACTGGCTCACTGATATTTGATATGCAACAACGAATTCGTTGGTAAGGATGGAATAATGTTTTCAACATGACAAATAGAGATCTATTTCTATTTGTACAACTATATCAGCAGACTAATTGATTATTGTATAGGAGTTACTGATATAAACTAGTGTTTCGATAAATCTTTGGGGGCATTTGTAGCCTAGTTGGGAAAACCACCCCACTGGGCTACCGACGTTCGGTCAACCCGTGTTCGATTCCCGCATCAAGAGTAGTGTAAATTGTTCTCGTGGTTAGAAATAAATATCCACGCGGTAGACCCAACCGCTGGGAGAAATGGGTACCAGGGTAGTACTCTGGGAAGGTGAGGAATGCCATCTCGCATCGTGAGGTTCGATCCGTGAAGCGACACTATACAGAAGTCTCTGAACACTTCTTATTAGGCGGCCGAGCACATATTGGTGAAAACTAGCATGCTAAGACGGCCGATTCTAGTCTCGTACTTACCTTTACTTTACATTTTGACTAAACTACAATCCAATCTCCTATGTTTTAGATGGTGCAATACTCACGACAAGTAAGTAATATAGTATCGACATGGAGTTGATGCAGTAAGAAATGATTCAATGTGTGATCTTATTAAATAAACCTTCAGTTTTGTATGTGTAGCAACACATACTGATCTATTAACTCCCCTGTTAGTGATAGCAACACATACTGATCTATTGACTCTCATGTTAGTGATAGCAACACATACTGGTCTATTAACTCTCATGTTTGTGATAGCAACACATACTAATCTATTAACTCTCCTGTTAGTGATAGCAACACATACTGATCTATTAACTCTCATGTTTGTGATAGCAACACATACTGGTCTATTAACTCTCCTGGTTGTGAGATCAACACATACTGATCTATTAACTCTCCTGTTAGTAATATCAACACATACTGATCTATTAACTCTCCTGGTTATGAGAGCAACACATACTGATCTATTAACTCTCCTGGTTGTGAGAGCAACACACACTGATCTATTAACTCTCCTGGTTATGAGAGCAACACACACTGATCTATTAACTCTCCTGGTTGTGAGAGCAACACATACTGATCTATTAACTCTCCTGGTTGTGAGAGCAACACACACTGATCTATTAACTCTCCTGGTTGTGAGAGCAACACATACTGATCTATTAACTCTCCTGGTTGTGAGAGCAACACATACTGATCTATTAACTCTCCTGGTAGTGATAGCAACACATACTGATCTATTAACTCTCCTGGTAGTGATATCAACACATGCTCAACGGAAAAGCAATGTTACACTTCAGCCGTTAGCCCTGAGAAAAAAATGAACGTTTACTCGTGAGGTTATTTTATTGATAGCCGTTATTCCTTTTCTGCCCAGTGCCTTCATCATTTCTCACATTCATTTTGTTTGCTTTCAATCAAGCATTTATCATTTATTTTGAATCGGCAATTGACCATCACTTCAGTTATATGTAAACATAGATTAGGTTCCAGCTTCTAGGGGTTTAAAACGAAGATAATATCCTCTGGTTCGTAAAAGATAGTAGATTGTGAATAAATTATGAGTTATTGTAATAAGTGAACTTCTGTGTGTGATACGGAGATGAAAATTATAATACACGTACGTTGGAAATAACGTGGACGAAGAGGCCAACAGCTTAAAGATGACAATAATTAGGACCAAGAAGTTCAACAGCTTAAAGTTGACAATAATTTGGACCAAGAAGTTCAACAACTTAAATGTCACAATAAAGACCACTGAGTTCAAGATCTTAAAATTGATAAATATTTAGGACCACGAAATTCAACAGCTTAAAGTTGACAATAATTAGGGCTATTGAGTTCAACAACATACATTTGACAAATATTGGGCCCACACAGTTAAAAAACTTAAGGTTGACAACAGTTAGGGCCACATAGTTCCTCAGCTCTGAACTAAAATAAAAACCCAGCACATCATAGTTGATTACTAACAACATGGTAAGTCGTAACAACTAACCAATATCTTGCTTTACTTTCCCTAAATGGTTCTGTTACCACTTATAAGTCTGGTCACATGTTTAAGCGAATGTTCAGCAGAAAGACACATATATTGGAGTTTTGATGTAAACCGCTTTAATCATTACATCCTCGACCGTCACCCGAAGAACGGACTATGAAAATGAAAGGGATCTGCGATAGTTAAGTGGTTATTGAACTGGACTACAAAGGACAAGAGGTAGGGTTCGATCCCAACCGACGGCTTCCGGTTTCACTCATCTTTTAATGGGTACCGGATTTGTTCCTGAGAAAGTAAAGCGGCACGGGCGAAATACCGACCACATTATCCCAAAAATCATGTGCCGAAGGTCTGTAAAATGTATGGTCACTAACAACATATTCCCTATACGCTTATCGGCGTGACGGGGCTCATTACATGTTTTATGAATATGAGAAATTATTATGCGGAAACACATGATAAAGTAGATGAAAAGAAGTAGAAAACAAAAGACTTAGCACGAAATCACACACACTCAATGAACAAACGCTGACAAAAATGGGGTAACTGTCGCTACGAACAACAATGTAGGACAAGTTTCAATCATGAAACGGGATGAGGTCCCGTTATATATCCACCAGCTAAGTGAACATGTGGTACTACTGTCAGATGTACTGCTCTATTATTTGTCGCAGCATTCGTACATCATTTTATGACTGTCTTTCTTTCTTTCTTGCTTTGCAATGATGAACGAACAGAAGTAAATATTAAAGATAATGAGGAAATACCAGAAATACTAAAAAAAAAAAGAGGTTAATGATCCCCTGCGCTATATGAAAACAGGAAAAGCTTCTGGACAACATAATATAACTAAAGAAGAGATTGATACCATGGATGATTTTGAAATAGAAATCAATTTTGAATTATACCTACAACAGAAAATATATACCCCTAGACCTGCTAAAATCTATATCCATAGCCCTACCAAAGAAATTGTGTACGATGGAATACGATGATTATCGCACAATAAGCCTTATGAGTCACATGACTAAGATATTACTAAGAATCATCATGCAAGTGCGAAACAAAATCAGCCCAGAAATTAATAATGAACAGTGTGGTTTAGTTTGAGGTAACGGTACAAACACAACCATACACATTATAAGATCTTCAGTTGAACGAGCCATAGAGGTGAAAACAGATCTATACCTATGTTTCATAGATTATACCAAAGCATTTGATAAAGTAAAGCACCAAGAAATAATCAACATTATAGAAGGTATAAATGTAGACAACAAAGATCTATAAATAGTATATAACATCCACTGGCAAAAAAAAAGCGGCCATAAGAGCTGGGAATTAATTAGGAATGTTTCTACAATTAAAACAGTTTGTTAGGCAAGTTTGTGTGCTGTGACCACATTTATTTAATATGTGTAGTGAGGTTATTTTAAGGAATACACTGTGCAATCCATTACTGCCAACAGACAAATCACCTGAGGCTGCAGAAGTGTGGTTTTACGTAAAAATTTTGAGAAAACCAGGAAAAGCTAAGTAGAGCAATGAAAACATTCTGATAGAGTTCAAAAGAAAATGAGAGCTACTATCCAAAATTAGAAAGAATCAATCCGCATTTATTGGCATTGCAATAGGAAGGGAACAGCCGGAATATAGTGTAACAACTGGGACGAAGTGAACCAAATTTGAGGGACGAAGAGATAGAGGGAAGCAAAGAGAAAATATACCAAACAGCTTAAGAGAATGACTTGGCAGAAGGTCAAGAACAGAAATAATAAATAACTGTCGAGACCAAAAAGTTGCGGAGAGACATGTTCACCTATGTCAGAATGCTTGGTACTTTATTATGATGATATTGATGTATATATGCTCATCATTTGGTGTTATATAGGATTGTTTTATATTTCTTTCAATGTTGTTAGACAATAATCGATATAACCTTTACCATGAATGTTGTTCCATTTATACAATGTGGACGCTGTGAGTCTCTGTGATCATTGTGTGTGAAAAACAAGTTGGTGTTAGCTACATACGTCTTATATTCTTTGACCGTTCTCATTTCTTTCTCTGTTCTTTGCAGCATACATACCTAGATACTGGTGATAATTGTTTCATTTGTTGCCTACTTTTCCGCTGAAGTTATCCATCACAATTAGCTTGTTGGTTTTTTCTACGTTCGGTAATTAGTCTGACAGCTAACACAAATGCATCCTCTTGTTCTCCTGTATAATTATAAGTGTGTGGTGCATACAGTTGTATATATGATTCTTTCGTTGATATTATTACTATTCTATCTGAATATATGTGGATGTCTAGAACACAGCCAGCTATTTATAAATATCTCCGACGAATTATTTGGAATTAGTTCTTTTTTTGGTGCTAAATATTCTTGTTACCCTCACTTTCCCAATAATACAATATTTCTTCTGTACCGATATCTTAACCTTCTGACTGTGTATTACAGACCTCTTCTTCTCATTTTATGGTCAATTGTTCTGTTTGTGTCCATTGTGATGTCCGTATTAATTGATTTGTTTTTCTTTTTGAAATCACCATTACTCACAACGGTAGCCTATAGTAATCTATAGAGCCGCACATTCGTTGCCAATGACTCAAATAAGTGTGTCAAAGAAAAAAAAAAGAAAAGAAGAAATAATACTCGCAATTCTGAAAAAAAATAACAACTTGCACTGTGATGTAATAAAGGAATACTGGTTAATAATGATAACATGTTATTTTGATAATATTTTTTTTTAACTATTCATTTGTCTTGCTAGGTTTTTCCTATGTTGGATGAAAAGAGTACTGTAAGTGTGGTCATGTAAATACGATCTCAAACTACAGCGAGCATGAAGAAAGGTGTGAGCATGAACATCTAATTTTAACTTATTAATCACAAGAAAGTTGCATTAGTATTTTGATGTTTCATCGACCAGAGGTAATTTTTAGTCGTATATGCATTTTAGCAACTTAAAATGAGTGCAATTAAATTATTGCCTCCAGCTGTGAATCCAATCTTGCAACAAAAAACAGTAGTAGTAACAATTTGTCACACGATAAACATAATGACGACGTAGACATGAGACAATGTGAAACTTTACTGGCAACTGACAGTGCTGACAAGATACAACAGAACGCTTTTTATGCACTTATTAACAACAAATACTGTCAGGCACGGTTGCGTTCTATTTCTCATGCTTTAATGTTTAATATGTACTATGACAATATCTCTAAAATATCACTGAAATGTCTGGCTTAGATACTGAGTATACAACTAATAACATAAGATTTATTGTAAACACTATTACGTTATGGAAAGACCATACGAACTTCGGCAACGAGTTAAAAAGTAAACAAAATAATTAGAGAATATGAGTACGATATATAAACAGTAAAAATATTAAAACTATGAAAATAAACCAATGCAACACTCAAATACTACAAATCAATAATAATATAGATATAAATAAGTATATGTCTTAGACATGTCATAACCAGTTGTAGAATAGGGATAGCACTACGCTATGTTAACGTATGTACAATTAATATGAAGAACTGTGTGGACAGACAAGACAGAAAATAATGAAGTCTTCAAACAGTTGAATATGAAGAAAAAAGAGCACTTAAAACAATGATTAAATGCACATGATTAAAAGGATAATGAGAAGTTATACCAAGGCATATTGACAAACTATTGGCGAGATAGATAAGTATGTGTATTACAATTGTTGTCTATAAATATATTGTTTGCCCGTTATTATTATACTGCCCTGCTTTTTGTGAACCATATTATCATTATGAATTATCTATGTGTGGTCATTTCTCTATTTTCTGGCTTGACATTATTCAGAGCGATGAGCTGCCACTACGATTAGAGTCGTTAGTAGAAGGCTCTTTTTAAATGGCATATTCATCAGCAAATTCACTCCCTGCGTGGTTAGACGACATCTTTTAATATTCTTCTTTGTTCATCTTTTCTCTTTTTCACTAGTACCGAAAAGGTGTCGTGGTTATATCATTTGTCGTTTTTGAGCTGTTCGAACTGTCTGAATTAGTGACTTTCCTTTGTTGTTACATGCCTCTGTCACTGCATCTATCCATATTCTTCGTCTATTTTATTGACTTCACCAGCTTTAGGCTAACAATCAAACCTATGATGTTGCTGTACTGTTTTATTTTAAGGTAATTTCCCTTAGCTTTCCCTGTCATGTCTGGAAGCCAATAGGGTAGCTGAGGGTAGTTCTGTCGACTGCTTACAGTTGCTGGTAAATTACATGAACTGACAAAATGTTTAGAACGCCACAGACACAGATATAGAGTATTAAAGAATAATAGGGGATGTTGCAAAAGATGCCAGTGCAAAAATAAATCAACTTTCTCAAATCAAAAGAAAATAACCATAAATTATAGGCCACCTAATTAGAAGGAAACAAATGAAATATAATGTGTGAACTATTACTTAGTAATTTGTTTTACAAATTACAAGGGCTCAAGGACTTCGACAAACATGATTCCACATCACTCCTTTGGATGAAAGAGATGGGAGTTAATATGGGCACATCCAGGAACGAAACACTTAGTGGGCGTAGAAAAAAGATGTATCAAGCTGCAGAATTGGAGTCTGGAACTTGCTTAGGAAGGGATCCGAGCACCTACGGACATGTTCGAAGTGCAGTGATGATGACCCCATAATAACTCAATTTTATTACAATTATGTGAATTAATTCCCGTGTGTTGCCGTGACCTCATTATGAGGGAGTAAAGAATAGTGACATTGTGACCTTCCAGGCATGTCGTAAGAGTTGACTAAGGAGGTTAATCGATGGCTTGACAAGTTGTCATTGTAAAACGTATTGCTATGGAAACAGAACCATATATTTTGGAAGCAGTATTCTCTGCAGTATGTGACATTTTGGGACGGAAGGTTTCTGTTTTTAAGAGTGTGGCTCTGCCTATGTGCCGTCAAAAGGACAATAGTTAGAGATAGATGTGAATTAATGACAAAAATATATACAGATATAAAGTCGGGGAGAAATATGGCCACCTACGCCAGCACTCACGGTACTTGATAATTCCGATTTCTGATGAGCATGCGATTATGTCTAGAAGTGTAGATTATATAATCATCATCATGTGCCATACCGGTTGACGTAGGCGATCATGTCCTTCCTCAACCTTCTATCTAAAGTGCATCGTATCAGTTCTGTTGTTGACTGTTTCCCATGCCATGACATCAAGCTATCCAGTATTTTCTCTTTGTGTCGTCCGCGATCTCTCTTTCCTTTTATTTTGCCAGTTGTAACCAAGTATCCCAACTTTCCTCTTCTCATGATGTGCCCGAAAATGTCGATTGTTTCTTTCTGATGTGTTTTATGAGTTCCCTTTTTTTATATCATAGGTTGAAATAAACATTCCATACCATTTGCTTCATGATATACAATATTTAATTTGTCAACATTGTTTAACTTTCAATGTATATTATTCATAGAAAACCGTAACAACACGTGTTGAAGATTTGTACACCGTAAGTTAAATAGAACAGAAAATGTGACGAATTTTATAAAACATAACTTCAAGAAACTAAACAAATTGGAAATAGACTGTAATCTCTCTCTGTTCGTGCACTTTTCTATAACATAGTTGAAGTTCAAAATGCTCTCTTTCACTTTTCTATAACATAGTTGAAGTTCAAAATGCTCTCTTTCACTTTTCTATAACATAGTTGAAGTTCAAAATGCTCTCCTTCAGTTTTGAGAAAAAAACATTTAGGAGTTTCTTTACATTTGATTGGTTGCGTTCTCCCGATGATTAAAGTATTCTAGAGTATCGTGGTAGACTAGAATATTTCTCTCCATTATCCGCCCCTTACAAGGACGTAGTGGACGTGTCTGCGTTGTGTTGTAGTTTGCAGTATAACTGTTATATTTGCGCCTTTCGGCCCAACACATCCGACTTCATCACGACATTTTTGAATACCGGGTTGTCTTCCTCTTCTATCCCTGCAAGCTTGGCCATACTAGACAGCTTAGTCTGTTACTGGAGGCACCGCGGAGAGGTAGAGCAGGGTCTGGATGGTTTTGATTCACCGATCCTGGCACAAGCCATCAGCTGTGGGTCGCTGACAACTTCCAGCTCTGGTGCTGGTAGGCGCGCCTTCCCCTCCTTTACATCTAGAGTCAGGCATAACGTACAATTGCTTATTCATTAATAAATGCAAGCGGTCGACGATTTTACAAAAAAAAAAGACAGTGTATGTTTATGTAATTCTTCATATCGCTTTAACATATCCATTGTAAAAGAAAGAATGCTCTTTTGTTTATTTAATTGCATGTATTGTATTTGCTCCGTAAAAGATTCATTTAAATCGTACATCCTACTTGTTTTAGTGATATGATAAGCAACACTATTCAACACTTTATTATTATTCACGTCACCATCAAAGGTGACTCAAAGTATGCACCTCTCGCGTACAGTGAAATGCGTTCATTCATTTCCTTTTTTGAATTGTATGGTTTTATAAATTGGCGGTTTGCTCGAAATGATTATTCTACTAGCCCTATGTGCCGTTGTTTAATATTTATAGTGAGATTATTTTAAGATCCATAAGGGACATGCCTGGTATAACAATTGACGGTCATAATATAAATAATCTAAGGTATGCTGCTGACACAGTCTTAAACGCTAAGAGTGAAAATCGGTTACAAGAAATGTTGGACATTACAGTGAAAGAAAGCAAAAATAAAAGACGCAGTCTTAATAGCAAAAAGACAGAGGTAATGTTAACAACAAAGAAAAAAGACATCACCTCAGTGCCAAATAAAGGCAAGTGGAACAATATTAAACCAGGTAAATGAATTTAAATATTTTGGAAACTAGTTAACCTCAGACGGAAGATGTGCAAAAGAGGTGAGATGCAGAATGGCTCAGGCAAAAGCAGCTTTAAAAAAAAAATTAGGAAGATACTATGCAATCCATTTTTGACAATAAAAACAAGAAAAAAGCACTTAAATGTTACGTAGAGCCAGTCTTAACATATGGATGTGAATCATCGACAATAGGACAACAGACAAGAAAATCATTGGAGTCTGTAGAAATGTGGTTTTACAGAAGAATGTTGAGAGTACCATGGACAGCTAAGAAGAGAAATGAAGATGTTCTGAGAGAGGTCAAAGCAAACAGATGGCTAATTTCCGATATTAGGAAGAAACAATCATCATTTTTTGGCCTTGTAATGCGAAGAGAACAGCTAGAATATATTGTAACAACTGGAAAATTTGAGGGACGAAGAGATAGAGGGAAGCAAAGAGAGAAATAACAAACAGCTTAAGAAAATGGCTTGGCAGAAGGTCAACAACAGAGATGATAAATAGCAGCCGAAATCGAAAGTTGTGGAGAGACATGATCACCTACGCCAGTAGGCCCCGTACATGATGATAATGTGCCGTCTAACGTCACTGGAATAGTCAAAAATCAAGAATAACCAAGAGTCGAAACACTTACTCTACGTGCCCTATGTGCCGTCTAACGTCACTGGAATAGTCAAAAATCAAGAATAATCAAGAGTCACTATACTTATTCTACGTGCCATATGCGCCATCTAACGTCACTGAAAAAAAATCAAGTATAATCAAGAATGGAGTTATTCCTTCTTACATTACTTAGGTTTTGATGGTCATAGTGGTGTTGTCTCGCTCCCAAAAACAGCCTGGAAAAATTAATGTTTTAGTTATAGCTCTGTATCCAACGAGAAGGCTTTCTTCAGTGTGCATTTAATTATGTTTACATGTATTGCTGATAATGTTGCGACGGAAGCTTCTGATCTCTGTATTAATGTCTAATTCTTGTAAGAGTCTATTCGCAAATGCCTACAGTTTTTTTTTTAACTTCACTTTAAATGTTCATTGATAAAATCATTTAACTGAAAAATTGTGTTAATGTTAGTTTTTTTTTCTTATAAAATATTCGTGCCAATATTGTTTTCAGTCATTTCTTATAGAATATGAGCATTTCTTTGTTGTAACTATGCATAATTTGTGTTCCCTTTTACTTTTTTTTTATTGACTACATCATTGTGGTAAATTCTTTGAGACATCGTGAAAGATAATCCATAATTCACATAAACATGCTAAGACTATGAAAAAAGAAGAATTATTTTTACATTCGTATGTCTTTGTACATGGGGGGATTTTAAGTTGTATGTATAATAATAATAATAATATTGGTTCTGAAAAATAATAATATTAATAATGATAATATTGGTTTAGCATATTAGGAAGAAACAATCATCATTTGTTGGCCATGTAATGAGAAGAGAACAACTGTAATATATTGTATGTAACAACTGGAAAAATTGAGACACGAAGAGATAGAGAGAAGCAAACAGAAAAAAAATACCAGACTGTTTAAGAGAATGGCTTGGCAAAATGTCAACAACAGAAATGATAAATAACTGTCGAGATCGAAAGTTGTGGAGAGACATGATCACCTACGCCAGCAGGTCCAGTGCTTGATGACGATGATGATGATGAATAATAACATAACTTTGGCGATATAATTAATAATCTTTGATGTAGAGATATAATGTGCTCATGGAAGATATTTATATAATATTATATACTTGTCTACCTTAAAAAAGTTTTACTTTAGAACTAATTTAATATATTACGACATGAGAGATGTCTTAGTTTACATTTTGAACAGCACGACCAATTGTAACAATTTCACATAACACACATAGAAATCGCATGTTCATACGTTATCTAAAACAGCACATTTCTGCTCAATCTGACTCTAATATTCCTAGAACCTATCCACATCACAAGTCCACAACTCTCGTCTCATAGTTACTATAATGTCTCTCATCCAATCGAGAGAATTTCTATACAAGCATAATCTACTCAATATTTAAATAAGTACGGTCCCATTGTTACTTTCCCTTCTCACTGCTGTCATGTGATTCAAGTCCATATTATATTGTATCACGACTATAATCAATCATCATCATCATCATTGATTGCCGTCTCTGCAACGAAGGTTGGCTACCATAGAGCGCCATTCCACTCTGTTTCTTGCTTTGATGTTGCAGATTGTCATAGGTTGACTTGTCCATCTTTTGATGTTACTCGTCCATGTTAATCTTGGTCTGCCTCTGCCTCTTTTACCTTGTATTGCCCATTCCAATATTACTTTTGTTAGGCTTGTGTGTCTTTTAACATGCCCCTATATTTTAATTCTTCTTGTTCTAATTATGTAGTTTTCTTTCCATTTTTAATTGTAAAACTTCATCGTTTGTTTTCTTTGCATTTTCATCCAATTCTACCTATTCTTTTATAAATCCACATTTCAAAGTCTTCAATTTTCTGTTGTCTTCTTGTCTAATGTCCATGTTTCTGCACCATACAGGAATACTGAGAAGATGTAACATTTTGCTATTCTTAGTTTTAGCCCTGGTGCTATTTGTTTTGATGCATTTTGAAATCAGTGGCTAAATTGGTTTTAAGCCATATCGTCTACATCATACACAGTTCTAAGTATAATCTAACCACACACCGACTTCCCTACAAATTCCTGGACTTGGTAGTAAATTTGGGCTTTTTGGTCATCATTTCACTACATTCGCCTTCTCAGGTTTCTTCTTGACAGATCCTGCATTCGGTATCGTCAGCCATTGAATACCGGAACCTACAATTCTTTCACCTAGCATATAGCCTTATCGACCATAAAAATTCACTCTTTACCCATGGCCTGACTGAGTACATGCTCAATCAACCTCTTTTTCTCCCTCAAGTAGGACCATTCTCAGTTATTTAAATATATTCTCCTCCATTTTTTTCATGTAACGTAATTCTCGTTGTTGTCGTCTCCCCTTCTACCCATGTGAGATAACTCTCCCTAAATCAGTACTCATTTATATACTCGTAGGCTGGTATGTTAGATCATCAACTTCATAAACATGTGCCATACCGGGTGGCGTAGGCGATCATGTTTCTCCACAATCTTCTATCTACACTGCATCGTATCAGTTGTGTTGTTGACTGTTTTCCAAGGCATGACACCGAACTATCCATTATTTTCTTACTTTGTCTTCCACGATATCTCTTTCTTTTTATTTTGCCAGTTGTAACCAAGTATTCCAACTTTAATCTACTCATGATGTGCCCACAAAATGTTGATTGTTTCTTTCTGATATTTTTTTTTAGGAATTCCTTTTTTGTGTTGGCCTCATTGAGAACTTCCTCATAGGTCTTTTTGATGACCACGAAACTTTCAAATTCTTCTGAGAAAATACCTCTTTGTGGCCTATAATCGTCTTTTCATTTGTTTGTCTACTGTCCATGATTCGTTTCCATAAGTCAGAATTGTTTCTATATAACACCGATGAACTGTCTTTCCCACTTTTATTGACATAGATTTGTTGCATAAGACATTTTTTGTTTCATTTTCTGAAATGCTATTTTGACCTGAGCTATTTTGCTTTTTATTGTTGTGGTGCATCTTTAATGTGATGTTATTATTGTGATCCAGTATTTGAAGCGTTGGACTTGTTTAAGATTTCTCCTGTTTAAGTTTATGCTTCATAATGGCGATGATTGCTTTTTTGATATAACCATTACTTCTGTTTTCTTACTATTCAAACTGATACCTTGTTTGTTGCTTTCTTTTACTATTATGGCTATCAATCGTTGTAGTACATGCTCTCTGTCTCTGCTGTTATTATTGGTATGTTAGATAGACAGGTTTCATTACATATTTTCATAGAACTGGAATGGTTTGCAGAGTGTAAACTCTTTTACATTGAACTGCTTATAATAATGCCAGTCAAATGTTACTCAAATGTATTATTACAAGGAGATTACAATAGCTCAGTGGTTATTGACCTGGGATACTAGAGAGAGGAGATGTGGTTCGATTATAATCGACACAGCCGTAAATGTATACTTCTTTGTTCTCTGAATGTAGAGCGACCTTCATTGATAACAACCACACTACCCACCAAACCTGCCATTGTTAATTGAAACAAATATAGACGTTATCACGCACTCCCCATATAACTCAATGAATCCCCACCCACTTTTATTTCAAATCCAAATCAATATTTCTTCTCAGTATACAACACTAATTCAACGTGTATGTGAGGTAAGTAATTTCATATTGAAATCTCTCTCTCTCTCTCTCTCTCTCTCTCTCTCTCTCTCTCTCTCTCTCTCTCTCTGTGATCAAGTCTCAATCAGAGTAGGATTCCAGACTCTTTCATGAAGTCAGCTGTCGGTTTAAGCGAATCGATTGCCCCATATATTTTTTCTTCCAGGGAGGTTGGCGTGGGCCACATTGCTCTCTCTGTACTGGGGGCAATCCTGTACAACATGTTTTGTAGTTATATTGAAATAAAACTAACATAAAAAAAATAGACATATATCATCATTTATGATCTACAATCTGCTAATAAGGTTGTTCATCATTACCGAGCGTCAATGTTGTTACTTGCATTCGTCAACTTTATATCTCCAGCGAAGTCCAGAAGTTCAGAATTTGACGTGAATATAACTTTTTCTCGTTTTTCACAATGGTAGCCGAATGTTCATGTGTTCCTCGCCATACAGGCAGATATTCTTCGACTTTAGAGGTACTTTCATATGTTTCTCGTCGAGAGTTTATCATTTTTGGGTATATTGCTTTATCGGGTTGTTGCTCGGTCAACGGATCTGTTTTATTTCATCTGTCAAAGTTCATTTAACGTGGGCAGAATACCCACGGGACCTTCTGTTTCATGACGTTATCTGAGATAGCTAGACTAACCATCAGATCGTAGTAGAGGATAGTAGGACAGGGTATATGGAACTTTTCGTCTTGTTAGACGGTCTAGTGGAGGCTCTTGTGTATTTTTTTGTGAGGTTTTGTTTTTGTCAAACAGCTTCTTTCGTGGCTAATTCTACTAATGCTTGACAAACACACGCGGTCACAGAATGAACAAGTCAGGCCCACTGGTCCACAGGGTTTTCTTCCTTTTTCATGAGTCTTTTCTCTCCTAAGTTTTGTCTAAGCACAGTCTCAAACGTTGTTATACCCTTTCTTATACATGCTCTCCATGATGTGCGATCACTTGCCAGATGTTGCCAGTCGTTTTCACAGATGGAGGAGTCATTCAGCGATGATTTACGTATATCTCTATATCGTAGTTTAGGTCTGCCGATTTGTCTTTTTCCGTGTATTAGTTCACCACATAGTATTTGTCTGAGGATGCGATTTTCTTCCATTCGCTGGACATGCCTCAGCCATCTTAGTCTTCGACTTCTGAGCATCGACATGATTGTTGGGATCTTAGCATGTTGCAGGACAGTTAAGTTGGTTAATTTATCCTGCCATTTGATGTGCATTATTCTGCGGAGACATCGCATGTGGAAGACATTTAGTCTTTTTTCCTGGTTTGAGTATGTTGTCCAGGTTTCAGATCCATATAATAGTGTTCTAAGCACACACGATCGATATATTAATAGTTTGTGTACTTCAGTGTAGGGCAGGGTAAAGACACATTAAACTACGAGTTTCATTTTTTTTTTAAATTGTCCACCGCCTTTTGTGGGAATAGAACCGGCGACCTTCTAGTTCAAAGAATGGGGTCTTACCTCTAGACCACCCAGACCGGCTCCGAACATCAATGATTTTAATTAGCACGTATGTCAAGTATATATGTCAATTAAAAAGGAACATGCAGAAGTTAACTGTACAATTTTTGGTTAACGAAATGTGTCTAAAACAATAATGGTAAGCGATCTTTAGTAATGAATTAGAACTAAAAATTGCATGCTTATATATATATATATATATATATATATACATTGCAGATGATAAAAGAACTAGTGGGAGTCCAAAACTTCGATTTGTAGACGTGTGTAAACATGACATGAAGACTCTGAACTTTGAACCTTGCAGCCTGGGAGGATATAGCTGAAAACCACCGAAATATCTAAAAACACTCTAAAGCTCCAACTCAAGCAAGATGCAGACAGATTCATTGAAAAAAAGAATACACGGCGGAAGAAAATGAAAATAACATTTCTAGGGGCGCTGAAAAATCCATAGTCAAATATGGCTGACTGTAGCTAATAATAATAATAATAATAATAATAATAATATATGTATATAAATAAATATATATATATATATATATATATATATATATAGAGAGAGAGAGAGAGAGAGAGAGAGAGAGAGTGAACAAAATGAATTAATTTTCTAGTTAAATATTGTTAATGTACTGTCAAAACACGTTGAAACAATTCTATGGGCTGGAGCGGGCCATAGAGAATTCCACAAGCACAAATTGGTACAACATATAATATAAGCAGACCCAAGCAGCTGCAAATGATCAAAACATATAAAGAATGATTGGTTATAGGTTATGGAAGACCAGGTATCACTGTAAACGAATCAAAATCAATAATTGCTCAACCGTCCGTGCCAGTGGAATCATCCGAATTACTAACTCATCTCCCAAACAGAGAAAGGTAATTGTAGTCCCCATCGTAGCAGTCTCAGCACACGCCAAAAAAAAATAAAGTGTAACCGCGCAGAAAGTGAACACAGCCAATTGTTCCCTGTCATACGAAAGCATCATTCGTCGAGAAACAATTGGAATATCGAAATATGAACAAAACGGATGTGACACACAGCTCACGGCGCGCACAGATCACTTAACTCAGTAGCTCCTGCAACAAGCCGAACTTTGAATATGATTTTACACCGTCAGATGTCAAAACAAAAGCTTAAACTTTTGCCTAAAACCGTCTTCTTTCTTCAACCTTGATTTGTATTACTTTTAATTTGAAAAAAGGATGATGATTACATATGTATATATATATATATATATATATATATATATATATATATATATATATATATATCATCATCATCATCATCATCATGTGCCATATATGTTGGCTTTGGCGATCATGTTCTTCCACAATCTTCTGTCTTCAGTGCATCGTATTAGTTCTGTTGTTGACTGTTTTCCATGCCATGACACCAAGCTATCCAGTATTTTCTCACTTTGTCGTCCGCAATCTCTCTTTCCTTTTATTTTGCCAGTTGTAACCACGTATACCAACGTTCCTATTATCATCATGTGCCCACAAAATGTTGTTTGTTTCTTTTTCATGTTTTAATGAGTTCCTTTTTTTGCTGACCTCTTTGAGAATTTCTTCATCGATCATTTTAGCTGCCCAGCTAACTTTCAACATTATTCTGAGAAATCCCATTTATGTGACCTCTAATCGTCTTTTCATTGGTTTGTCTACTGTCCAAAATTCGCTTCCATAAGTCAGAATTTGTTATATATAGCACCGTTGAACTATCTTTCTTACTTCTATTGACATAGATTTGTTGCATAAGATACTTTTCATTTTCTGAAATGCTATTTTGGCCTGAGTTATTCTGCTGTTTTTTTATGTGGTGCATCTTCTATCTGATGTTATTATTGTGCCCAAATATTTGACATGAAACAACTTAATGTGACCTTTAAAGTTCAAACAAAAGATGAGATCAAGACCTGGGAAATAGAGGACACTGCAGCAGGATCAAAACAGTTTCAGCTGAGCCATCGCATTCTTTCAGCCTCCGTCTTCTTTCTTCATCCTTGATTTGTATTGCTTTTAATTTGAAATGTTATCATGAGCCTTTTTATATGTATTCTTCACGTATTTCGATTATCTTGAAGTTTCCCCAAGTTTTGCTATTAATGTAAAATTCACCAATATTACAGATGCCGCTGCATCTCAATGTTCGCTTCAACATAGGTCACTTACTATCTATAAGCTCTGAATACAATATTTACCCCTGGAGACGATTGTTGATCATTCCTCTAGCTTAACCTCTAACCACCGTAATCTTCGATATGCGATGATTGACATAAAGGAATGAAGCGTAGAAGGATGCAGGTCTTCCCCAGTTGTTACCTTATTTTGCCATTTCATGTTCAGCGTCAGCGCACGTAATAACTACATAGTCTTAACTCGTGGCTTAAAATGGTTGTCCAAGTTTTAAGTCAACATAGGATTGTGCTACGGACAAAGGTTTGATACATTAGAGAGTTTGTCATTAATGTTAATATCGTGTTTTAACATTCCTATTAATTTGCCAAACATGTTGGTTGTCTTGCCATTTCAATTATTCATGTTTTCCTCCAGGAATAGGAGTGGGCTATAATTGTTTTCTTTGCGTGCATTATACTCCAAAAGTGTTGTTTCCTGAAGGACTGCAATGTATACCTACAGTTGACACAGTGCTATGTCTATGGAGGATACTTTTAAAATATTGTTTGACAAGTCTAGTTTGACAAGTATAGTTTGACAAGTCAGTTTGACAAGTGTAATTTGTCAAGTCCGGTGTGTGCGGTCTTACACCCAATGACATTAATACAGCTGTATAACATCAATTTAGAAAACAAGTAACATACTTTTCATATTTTGAAAAATAATCTGAAGATGGTATCATAAATTCAAACAAGGGTATGCCATTCAGCCACGCAAACCCAATAGTGCGACAGCTATCCACTATACACCGCGACAAAACAAAACATATAATAACAAAGAAGAACCCTAGGCGGAGTATAATCATTGACACATTGCTAAACATCTATCAATTATCAGTGCTAAACATGATCCTTTGACAAGAATACAAGAACCCTTGCCTCCACTGAGATAAGATGCCTGAGAAAGGCGCTTGGAGTAACCAGATGAGGCAGAATCGAAATGAAGTCATAAGAGAAAGAGTAGCATTGGGCAAAACCTAAACTACAAACTAAGACAAATAAACTGGTTTATCTACAAAGAATGACGTGTGATTCCTTACCATACATCGCACATATAATAAACAAGGATAGCATAAGTGCAAATGGAAGGTCCAGAGTAAGATGAACAGATAGCGGCAACAAAACTTTACAACATCAACTGGCCATGATTGAAGCCGCTAGAAGGGAGAGAACCGGAACTTTTTATCTCACTTGACACACGAATGAGTACAAGAGGGAGTGAGAACAAAGGAAAAGAGAAGTATAAAGTGAGGTTGAGTTTTTGTTTGCTGATAAGATTTAGACACATCACCTGAGTAAGCAATTAGGTTACAATTATCTACTTCTAGTGAAAGAATACAGAGATTGAGAAAGATGAAGCCTGAAGTGTATTTCTTTCGAGAATTAAATACATTTTTGCTTGTAATGTTAGCCCATGCACTATAGGCGTGTATTAATACATGATAATTGAAATAGAGTCCTTTCCTGTATGTTTTGGTGGCTACATATCCCTAATTTCTATGGCAGTAGATCAATACTTGACACGTGGACTTCCGGTTTCAAGATGGCGCGGTCATGTTTGCGTTCACTGTTACGTTTTTTTTGCCGAAGAGATGGTTAATTCTATCTTTCTAATGCAGATACCCGATCGTCATCAAGCTACTGTAAGCAAAATAAAGATAAAACAAACTCTAAAGATAGATACTTGTAATGTGAGAGCACTCATGCAGAAGGTTAAAATGGAACACATTATACAAGAAATGAAAAAAATGGGTTTACATCTACTGGGACTTTGTGAAATGAGATACACCGGATCAGGGAAGATGTATTGTGATAAACATAAAATAATCTATTCTGGAGGTACTGAACACCAAAGAGGAGTAGGTATCATCTTGGATGCAGAAAGAGCAAGAGAGGTGAAAGGCTTTTACCCAATATCTGACAGTGTCATTTTGTGAAATTGAATGGAAAGCCAATAAACATAAAACTCATACAAGTGTATGCACCAATAGCAGACAGTCTAGAGGAAACAATTGATACATTTTACGGCGAGTTAAATGATGCACTTCATGAATGCAAACCACATGAAAACACCACAGTTGTAGGGGATTTTAATGCAAATGTAGGAAAGGAAATAGTTGAGGAGGTAGTTGATCATTATGGCTTAGGCGAGAAAAAGAGCGCTAATTTCCAATATTAGGAAGAAACAATCATCATTTTTTGGCCATGTAATGAGAAGAGAACAACTGCAATATATTGTAAGAACTGGACAAATTGAGGGACGAAGAGATATAGGGAAGCAAAGAAAAAAAAATAACAGACAGCTTAAGAGAATGGCTTGGCAGAATGTCAACAACAGAAATGATAAAGAACTGTAGAGATCGAAAGTTGTAGAGAGACATCATCACCTACGCCAGTAGGCCCGGTAGTCTATGATGATGATAAATGTAGATAAGGTAATTGATAACAAGTTCCACTGTTGGGGTCTTCGTCGGTGAAGCTGATGACGTGCATGTGATCTGAAATCATCTACACTGTTGGCAATAGTGTCGGTGAAGCTGATGAACGATGACGCTGATGACATGCATGTGATCTGAACCCTCTACACTCAACAGTGTTCGCAATAGTGTCGGTGAAGCTGATTAACGGTGAAGATGATGACGTGCATGTGATCTGAAATCCTCTACAGTGTTCGCAATAGTGTCGGTGAAGCTGATGAACGGTGAAGCTGATGACGTGCATGTGATCTGAAATCCTCTACAGTGTTCGCAATAGTGTCGGTGAAGCTGATGAACGGTGAAGCTGATGACGTGCATGTGATCTGAAACCCTCTACAGTGTTCGCAATAGTGTCGGTGAAGCTGATGAACGGTGAAGCTGATGACGTGCATGTGATCTGAAATCCTCTACAGTGTTCGCAATAGTGTCGGTGAAGCTGATGAACGGTGAAGCTGATGACGTGCATGTGATCTGAAATCCTCTACAGTGTTCGCAATAGTGCCTTCTGTGTTTACTGCAGTGTACGTCATCATTAGAATACCAATCAATATGACGGATAGGCGGCAGGAACTGTTAAAGACTTTCTGAAAAGTGTTCCTTGTTGGAGTTTCCTCATATTCCAATTCCGACCTGCTGTCGGAGTTACTGAGTTTATTGCTCTGTGCTCACAGTGAACTGTGGCTTTCATCCGTTTTGATCGTGTTTCGATATTCCGATCGCTTACGATCTTCTTTTCTTCTACCTTTCATTCATTGCCGTTGGCGTCGAGGGGAGATACAATATGCGATTCTTTGCTCTTCTGTTAGCCTCTTCTGGTGTTATCCCTCCTAGTGATTCTAGTATTGTCTTTATCCATCTCTTTCTCGGTTATGTAATGTCTGTGTTTGTATGATCACTATTGTTTCTCTATTATTTTGGCTGTGAGTACAGTTGTGTGTATGTTACCTTATCCTTTGCCGCTGTGCTAGTTCTGTCGCAGAGTAAGGGATGTTGTTTATGTTACCAGTGCTTGCCCGTGCACTGTGAACACTGTTGTCCGTGATCCGTTTTCTAATCATGTTGTTTCTCTACATTTTTGTTGTTTTCACACACAAACTGCTTACGATGAATGACGATATCGTATGACGGGCAACAGATGGCTGTGTTCACTTTATGTGCGGTTCTGCCTTATGTCTTTTGACGTGTGCTGAGACTGATAGTATGGTGACTGCAGCAACCTTTCTTTGTTTGGGAGATGAGATGTTAATTCGAATGATTTCCCTGGCACGGGCGGTTGAGCAATTATGGATTTTAATTCGTTTGCAGTGATACGGGGGCCTTTTATAACTTAACCATAACTATGACACGTCACTGACCATTTAAAACCCCTTTTTTTCGAAACCACCGATAACCAGGTTAGTGGTTCGTGTGTGGAGATGTCCCTTATTTAGGAAATGTAATTTAGCATACCCACATTTGACATGAGCTCCTTTTGTACTCAATATTGTAATTAACTGATTTAAAATGACTGTATCCATAGGTTGCAAACATAACATATAGCGACGTAAATCCTCATATTGATGTAAGTTTTGCGACGTAGCATAAGCTAGCAGTATCGATTGTAAACATTATCTAAACTGTGGGAAATGTACAACTAGACTACCAGTCTATTATATTGTAATTACGATACAGTTGTTGAAGTCTGACTAATTATGTTAGTCTTTACCATCATTGGGTGCCGACTTCACATCGAAGGTTGGCTACCATGGTGGTTCATTGTATAGCTTGTTGTTTTGATGGTGAATGTTATCATATGTTTCATTTGGTTACCATTTTGATGTTATCTGTCCACGTTAGTCTATGTCTGTCTTTGCCTATGCTACCTTGCAATGCCCCTTCCAAGATGTTATTTGGTAAGGCGCTGTGTCTCTTTACATGTCCCAAGAGTGTCAGTTGCCTTTCACAAATTGTGTTAAGTAATTCTGTTTTAGGTGTAAGGCAGGGGTGCGTACTCCCCCCCCCCCACATGTTTATTACATACAGGGACTATATATGGTAGTTAGCAAGCCCATCAGAGACAGAGAAGATCAACGAGCTTTTACTTGCAGACGATCAGGCACTAATACATGAAACA
This sequence comes from Megaustenia siamemsis, assembly GCA_032433765.1. Lineage (NCBI taxonomy): Eukaryota > Metazoa > Mollusca > Gastropoda > Stylommatophora > Ariophantidae > Megaustenia > Megaustenia siamemsis. Next base: position 35,634,559 of record JAVIAB010000101.1, read on the forward strand.
ATAGAGGACCTACAAGAACACTTAAACAAACTCAACGGTACAGACACAAGATACAACACGAAAATCAACATCAACAAAACAGAAGTCATGAATGTCGTTAAAAAAATAGTGGAATTTAAATTCAAATACCTAGGAAGTTTAGTAACAACCGATACTTCACAAACAGCAGAGATAGACTCAAGATGCATCAAAGCTTGTCAAATCATGGAACAGTCATACCTACTATTGTCCAACAACGAAATGACTGTAGAGGCAAAACATACACTGTACAATACAATCTTCATCCCAACGTTCTGCTAGCAATGCTAGACCTGAACCCTAGGAGCAAGAACAATAAGAAAAAATAACCTGTACTGAGATGAAATGTGTCAGACAAATGACAGGAAACAGTCTGAGAGATCAGAAGTGAAGAACTGAGAAAAAAGCAAGGAATAGCCCCTATATAGAATATATTTTAAAACAAAAAAAGATACAATGGTTTGATCAAGTGACAAGGTAGAAAGATCAACACACAACACAACGACTCTTCAAAAAACGTTGTGGAAATACCAGGCCCAAGGGTCGACCATGAAAAAGATGAATCGAGGAAATATTAGAAGCACTAGGAAACATAACATCATGAGAGGTGAACAGATGAGCAAAAGACTGCACAATATATCTCCCCTCGACGCTGAAAGACATATGAGGAAGGAAAGAAGAAGACAAAGAACAAGTTCTGTTTCTTTTATTGTACGCTGATTTATGGATCTTCCTTGTTTGTCTTCTTTTGTCCACCCATTTTACCCATGTATCTATATATCAGCGTGTCAAAGGCTTCAATGTTGTGCTCTGATTTCTTAGTGAATGTCCATGCAGTAATGTTGAATAAATATATAAATCTGCAATTCGTTTAAACTGATCTACGTGGCTTGCGTTGGGGTAATTATGATGTGACATAATTTATTAAATTCTTATCTACTTTCACACTAAACTACATCATCATCATCATCGTGTGCCTTCTCCGCAACGAAATTTGGATACCATAGATCGCCATTCTACTCTGTTTCTTGCTTTGATGGTGCAGGCTGTCATAGATTGACTTGTCCATCTTTTAATGTTACTCGTCCATGTTAGTCTTGGTCTGCCTCTGCCTCTGCCTCTTTTACCTTGTATTTTTCATTCCAATATTACTTTGGATTTACAAAAATAAGTTGAGAACAAAACCTACTTCTGTATCATCATCATATACCATACCGGTTAGCGTATGCGATCATGTCCTACAATCTTATATCTACAGTGCATCGTATCAGTTCTGTTGTTGACTGTTTTCCATGACATAACACCAAGCTATACAGTATTTTCTCTCTTTGTCGTCTGCGATCTCTCTTTCCTTTTATTTTGCCAGTTGTAACCAAGTATGCCAACTTTTCTCTACTCATGATGTGCCCGAAAAATGTAGATTGTTTCTGTATGTTTTTAGGAGCTCCCATTTTGCCTCTTTGAGAACTTCCTCATTGGCCTCTTTAGCTGTCCAGGGAACTTTCAACATTCTTCTGATAAATCCGGTCTCTGTGGCCTCTAATCATGTTTTCATTTGTTTACCTATTTTCCAGGATTCGCTTCCATATGTCAGAATTGGTTCTATATAGCACCGATGAACTCTCTTTCTTCTTCTATTGACATAGATTTGGTGCATAAGATACTTTTAATTTTTTTAAATGCTATTTTGGCCTGAGCTATTCTGTTTGTTATTTATGTGGTGCATCATTAATATGATGTTATAATTGTGCACAAATATTTTTGTCGCATTGCATTTGTTTCAGATTTGTGCTGTTTATTTTTATGCTACATGACAGTGATTGTTTCTTCGATATGACCATTACTACTGTTTTCTTACTATTCAGATAGAGAGATTCCTTGTTTCTTTCTTTTACTATTATGTTTATTATTTCTTGTAGTTCGTCCATAACTACCGTATAAATTTGTTTTAATAGCTAAATACACATAATTAACAGATCATTGTATGTGTGCTTCAAAGACTACACCAAATATATTTAACAAAATACAACATTAAATGCTGAAATAATATCTCGAAGACATACATACTTATGATGAAGACATATGTCTAATATATGTATCACATACTAGCAAAAGACAAACAGTGATAAATACAAGAGATAACACTGCACCTACTGATTTTTTTTATTTAGAGTCAGACAGGGTTAAATCCCATCATCACCTATGTTGAAAATGTATGCTAAGAAAGTCTTCAAGATCGCATGGAAATGCCAGGTTTAAATGTCATATTTAAATGTTAGTTTAAATGTCAGGTTTAAATGTTAGTTTGGTACATGGTGCGACCATGCTCAACACCAGATGCTGCATTATGTGTAACCTAAAACATGTTGATTGCAACTTAATACTGGTAGCAATTCTAAAATAACGCAAAACTTGTTTAAACTACGGTCAATCACAAAATATGGTTTGCGCATGAATATAAAAAAAAAACACACTATTTTCTTCTTCAATAAAAGAATATAACAGACACATACACACACCATACACGTGAATTTAAAGACAGAAGAAAAGTACCTAAAGGGAGTGTACATATTCAACTATTGTTGGCATGTCATAACAAATGGTGGAAAATAAAAGACAGAAATAAAATTAGGAATGATAAAATGCTTGAAAACATGACATGTATTCTCCCATCAAAGCAATTAAGACAAGAATTGAAATGTAAAAAAAATTGAAGAGACTTTGATTGGCAATGAGCGATTGTCTGTACATTGCACCATGTGTGATGAAAACATTCAGAAACGAAGGTTGTCCAGCTATCTCAGCAATGACAAGAAATCGACATATGGATAGAGATGAAACTGCGATGAGTCTCTCAAGAATTTACAAAAAGTGAATTAAAGACTACGTCACTTCGTGGAGAATCTGTGTATACTGTCGACAACTGTGGCGAAGTAGCTTTCCCAGAAGCCAAATGTCACAGATGAACCCAGCATTGTCGTCACATGAACAATACGCATTACAATAAATATATAGATAATGTAATATATATAAATTAAATTTAGCATCTTGTGTGGCTACCGGGACCCACACCCCTCTCAAGTTGTGGGCAATAACGAAAACATAATATGCTACCTCATGAGGAGACTTAAGAGGTTTGGATCATCGCCAGTGCAGTTAAGTAGGATGTGCACGGAGCAACATAGTCAACGGAATTTATCGATGCATTTTGTAAAATGTTGTGACAAGTGTTGGAGCGGATATGGGTAAATCCTGACTGCAATGAAACTGGTTACGTGAATAGAACAGAAATAATTGTAGATAGACTATCTATAGTGCAACAATATTAAAACAGTTAAATGAATTTAAATATTTGGGAACTGTGTTAACCTCAGATGGAAGATGTACAAAAGAGGTGAGATGCAGAATAGCTCAGGCAAAAGCAGCTTTTAAAAAATTGATGAAAATACTATGCAATCCATTTTTGACAAAAAAACAAGTAAAAGAGTTCTTAAATGTTACGTAGAGCCAGTCTTAACATATGGATGTGAGTAATGGACAATAGGACAACAAACAAGAAAATCACTGGAGTCTGTAGAAATATGGTTTTACAGAAGAATGTTGAGAATACCATGGACAGCTCAGAAGAGTAATGAAGAGGTTCTGAGAGAGGTCAAAGCAAAAAGAGAGATAATTTCCAATGTTAGGAAGAGACAATCATCATTTTTTGGCCATGTAATGAGAAGAGAACAGTTGAATATATTATTACAGCTGGACAAATTGAGGGACGAAGAGATAGAGGGAAGCAAAGAGAAAAGATAACATTCAGCTTAAGAAAGTGGCTTGACAGATGGTCAACAACAGAAATGATAAACAGCTGCCGAGATCGAAAGTTGTGGAGAGACATGATCACCTACGCCACTAGGCCCGGTACTTGATGATGATGATAGACTATCTAGTCTAGTAGTTTTCTGGGAATCACGACAAGGGTGAGGTATCTGCATCACTTGGCGTGACATAATGGAAGAAAAGAAATGTAATGTTCATTTTCAAAATACCATTTCAGATAATATGGTCATACTTAAGGTTGAACTTATATTTATTTATTTTACCTTTTCTTTCTTTTTTTGTTGTTGTTGAAAATACTTATAACAGGTTCGTCTGTGCTTACTTAAATGTATAGTTGCTAAATGTTATGTGACATTTTTTTTTATTACAGGCTGCAGTGTGGGGGGATAATGTAAGTGACGGGAAATATTTACAATGATTATTATAGAAATACATCTTAATATGTTACAGACGCATTCGAAAATAAATGTCTAAGGAAAATACTTGGTATAGAATGGAACGAATTCAAAACAAACGAGGAAATTAGAGAAATCGCCAATCAACCACTAATATCTTCAGTAATAAAGAAAAGACGATGGTCATACGTTGGACATGTGATGAGAAGAGATAATAATCGAATAGCAAAGCAAGCCCTCATATGGGAAACAACAGGTAAAAGAAAAAGAGGAAGACCCAGGGAGACACTGAGAAGAACATTGATGAGAGAGGCAAGAGCAGCAGGAATCGGCTCCCTCAATGAGATAGAACTGCTTGCACAGAACAGAGACAGATGGCGAGATTTGATAAAATATCTTTAAAAGAAAACTGCTAGAACAAAAATTCATATAGGAGAAGGTGTATCTTGGTCTACGCCCTATGGGCCGGTTACGGCTCGAAAGGTCAATAGAACATAGAACATCTTAATACATGGCTACGCGTACTTATACAACATGCTTTTCTTATTACTACTGTGGATATACATAACGTGAGTGGTACGACCATGTTTAACATTCGTCAATGTCCGGAAGGTATGCTTCTTCGAAGTTTAGGAAGAAAAAAGAGAAGTAGAGAAACAAAGAAGAGTTAGGGAGGTTGAGGGAGGACAGTGATAATGAAGGAGAATGTCAACATTTCAAAACCTCTCTGGCAGTTGAGATCATCAGAGAAACAAACACATTAGGTTTGAAGACAGCATTGACGAATGGGGGGTGTCTGGTTCCTTAGATTCTCCGGCAGTTGATAAACATAGAGAAAAGAACAGGTTGGAATTCCCCATGAAATAATGAACTTGTCTAGTTATTCAGACTCTCCTAAGATGATATCATAGAAAGTGTATGAGGTTGCTGGTTTCTGAGCGAGAAACAACGAGTTATTACAAGTATCAATTTGTTAGAACTCATTGATTGTTATAGCAATCATGCTTGGACGATGTTTGATTTACTTTGTACGACCTATAGTTCAGAAACTAAATACTCACATATGTAATTACTATTATTATATTAATACTATTATTTTACTATTTATTACTAAGACTATTATTTACAAATACGAATAGTAGACATAAGAATAAGCACCATGTCATACCACAAAGTATTGGCATTTTCTATAAACGTTGGAAAGATTGATGAGTAAAGTAAAGTATGATAACCGTAACAGAAGAAATTAAACATTATTAAACGTGAATCTATTGAGTGACAGAATGCAAGAAATAAACAAATAATGTTACTGGAATCATTGAATGCAAGAATGCGTTTGTCGAGCGTATAATGGTATGGTCTATAGCTAACGAATGCAGTACAGAACATATACAGGAATCCTTAAGATAACCGTGATAGTGACATCTTAATGAAATAATTGGGAGAAAAGATGGACATAGATCATAAAGGAGCACCATGAACGGATGGCAAGAGTGATCATGTGCATTCAATGGTTGCGTGTGGAGGTGAGTTAGTGTAAAATGCATACAAATCACACACATACGAAGATACTGCGAAGTTGATGAAAAGATGATGAAAAAAGGTAAGAAGAGGTATGGTTGCATCGTTACTGTTGTCCCTCGCCTACATAACACTGCACCCAATATCACATTTTCTACAATTTGTCTGCGTGAGTTCATAGCTTTCCTTTTCAACAAATATCTATGAATATTAAATTTAGTAGTTTACCAGTCACGTGACGTTTCTATGCCACACTTTATCATAGACCACATTATATCACATAATCCCTAATTGTTTAATGAAAGAACATAATCCTTGTATTTTCTTCTGCTTGCTGCTTGCTTGCTTGCGTTCGCCCGATGACTAAAGCATTCTAGAGTATTCGTGGCCTGTATAATTCCTCTTCGTCATCAGTCCTTAAAAGGACGTAAGGTGGGCGTGTCTGCGTTGTGCTGTGGTTTGCAGTATATATGTTATATTTGTGCCTTTCGGCCCAACACATCCGACTTCAGGATGACATTTTTTAGTACCGGGTTGTCTTCCCTCTTCGATCCCTGCAAGCTTGGCCAGACTAGACAGGTTAGTCTTTTACTGGAGGCACCACGGAGAGGTGGAGCAGGGTCTGGATGGTTTTGGTTCACCGATCCTGGCGCAAGCCATCAGCTGTGGGTCGCTGACAACTTTCAGCTCTGGTGATGGTAGGCGCGCCTTCCCCTCCATTTTTTTTTCTTCTGAAGTTAACAATAAATTGTGATAAGAGCCACTCTACCTTATCGAATCGAACCGCACTCTTACTGTCTATGGATGTCAACGGTTTTCTGTTTATATTTTTTGTCTATTTTATTACATTTTATTATTTACAATTCTTATTGTATTGGATATGAGTGGATTAAAACCGCACTAGCATGAGTTCTATATTGTCTGCTAAAATGTTTCCAAATTTTCAGTTCTACATATTTACTTATAGTGTATCTTTTAAGATTTAATTTATAGAGATTATATAGTATCAATAAACGCACAGTGTATTCCAATGTGATTTCAAACCAGTGCTAATTTTTTGGTTGAAAACCATGAACAATAAACAAAGAGAATCAGTGGCCTATATCATAATTTGAAATGTTTATTTTTTTTAAGATGCTAAAGTTATTGCAAAGAACTAAAAATTCCAACGAGATGGTACTAAAAGTGGCAGAGGCAGACCAAGACAAACATGAGCGAGTAACACCAAAAGATTGCAAGTCATCCTATGACAAACTGCATTATCAAAGCAAGAGAGAGAGAGAGAGAGAGAGAGAGAGAGAGAGAGAGAGAAAGAAAGAGAAAGAGAGAGAGAGAGAGAGAGTAGAATGACGCTTCGTAGTAGCCATACTTCGATGCGAATTATGCATTCAATGATATGATGATCATATTGTATACGCCAACCGGTATGGCTACGACAGTGACGTTATGAAGAATGTTAATGATTCAACATGCCGGACAGCACTTTGGCTACTTGAAGTGTTTACCTCAAATTGCACTTTAAACGATATAGTTAAAAGAGAACATTTGTTCTTAGTATTATTATACAGAAAACACTAGGGTGAGAAACAACACGACAGGTATAAGCGCACGATCCGAGTCTGAGGGACACGCTCAGAAGGGACGTCTGGCGAGATACAATGCACAACAATGGGTTGTGTGCAAGGTTGAAGACTAGATAACAACAATTGTCGAACATAGAGAGTTTAGATATTGCTAAGACATCCACACATTTCTATGTCAGCTAAACAACAGATGATAAATAGCACTTTCATACCAACTTTGTGCTATGAAAGTCAAACATGGACCCCTTCTAGATCACAATTAAGAAAGATCAATACATATGAGATGCGATGCTTGAGAAACTAACCAACAACACAAGAAGATATAGAATAACAAATGAAATCATAAGAAAAATGGTAGGAACAAAACCCTGCCAATAAAATGTAGAACAACAACAACTTAAATGGTTTGGCCACCTGGTCAGAATGAATACTCACCAATAACCATCATGGGCGTTCTTCTCAAGAATGCAAGGAAAAAGACCAAAAGGAAAACCCAGAAGAAGATGGATAGATGCAGTGATAGAGACATGTACCAACAAAGGAAAATCACTAATACATACAGTTCGAGCAGCTCAAGATATATAAGCATGAAAGATTGTATGGGTAACAGAGACAAACGGTTGTGTTATAGGAATTATATATATACACATATGTATGTTTCATGGAAGCACATCGACAAGATTACCAGGGTATTTTATATCATGTCAATTTATTTTTAATTTAAAGAAGTTTAATATTTCCTGTAATGTCATGCCCGTGATCATCTGTCAACTGTACCAGAAACGTTGTACAACTGGAAACGTTGGTAAATGATCGGATGGTGGTCTCTCCGACATCTCACAGGATGCAGACATTACAGTGGTTACCTATTCAATTATTCAGACAAACGCAGTCTCCATATCTGGACCGCTGACACCTTCATCTTCTCAAGCTCCAATCACGACTGCTGTCATTTCACTATTGACAACTCCCTCTTCCCCCTCTCTCTCTCTCTCTCTCTCTCTCTTATGGGCAATGATATCGCTTTGCTGCCTAGAATGATTCTATTTTTTTTCTTCCATGTAATCAGAAGAGAACTGATGGAATTTATTGTAACAACTGTGAAAATTCAGGGACGGAGAGATAGAGGGAAGCAAAGAGAAAAGATACCAGGCAGCTTAAGAGAATGGCTTGGCAGAAGGTCATCAACACAAATCATACATAACTGTCGTGATCGAAATTTATGGAGAGACATGATCACCTAAACCAGCAGGCCTGTACTTGATGATGATGGTGATACTACGTCATTTCAACATTATCTTTCCCTCTCGATTTTATCCTTATAGTTCATTTTTAACACTAACCAGAAGATTGCTGATTTTACGTAGTTCTGTATTTTAAGTCCGTAAAATGTTGGATTCCTTTTGAAGGATGTTAATGGTTTGAAGCGTTGATGTCTCACAATCTCATTTATTTAATAGTAAAGCTAAAACACACATTTTTAAAAAGATTTTTTCGGCAGCTATTGTAAAACAGCCTTTCATAGGACGAAAATGAAAAATAAAATTAAGACAGGAATTTCATTATAAATTTAGACTAAATTAAAAACCTAATGCATTCTTTGAATGTCTATCAGATAACGGAAAAAATGACAGTACGTAGTGCAATCGAAAATTGTCAATATTGTAAATAAAGAAAGCAATAGTTTAATATGTTTATGAAATATCGCTTATGTTTCCATATGTTCTGAGACAATGTTTTGTAATTGACTTAGTTGGGATTATTATTGTTGGTAATGTATATGATATGGAGGTTGATCGATGGCTTGACAAGCTGTCATTGTAAAAAGCATTGTTATGGAAACAGAACCATAGATTTTAAAAGCAGTGATCTCTGCAATCTGTGCCATTTTGGCACGCAAGGTTTCTGTTTTTGAGATTGTAATTCTGTCCTATGTGCCGTCTTCGGCTCGAAATGACAATAAATAGAATGTATATGACATTTATATGATTGATATTGGGAATATGGTTACCGATTTTGAGGCGATCATACAAAATCAACAGTTATTGTTATCTTTGAGTTGGACTATTGTAATAGTTACAATATGAACACATGGCAAGGCAAACGTAACATTGTGACACACGTGAGCAATTAATACAAATTGTCAACTTTTAATAAATCACAAACAAGAGAATTCATCATGGTATATTTTAGCAAGACGGACGAGTAGCATTCTGTCCATGTTACCCATCTAAATAAAACGTCGGTATCTTCATTGTCAGGGGAGTACATGCAATAGTTGTCAGTCAGCAGTATTTATCAATATTCGTCATAATCATCATGTGCCGTACCGGTTGGCGTTGGCGATCATGCCCTTCCACAATCTTCAATCAACAGTGCATCGTGTGAGTTCTGTTGTTGACTGTTTTCCATGCCATGACTCCAAGCTATCCAGTATTTTCTCTCTTTGCCGTCTGCGATCTCTCTTTCCTTTTATTTTGCCAGTTGTAACCAAGTATTCCAACAATCCTCTCCTCATGATGTGCCCAAAAAATGTTGATTGCTTCTTTCTGATTTTTTTAAGAGCTCCCTTTTTGTGTTGGCCTCTTTGAGAACTTCCTCATTGGTCTTTTTATCTGTCCAGGGAACTTTCCACATTCTTCTGAGAAGTCCCATCTCTGTGGTCTCTAATCGTCTTTTCATTTATTTGTCTATTGTCCATGATTCGCTTCCATAGGTCAGAAGTGGTTCTTTGTAGCCTCTATGGACTCTCTTTCTCATTTCTATTGACATAGATTTGTTGCATAATATATTTTTTCATTTTCTGAAATGCTATTTTGGCCTGAGCTATTCTGCTTTTTATTTATTTTTTTTGCGTCTTCCATGTGACGTTTATCACTATACCCAAGTATTTCGAACGTTGCACTTGTTTCAGATGTGTCTTGTTATCAATATTACTATCTCTACTTCTATTGATAATAAGGTTTGCATGTGAACAATAACGTCATCATTCTTCTGCTTCGATGTTCATCTCTCCATGGACATTTGAAATTTCAGGATGATGAATTACCTCCATGACACATGTCGTCAGTAAGATGTAATCTGCGATCATTTTAAAGTTCAGAATGATGAGTTATCTCCATGACACATGTCGTCAGTAAGATGTCGTCTAAGATCATTTTATAGCTCCGAATGATGAGATACCTCCATGACACATATCGTCAGTAGGATGTCATCTAAGTGCATTTTAAATTTCAGGATGATGAGTTATCTCCACGACACATGTCATCAGTAGGGTGTCATCTAAGTGAATTTTAAACATATAATTGCATGTTGTCATGGAGCATGATAACAAATAAGAACTGGGTAGAGCTAAAATGGAAGCAAAACCTGTAAAATGTACCAATTTTTGTTACAGTGACAGTTAATGTCAAATGAAACATCCACAACAGGGTCAGCCCACTTGTTGTACACATTCTCGTCAAAGCGCAGGAGCAAGAAGAAGTTTGCATGAATAATCTGCCAACAAAATTTACAATTTTGAATTGTCAGTTAGTTAATGTATGAAATAAGGGAGTATGATTATTGTAAAGTAATGTATGTCATGTATTTAATTACATTGTTTAAGTGTGTTTAAAAGACCATGTCAATGTTTGCAGCAGAATCACATGATGTCGACTAATTCTACTTCACTGTAAACCAAATCTTGGTTTCGAATACTTGACCAATACAATTTTTGTCTACTCATAAACAAATCACACGTATGTATATGCAAACCATACACAGCGAGGACAAAATGGCCACTTACTGTGCCATCACCATCGTGTGCCTTACCGGTGCCCGTTGCGATCATATACTCCCACAATCTTCTTATCCACAGTACATATATACATAATATTAAAATAGCAATGTTTGTGATTATTTGAATTTTATAAAAAAAATATATACAGGATGTTTCTAAAGTCGCAGTGCAGTGAATTTATACTCTCGGAAGAAAAAACGTCACGTCACACAAATTGTAAAATAAATGGTATTATTCAAATATAATTGACTGCTATCGGCGAGCTTATAATGGGTAATGTTGGTATTAACACAATAAAGTTGTGTTATAGTCCGTTCAGATTCGTTTGCCGAGATGTTATGATTTATAATTCAAAAAGTTCTTGATGATTTCACATGATTTTTGGCATACGGTGTTAAAATGTCCATGTCACGAGAACATATGTGTTACTCGATGTCTAGCTATAACGGTTTTCTTAAAGCGGCGAATTCCTTTGATCTTTGCCCATGTAACTATTATTTTGACCCTAATCAAAATGTTTTACAGTAATCTAGTGCAACGATGACCCATAGGCGTGTCCATAAAATTTTACTTGGTGGCAAGTATACAAATTTTAAATTATATATAGAACTTTTGTTCGTAGAGTCAATTTGATATAGTTCCATGCTCTTGGTGTGAGTTTCCCAAATGTTGTCGCTGCCTTTCAAATACGTACATTTAGTTCCTCATCTAAGGAAAGTGTGGCTGTAATAGTGGATCCAAGATAGCTGAACTTCTGTACTGACTCAAGCAGGCTTCCATTCAAAGTAATGGTTGTTGGTTTGCTTATAACATATTTTTGATTGCTTGGATGGTCTTGAACAATAAACTGTTTAACAAATCAACTAGGAAATTTTGCAAATCAAACTATTTATCTGTAGACTTAATCAGAGTAATGATCATTCAGAATCAGACGAGTCAAATAGGTCGATTACTGCTTTCGGCTGAACAAACAACAAACCATCCTTTTTCCAATATTCCTCTTCTTGTCGTAACACATGATCCTCACATTTTACCCAGTAGTCTTTATTTATATTTGATAGAGCCTGATTTGTAAGTGTCTCAACATCGCATAATTTGAAAGTTTTATTTGTATATGCTACGTGTCCTTTAACTTTTGCCCAAACTAGTTCTATAGGATTTAAGTGTGCATGATATGGAGGTAGTCTCAAACATCTATGGCCATGTTCTTGAATTAACTTGTCTATTTTAAATATCTTTGTACGTTGTGTCTGTTTTACAAGGCTAAGCAATTCTGGTTTCAAGTAGCTGTCGTTAACTTGTATGTGTTCTTTTATGAGCCACGTTTTGATTGCATCTTTTGTATTTGATGATGTTGGGATTCTATCTTCTACGTTAACTACGTTATGGTATGAAGCATTGTCCATTATCAGACAAGAAGGTCGATCTAATATTGGAAGGATACTTTTCTCGATCCAGTCTTTAAATATGTGCCCATTCATTTCGGAGTGGTAGTCTCTATTGTCTATGGATTTTGAAATGAAAACGAGATGAGCATTCTGCAACAACCCATTATGTCTGCTACCTGCATGTGCAACTATCAAACGTTGCCCTTTACTGCTTGGTACTGATCTTTTAATACTTCCATCTGCTAACTGCCATTCCTTTTCATTTGTATGATGAGCGTTGATCCAAGTTTCATCTAAATAAACAATATCATAATCATTTTCGCGCATTTCCTTCACTTCACGTAAATACTTGCTTCTAAGAGCTACTAGATGTGGCTTCTCACAAATAATGTTTTTTCCACCAGCATACTTTCTAAAGGTGAAGCCTGCACTTCTTAATATTTTCCATAATGAAGTTTTTGATATTTCAATGTCGTTGTTAGTTTTCAGCCAAAGCTTCAACTTTCTAAGTGTCACTTCTTCGTTTATATCAAACATTCGACAGATTTCTCTTTTTACTAGGTCCTTATCAAAACTGTCTAACGTTTCTTTCCTTCCTTGCTTTCTTGCATTTGTTGGCAATAAATATCCGCTTCCTTTAACTATTCGATCAAATGAACGTTTACACAAACCTAAAATATGCATTGTTCTCTTCTCAGGGTTTGATAAAGAACAATAAAGATGTCCCTTTTTACGCTCTCTGCAGAAGTATTGATAATTCTTTATAGCAATGTTATGCTCAGTAAAATATTTTGCCTTTATATTCATTCTCCCATAGACTTGCAGAAGATAATATGGATAGTGCCGCCTCCTTTCTGTAAATATTGAGATTTGCCTCTGAATTATGACTCGAACTCGAGTCTACGGCCGTGATTTTGACGTCACATAATTTCCGGTTTCGGCTAAAATGTCATTTTGTGCTAAACGGGAAATTTCATATGTAACATTTCTTTATAAAAATTTATAGTGGAAACATAACTATTTTAGGACGGTGCGCATTCAGCCGTGAAGGTCATGCCTATATGTTAAAGAATCAGCTGTGAAATGTAAGCATCTACATAATCCCGCCGGTGTTTATAATATCGATTAACTTTTTTTTAATATAGGTTAAATAAGGCATCTTTGAAACTGGATCACATTTCTTTGATAAAAAAATATTTTTATAGCGACATTAGTATTCTAAACCTAACTTCAAAAGATCAATGCAAATGAACAATAAGTTTTTGAAAAAAATAAATTAATGTCTAGGCAAACGAATCTGAACGGACTATAACACCATTGTAAGCCAGATCTATCATGTAGCAGTGATGTTTAAATGAACACGTAAATAGTGCTTGAACTATTACGTCATACATAGATACAATTTAGGTGCGTAATTATTTCAACAACAAAAAATGCACAGTCATTAAAGAGACACCCTATATATACATCTCTTAAATATAAAATTGTCAAGGTGGATTCTATATAATTTAAAATATTGCCATTAATTTACCTCTTCCCATGGTTTGAAGTGCTGCTATCCATTTGTTTTGACATATTACACAACATAATCGAAATTACTCCAAAATACCGTTTATTTTGTGCATTTATGTCCACATATACCGAAAGTATGTACATTGTAATGACCCCTGGATGAAAAATATGACAAGTGTATGTGACACCAGAACACTATTATTTGCAAGTAAAGTTTATTATTTTTATTTACATAACTGGGCTTCTTTTGTGTGATACACCCTCAATCATGTTATAGTGCACAGATGTGGTTTATCAGAACAATCTTTACAATAATTGCTGCTGCGTTTTCTTATTTTCCGCGAAGAACAATAAACACATTGCAAGTTTTTACCATCAAAATCGGTGAGATGGATAGCACCCCAATATCTCTCCAATTTTATATGCCATGACTGTGTCGACGGTAATTTTACCTGCTACTGTATGCAGTAAACGGTACAACATGCGGCTACCCTGCTGCTTTGCAGGTATGCTCCGGAGAGTAATAGGCTAAGTGAGGGTACCCCGAAGTAAAACAACCACACTGCCATTTAGGTGAGGCTTTTTAGTCAAAGGCCAGCGGAGCCAACCGTAAAGAAATCGACGGAAGGCATCAGAAAACCACCGTCGTAATTTCTTTGTACAATAACGAATCGCCACAATAATAGAAATCACAACAACATTAAAGGGGATTACAGTAGAAAACCTTATATCGGTAGGCTACTGGTGATAGCCGATTGTCATCAAGCTACTGTAAGCAAAATATAGATAAAACAGACTGAAAAGATAGGTACTTGGAATGTGAAGGGTATATTAGAAAACATAAAAAGAATAGGTTTAAATTTACTGGGACTTTGTGAAATGAGATACACTAGATCAGGTGAGATTAATTCGGATGAACATAAAATAATCTATTCTGGAGGCACTGAACACCAAAGAAGAGTAGGTATCATCTTGGATACAGAAAGTGCAAGAACAGTGAAAGGCTTTTCCAAAAATCTGACAGTCCTTTTATTGAATTTGAATGGAAAGTCAATATATATAAATGTTATATAAGTTTGTGCAGTAACAGTAGACAGTCTAGAGGAAACAATTGATACATTTTACGACTAGTTAAATAAGGCACTTCGTGAATGCAAACCACATGAAAACACCGTAGTTCTAGTGGATCTTAACGCTAAAGTATGAAAGAAAAGAGTTGAGGAAGTAGTTGGTCAATATGGCTTAGGCGAGAGGAATGAAAGAGGTGACAAACTTATTGACTGGGCAAGAACAAACAACATAATTATAGGAAACACCTGGTTTAAGTAACATCCAAGACGTCTGTGGAGATGGAAAAGCCCAAGAGACAACGCACGTTATCAAATTGACTACATAATGATAAGCAAAAGATTTAGAAACAGTCAGGTGTGTGAAAACTAGACCAGGGGTAGGTTGCAATAGTGATCATGTACCAGTTGTGGGAAAGCTTAGAGTAAAATTAAAAGCAACAAAACTAGCCTCAGTTAACATCAAGTTAAATTTAGATTTTAATCAAATCAGACAAGAAGTTGCAAGACAGATATATAATCACAATTCAGAACCGGTACAATGCAAAAGAGAAGATACAAAGCACTGATAAACAGTAGGAAATGGTAAAAGAATCAATGCAACCAACATCAAAAGCGTTCATAACACCAGCGAGGACAAATTCAAGAAAGAAATGAATGACAGATGACATTTTTCAGCTAATAGAAACAAGTAGAAGAAAGAAAGAAAATAACGATGAGTATAAGGGATTGTATACAGAAATTGTAATAAAATGTAATGAAGCAAAAAGAAGCATGGCTAAAAGTGAGATGCAAAGAGATTGAAATGCAACAAAGATGAAATGCCAAAGCTATATACAAAGAACTTGAAGAATTAACAGGAAGAAAAACGCAATCAAAAACTGAATGTTTAAGATCAAAGGGAGGAAACTGTTGATTGAACAAGAAAGCAAAGAAAATTATTGCCTCCTCCACTTCACTCTGCATTACTGGTGGGTATGTGTCTATGTTTGAATTCTTTAGCTCTGGCATTTTATCATCATAAAGTTGACTGATATATTCTGTCCATCGTTCCCTGATCTTTTCATGTCCCATTATTATATTTCCTTTTATTTCACATATCCTTAAACTTTGACTTATTGTCTTTCTGTTAATTCATTTAACTTATTTGTGCATACATTGTGAGTATTTCTTTCGCTGTTTTTCCATTTCTTCACATTTCTTTTCAAACCATCATTCCTTTGCCTCTCTGCATTTTTATTTGATATCTTTGTGTAATATTTTATATGGCTGTTCTTCTTTCTTTTGTTTTCGTCTTTCGTCCATTATTTCTTAGTATTTCTTCTGTCATCCATTTCTTTTTATTTTTTTATAGTCACGGGTATTACTTTTTTTTATATTTGTTGAATTGATTGTTTGAGCCTTCCCCACTGCTGCAAGATTTTCTGTATTTCCTTAATAGTATTATATCTATTTTTTACTATCGTACTGTTCCTAAGACTCAAATGTTTAACTACTGTAAGTAGGACTAGATTAAATTTCATATTTCTTGTCTGTTCCGTGTTTTATTCTAATTTTTTTCCAAATACCGGTATATGATCATTATTGCAGTCTGCTCCTGTACTTCTTTTAACAGATATTAGCCCATTCCTGAATCTTCTCTGTACCAGTATAAAATCAATTTGATTGTGTCTATTGTTGTCTAGACTTTCCCATGACCATAATCTTCTCTGTACCAGTATAAAATCAATTTGATTGTGTCTATTGTTGTCTAGACTTTCCCATGACCATAATCTTCTAGCGTGTTGCTTGACCCAAGTGTTACCTATAATCATGGCACGAGTCTTTTCCTAATCTAGCAACTACCATCTCTATCGTTCGTTCCTCCTAGATCTCCGAGATGTGCAATTTCGTCTTCTTCATTTCTTGGCTGATGTTTTCTAGCTTGCCAACTTAGAATGCTGATCTAACGTTTAAAGTTCCTATTGTTGCCCATGTTCGTTAACGTGAAAATACTTGAATAGTCTATGTGTGTAAGTCAACTGTATAAAAAGTAAAGTAAAGAGTTCCCGTCATGCGAAGTGGTGTATAGGGAATATGGTTGTTAGTGACCATACATTTTACAGACCTTCAGCACATGATTTTTGGGGTAATGTGGTCGGTATTAATCTCGTGCCGCTTTACTTTCCCAGAAAGTGGTTCACTAACCACTGATCTATCGCGGCTCCCAAGTCGACTGTATACAACACAATAAATCGAGAAGCTCATTTTCTTATAACTCTATTTGAACATACACTATTTTCTACCCGATGTTTTTAAATGAATTTCTTTACATTTTCAAGCGTACGATACAACATATTAACAAATCAACAGACAAGGTAGGTAATGTAAATTAGCACGTTACCTTTTTGTTAACAAACTGATTTTCTTAAGGAAGAAAAAAGTATATACTAGAACTAATGCTTTCTATAGTCACTACGGCAGTGATAAAGTAGTTTCATCATGTCGATACAGGTGACAAATAACACATGAAAGATCATTTCCTGAATAAAACCACCCTTCATTGACCATTATTAACAGTGTTGTCGGGGCAGTGTTACATTGGCAGTTGTTTTTTTTTGTTTACTTAAATAAGTTCTTGTATTTTTAAAGGGATTTTGGGGGAGGGGGGGGGGAGGACATGAATCATGGTACCAGAATCTTAGTTTAAAATGTTCTATTACAGATTTTAAAAAGGGCTGAAGAAGTAAGTGAAATAAAATATGAACTGTGCCAATAAGGTGCTAGGAATAAAGTATATGCATATAGTAACTTATGAGATTCAGCATATAGACACCATGGCCGTATTACTACTGAGCTAGTTTAGTTTAGATTGGTTTAGTTTAGTTTTATTTTATTTTATTTTATTTTAGTTCAGTTTAGTTTAGTTTAGTTTAGTTTAGTTTTAATTTAGTTTAGTTTAGTTTAGTTTGTTTAGTTTAGTTTAGTTTAGTTTAGTTTAGTTTAGTTTAGTTTTAATTTAGTTTTAGTTTTGTTTAATTTTAATTTATTTTAGTTTAGTTTTAGTTTAGTTTAGTTTAGTTTAAATTAGTCGACATGTCATCTTGCTTGCACATCCTACTAGTCCATAAGTGCTCAGATCTCCTCCGAAGAATAACTGTCAACGCTTAGCGAGAAACGTCACCGGTGTTGTGTCAGTTGACAAGTCTTCTGTGCATTCTGGGTAGTGCACATCCACCATCTTGCAAGTCGAATGAAGTTTGTGAGTGAAGTTTCCGTGAGTCAGTGAGATTCAGGGTCATATTTATGAGTCGTTTTTCGTCCACTGTAACTGAGGGTATACGCAACGTCATGGCGGTCCAATTATAATAGTATTGTATCCGCCCCTAAATGGAATACGCCCCTGCATAGTTGGCATCACTAACACTGGTGTAGTGCCAATATTATGGGCAAAAATAAAAGGGGGTTCACTCTTGCAACTTCAAAGTAACACGCGTGCATCGACGGTTCAAGAATTGTGATTAACTGGCCCCGGTAGTCACCACACGAAATAAGCCAGCGTAGGGTCCACGATCAAGATAAAAATTGGGAACCGTCTGGACAAAAGTGTCACAGGAGTGCGTCATGATTGACACGCTCCACAAACTGTGAGTCGGGGGGACTAGTTAGTCTCGGGGCAAGACGCCGACCTCGAGACATAGAGGATTTGGGTTCAAATCCTGGCTGCACCAGTTGGGATTTTTATCTATGATTTCTCTCTGCGGTAACCCCCCTGGTCTTAGCAGTGAGGGCCCGGCTTGAAGCGTCAATTACTCATCGACGGAAAAAAAAAATATGAGTACCTCCGAAGACGGAGTTATCTGCATGTGCGGTGAGGGACCCCTGTGCACACGGCTGCCATAGAAAAATGGATTAACACGCACAATTCAGTTCCTAGTCTCTTGCTATTTCGTCAGAGGTTGGCGAACAAAAAAAAACTATGTGTCAAACACGAGGTCTAGCAATGTAGTCTGAGGTCTCAAGGGGTAGGTCATGGGTATCGGAAGGCTCACAATCACCAGGTCTAACAATGTAGTCTGAGGTCTCAAGGGGTAGGTCATGGGTATCGGAAGGCTCACAATCACCAGGTCTAGCAATGTAGTCTGAGGTCTCAAGGGGTTGGTCATGTGTATCGGAAGGCTCACAATCACCAGGTCTAACAATGTAGTCTGAGGTATCAAGGGGTAGGTCATGGGTATCGGAAGGCCCACAATCACCAGGTCTAACAATGTAGTCTGAGGACTCAAGCGGTTGGTCATGGGTATCGGAAGGCCCACAATCACCAGGTCTAACAATGTAGTCTGAGGACTCAAGCGGTTGGTCATGGGTATCGGAAGGCTCACAATCACCATAAGAATGAAAGCCATAGACAAATTAGTAGTTTCTAAGAGTGGGACTTCCGAGCACTAATATTGGCAGGAAGACACTGACAGGGCTGATATATAAGTGTTCGCACAACATAAATTGTTATCAAAGAGGCAGTACAGGTAAGGGTAACATACAAGATTTGAACCGGCGTCGTAGCACGCAAGTTTCCACCAATATGTGCTTGGCCGCCTATCCACAAATGTTCAGAGATGTTTCGATAGTGTCGCTTCAAGCATCCAAACTCACGATGCGAGGCGACATTCCTCACCCTCCCAGAGTATTATCCTGGTATCCATTTCTTCCAACGGCTGGGTCGACCGTGGGGGTATTTTTCTCTCCAACCACGAGTACAATTCACACTGCTCCCAGCGGGAATCGAACACGGGTTGTCCAAACATCGGTAGTCCGGTCGGGTGAATTTCCCAACTCGGCTACCGAGGCCCCCAAAGATGCAGTAGTAAGACAAAGGGATCAACTGGAGCAACACGTGAAAACCTAATTCTGCTAAAATTAGGGGAAATAGCATAGAGACGAATGACCGTTGGTGCAAGTGTACGATTCGGAAACCGTGAGAAGAATTTGTAAAACAGTTGTATGATGGATAAGTCACTTTTGGCCAGAGTTGCTTAGGACGTGACGAAAACCAATAACTTGTGGCAGATGTTCTGAAATTCCTAAACAAATCTTTGCTGAGAGCTTTCAGAAACTTCGTGAACATTGACAAATGTGTGTTGTGAAAGATGACGATCTTGTTAAGATCAATAACGATGATTTGTGTCTGTTTTCCTTGTTTTGCGACATCTTTCACTAAACTTTGTCGACAACCGTGCATTTATGTCAATATCTTCTCAGATTGTGGATTTGATAAAAGAAAGACCTGACGTGAGTTGTTCACTTGAATACTGACTTGATTAGTAATAAGAAGTTTAGCATTTGTATGATGAGTTAAGTAGAAGAATATGATTAAACGAAATGTTTTTCAGTCAAGTGAGCTGTGACAGATTTGATTAAGATAATAAAATAAGGGACGTGATATAACTAATTATTATAAATAAAGAATTAAGTGACGTAAATGCCTTTGACTGAAACAATAAAATGGTAAACTAAGAGTAGAGGAATAAGTCGGACTGATACACCTGGTGTGTGAGTTTCGTCGAACTGATACACGTGATGTGTGAGGTTTAGTCGGAATGATACACGTGATATGTGAGATTTAGTCTGACTGATACACGAGATGTGTGAGATTTAGTCGGAATGATACACGTGACGTGTGAGATTTAGTCGGAATAATACACGTGATGTGTGAGAAGTAGTCTGACTGATACACGAGATGTGTGAGATTTAGTCGGAATGATACACGTGACGTGTGAGATTTAGTCGGAATAATACACGTGATGTGTGAGGTTTAGTCGGAATGATACACGTGATATGTGAGATTTAGTAGGACTATTACACGTGATGTGTGAGATTTAGTAGGACTGATACACGTGATGTGTGAGATTTAGTCGGAATGATACACGTGATGTTTGAGATTTAGTCTGACTGATACACAAGATGTGTGAGATTTAGTCGGAATGATACATGTGACGTGTGAGATTTAGTCGGAATAATACACGTGATGTGTGAGATTTAGTCGGACTGATACACGTGATGTGTGAGATTATTGGTGAAGGCAGAACGCGTGAAGAAAGACGGGGAACTTTAGAAAGAGTTATCTCTAAGCTTAGCAGGGAAGCAGAAACAGATAACCTGAGCTAGTGTATGGGCTTGACAACAATACAGAGGGCAGAAGTAAAGGACAGATATATCAGTTAACTAGTTAATGTTATTTATGTTGTAGAATAGGCCCACAATTTTGACAAAGTATGGTAGAGTAGATTAAACCTACCAATGGACTGTACATATTATTTTCTAATGATATATACAATATACTATAGAAAATGAATGTTTACACAAGGGCACAACAAACTATCTCAAATTACAATTTCATACATTACTATTGGCCACGAATACGCCTCGTTATGTCTATATATCGTCATTAATCACCAGGTAGCATGTCTTTCTCAGGACTATGCATTTACTACATCCCGTCTGAAAAGATATGTAGCCAGCCACATATCTCATTCTCATGTTGTCGTGATTAAGGTCTTCTGTGTCATTATGAAAATACATTATATAGACAACGTGTCAGTAAAATGAAAGTCTAGATGTTAACCTACTGCTGTCATTGATTCTGACTAAATACTCCAGTGTTGTTAACACCTCTTGTGTCCTTAAATTGTCATATTATTTCTAAGATGACATCCTAGATGGTGCAGAAATCAATTGTTGGTCCCATCTGCCTATAAAGTCATATGTGGTTACAAATCATGCCGATCACTATGTTAAAAAACGACTGTGCCATAATCACGAGACTGCAGTACATTTAAGTTTAAAGTATACACGTTCAAACGTATAGGAAGCTCATAATTTATATGACTTGAATGTAGCCTTGGGTAAATATTTCAAATACATTATCAAGATTCCAAACCAAATAGAATAGCAAGAGTTCTGCTAAAATGTTGAACTTGTTAATATACATATACTATGAATTACTCCTCATTGACAATATTTGCATTTATATATATATATATATATATATATATATATATATATATAGAGAGAGAGAGAGAGAGAGAGAGTGAGAGAGGATAGTCCGATGACTAACTGTGTATCATATGTTCGGATTTGGAGTCAGGGTGATGCCCTTGCATCATCAAGTGCTGCACATTTTTTTTTATGACGATCGATATTTTATATTATGTGCTCGGTGCACATCGTGAACTGTACGTTTCATCTGTTTTGATCTTGTTTCGATATTCCGATTGTTTACGATGAATGATGATATCGTATGATGGAGAACAGATGGCTGTGTTCACTTTATGTGCGGTTTCGCCTTATGTCTTTTAACGTGTGCTGAGACTTGTTTTTGTTTGGGAGAGGAAATAGAAATTCGGGGATCATTCCATTGACAGATGGGCGGTTGAGCAATTATGGAATTTATTTCGTTTGCAGTGATACCGGGGCCTTCCATAATCATAACCATTTGTTTCAGCAAGTCTGGTACTCATTCTTTTTCTTCAAATGGATAGACCGGCAAGCATAAATTTGCGATTCTAACAACGTTCACTGTTCAACAAGTCAGTATTTTGCCATTAATTTTCTCACGATGAATATTAATTAATCATAATTTTATTTACAATTACATATCAAACATATATCTCATGTCTTCATAGTTTGAGATTTTTCTGAGCGAAATATTGGTAGTAAGTAACATGTTTTAGAATGGAAGTGAATACAAATGTGACATTAAAATATAAACACCAAGAAAATTGTTTTTGCCTTTTTGCCATGATGCGTTCTCTCACTGCATTAGTTAGTTAAATTTATACAATTTTTTCAACAAATGATATAACTTGTGAAATATAATTAATAATTCATTATCACTGAAGACACGTGACTAATCGTAGAAAGACTAGCCGATACAAATACAGGAACAAAGAACAAAGACAAAAAGGAGAATATGTATTTGCATTAACAGGCATCAGTACTTGTTATGATTTTTAGCGTACTGATCGACGTTTGAAAGCAAGAAATCATAAATTGCCAGTATTGTGGTAATGTTTGATTTACGCTATGATCCACTGAGCAGCTATCCTGACTGAATATGTCAATATTGTGTCGCCAGATTTGACAGCATATGTAAGAAGGCGCATTTGTGTTGTTCGCCTCATCGTCTATTTATTAAAATCGTGTGTCTTTTGATTTTTAGAACTTTTCTATAAAGAATGAAGCAACGCATTTTCTTATTTTATTCTCTACGGCTACCATATGTCGCCATATTCTCCGAAACAGTTCGATGAAGAATAATTCATTCAAGGAAACTAAAAATATCATTACGTTTCAGCAAAGTCTGCTCTGTGGGCTCTTTCCAATCACAATTTCTTCACATAGGGCCTGGGTAATCATCATGTGCCATTCCGGTTGGCGTAGGCGATCATGTCCTTCCATAATCATCTGTCTACAGTGCATCGTATCAGTTCTGTGGTTGACTGCTTTCCATGCCATGGCACCAAGTCATGTAGTATACTCTCTTTTTATCGTCCGCGATCTCTATTTCCCTTTATTTTGCCAGTTGTAACCAA
Source organism: Megaustenia siamemsis (assembly GCA_032433765.1). Taxonomy (NCBI): domain Eukaryota; kingdom Metazoa; phylum Mollusca; class Gastropoda; order Stylommatophora; family Ariophantidae; genus Megaustenia; species Megaustenia siamemsis. Next base: position 35,658,222 of record JAVIAB010000101.1, read on the forward strand.
GTATTCCAACATTCCTCTTCTCATGATTTGCCCGAAAAATGTTGATTGCTTGTTTTTGATGTTTTTTTAGGAGCTGCCTTTTTGTGTTGGCCTCTTTGAGAACTTACACATTGGTCTTTTTAGCTATCAATGGAACTTTCAACATTCTTCTCAGAAATCCCATCTATGTGGCCTTTAATCGTCTTTTCATTTGTTTGTCTACTGTCCCTGATTCGCTTCCATAGGTCAGAATTGGTTCTATATAGCACCGATGGACTCTCTTTCTCACTTCTATTGACACAGAACTGTTGCATAATTTTTCATTTTGTGAATGCTATTTTGTCCTGGGTTTTTATGCTTTGTATTATTTGTGGTGCATCTTCCATCTAATGTTATGACTGTGCCCTAGTATTTGACCCGTTCCACTTGTTTCTGATTTGTCCTGTTTATTTTTATGCTGCATGATGGTGTGATTGTTACTTTGATATGACCATTATTTCTATTTTCTTACTATTCAGACTGAGACCTTTATTGCTGCTCTCTTTTACTATTCTGTCTATTATATCCTATAGTTCATTCTCTTTCTTTGCTATTAATACTGTGTTATCAGTATATTAAAAAAAAAACAGTAAAGGTGTAGAGCAGTGTTTTCACGGTATCTACAAATAGTATGACTATGAAAATCATGACAGCAACTAAAGCGATGGCCTGACTAGAAATACAACTATTAACTCAAGTGTATATTCTCAGTGATTCCATGAGCATGCTTAGGAAGATCGAAGAGGGCTGCTTTCGAACACAGTGGTTGCAGTTACTAAAGAACTCAAGACTGATTGGTATATGTTTCGTTCTTGTTCCCGGAGACTCAGGCGTGAAAGGAAAATGAGCGAAGTGCCAGCCTGGCTGGAACGGTTGTCGTTGGTAGCGGGCGTGCAATGGACTGAAATGACGTTCTGAATGCACCGAGGAAGATAGGGCGAGCTGATTATTCAGTCAATTATCATGAATATACACCATGTCCAGACTGTATGAACAGCAGGTCAAAACTGGAGAATGAAGGGATCAAGGCGAGACGAAACAGAAGAATAACAGATCGACAATGAACTAGGGTAATCAGTCTCCACTCACCGAGGTACATGCTGAGGGCAGATCTGAGCGTTTATGGACGTGCTCAACGTGCACTCTTGATGATATATTACACGATATTGTTTGCTAACCATGGCTCAGATGATAAAACGATAAAATCAAAGTTATCCCATTCACTTTCAGTTAACGCGATTAAAATTTACATTTATTCATAATTGTAACTATCAAGCATAATTATATATCATCAAAGCATTTGTTGATAATGTGATGATAAAATATTGCTGAGAGTGTGTTTAGACTAAAAGAGCGTAACTCCTGTTTCAGATTGAAAAGCATAAGAATGACGTAAGTAACTTTAATACAAGTCACTAAACTTAAAAAAATGATGTTATGTAACAAATACGAGTGTATGTGACCAAAAAATATGCTATGAATTGTTTGACGATTGAATGAGCTTTGATATGTATTGACGCTGAATAACCAGGACGAGATCACCAAGTCAATAGCTACTGGGAAATTATCAAACGACTTTAAAGCAGCAACTGAGGTCCTCAGATATGCTGTAACACTGGCTACTCAACACAAAAATAGCATGCACAATAAATTGGTGAGTCTGACTGATGCTCTGTCAGTGCTATCAGCTCTAAAAAGCCCCAAGATAAATGAACTAGATGACTTGAGAACAACCCTGGGCCAACTAGGCAATAACTTCCAGAGAGTAGTCATTCAGTGGATACCATCACACAGTAAGATACACGGGAACGAACGCGCATACAAATTGGCTAAAGAGGGAGGGAGATTACCACAAGAGAACCATCCGCTCAGTTATGATGAAGCCAAATCCATTCTCAAGGGTCAGTTCCATGAAAAATGGAAACGAGAACACCCAAAGAATAACGAGGTGGACGGTTACTACAAACTATCAAGGAGGGATCATGTCATCATACTTCGCCTACGCACTGGCCACAATAGAATGAGATATCGCATGTTCACCAAATTCAAAATAGGTACAACCAACTTATGCCACTATACACTGGACAATATGACTACAAAACATGTTCTACAGGATTACCTTCAGTACACAGACCTAAGAAGAGCAATTTGGTCGACACCCACCTCCCTGGAAGAGAAACTATATGGGGCAATCGAGTCGTCGCTTAAATAGACAGCTAACTCCATAAGAGAGTCTGGAATCCTACTCTGATTGAGTCTTGATCGCAGAGAGAGATTTCCATACATGTTTCGTGTATGTAATAAAACATACCATGTGGTATGCATGCTTATCACTCACAATTAACATTTAGAGTAAACAAAGAAAGTCTGTGTTATAAAGAAAGAAAAACAGTAACAAAAAAAGTGAAGATCACGGTCACGCCAAGTGACGTATAGGGAATATTGTGTTAGTGACCATAATTTGTACAGACATTCAGCACATGATTTTTGGAGTAATGTGGTGGGTATTACTCTCGTCGTGCCGCTTTACTTTCCCAGAAAACTATCCGGTACACATTTAAGGATGCGTGAACCCGTCGATCAGGATCGAACCTCTCGTCCTTTGAAGTCCAGATCACTAACCACTGAGCTATTCCAGTTCACTATACACAGAGATATTCTACCAATTTGAAGTGATGGTATTGTTAAGATTTGGTTACAGTCTAATGTTGTTTCCGGTGTATTTATTTTGTACTACGAGCTTTACTTAGTTCGAAAGTTGGTTGCTTAAAAGTGTCATATTCTGAGAGGGTAACGTGCAAATTATGAAGCTGTAAATCGTGGTTAAACAGGTACTGTCATTGTGACATAAAGAGAGTGAAAATAAATGTGATGGATCTTACCTACATTTCAATACACTGATTCAGACAAGTGCCCGGTATTGATAACATTTGTAATGGTCTACATTGACGTATGCTGAAGGAGCAAAAATAATAGAACAGAGCAGAAAATCGAGGCCTTTGAAATGTGGATTATAGATAAAAACAAGGAAAGGGGGTGCATTGGGTGGAAGGTAAGAAAGGCAAACAAGGAAATTCTGAATCAGCCGAAAATGAAAACAAAAAGAACTGCTCAACATATTTAGAAAAAGACATTTGAAATTGTCTAAACATGTGAAGATACATCCTTCTAATAATTTTATTGAAATGGAAGGAACAAGGCAGACAAGGCAGATGCAGAAGAAGAGTAAAGTCAACCGATAATATAATGAGGTAGACAAGCTATAGCAACAAGCACCATTAAGACAAGAGACAGAGTAAAATGCTACATGTTAGTCAACCTTCCATGTGGTGACTGCATCCATTAAATTCTTGAATATATATATATGTATATATATATATATATATATATATATATATATATATATATATATATATATATGTACACGTTAAATAGAACTGGTGACAATGGTGAGCCTTGTGGCAGCCCTGGAAAAATGGATGTTGGCTCGGATGACCGACCTCCGCATTTGAGTATCACCTTCCTATGAAAATGTGCATCAGCGATCCATCTAATGAGGAAGGTGTGCACCGCCAGTTCGTGGAGCATATGCATGAGACATTCAAACGTTACTCTGTTGTATGCATTCTCCAGATCTATAGCAGCAGCACATGTCTCCTCTCGTCTGTGGAAGCCTTGCAAGACCTCATAAGCAAAGACTGCTGCATAGGGTCATGCCTCTTTATTATATCTATAACCTCCGAGTGTGGGTGGGAATGTGCGCTTCTGTTCAAGGTGACAGGTGAGGACACGGGAAACTATTTTCTCCAGTAACCTGCCAGCTGTTTTCTATTTCGTAATGATTCTATAAGTACTGATCTGAGAATGGTCCATGTTTGGCCTCGGTAGCGGTAGTAAGTTGATGTGTAGCTACTCCTCCTTAATCTGATCATTCTGAAGGCTGGCATAAAACTCCTTGGCCAGTTATTGCAAGTCGTCGACAGTTAAATCGCCTATGTCGCCGTACCGAACGCCATCTTGACCACGAGCAGTGTTTTGTGACCTTTTAAGTGTTATGCGAATGGTATCAGTTGTGATTGTGAGATCTTCTTCCAGCCCTACATCATCCCACAACTCTGATAGGGACCCCCGTATCCTCATTCTTACAGCGTCATTTCTTTGGTCAGTCTGCTCAAGGTAGCGGGCAAGCAAGGCCTTCCCTCTGCTCTTATCAGATGTGTGCCATTTCTGGCCTGTGCTATGGAAGTCTGGTATGCCTCTGTGTCGTGTTGTGCCATCCATGCTCTGATGAAGGCGCCAGAATGTGACTAGCGACCTATCTGAGCACACTTTTTTTTACAGAAATCATCCTACATGGCACTCTTATCCTGCTTAGAGCATAGTTTAAAGTGCATCCATTTTTTGGTCGACCTCTTCTTTCAGACGCTTCAAGAGCTCAGGTTGTATTCTTCCAATCTTTCGGGCTTTCTGTCATGTCTTGATCATTTGTCTCTTGTTCCGCCAAGCTTCCTCGACTTCTGCGTTCCGCCAGGGCGGCTGCGTCCATCTCTCCTGCCTCCTGCTTGGGGCGCCCAGTTCCATATGTCTTCATTTGCTAATGCCGTCCTAGTCTGTGTTCTCATAGTGAAATGTGTTGCGTTTGCTTTTCTAGCTTCTATTTCTGCCTTTCTCAATCATGAGAACACATGGATAGTGATTATTTCCGTGGAATCCCAGTACACTCTCCCTGCAAACCGGTGCGAAGGCGGAAGACACCAGTGTTATGTCTATTGTAAAATCCCCTGTTCGTGTGGCATTATGGTTGCCCTTCTATCATTCAAGCACACTAAATCGACCGATACCAGTGCATTCTCTAGTTCTTCTCCCTGCTTGTTGGTTATGCCGTTAACCCACAGGTTTCTGCTAGCATTAAAGTCTCCACATAAAATGACGTTCTCCTCCTTGAATGCGAAGAGATTCTGCCATTGTTTCGTGTCCATCTTCCAATTACAGGCGTACACATTTACAGCCACGAAAAGAGCTGGTGTCTTCACCCTAATTGTATGAACCTGCAATTCTGCATTGTCTCAAGCAGACATATCAACTTCAACTGCTACCACGTTATTTCGCACAAGAATGGCCTGACCAAGGCGTCTTCTATTATAGAAACAATGAAATCCAGGGGCACTAACTGTCCTATCACCAAGAAGTGTTTCTTGTAAAAATCATTATATCGGAGCCGCACAGTAGCATATCAAGAATGGGACGTGGTTGATTTATAGATGCACAATTCTAATATGTAACGAGCACATACTTTATGGCTAGCCTCTCACACTTCCACAATTTCATACCACCTCTTTTACCTTTTCTAGTTTTCCTCCAACTTTGTTGTCTTTTGGGCTTCATCTGAATACTTACTGTCGTCATGACTGATATGGTCGCTGAACGTCGATGCTGTGGATGGTCTAGACTAACATGCACTCATTCAGTCGCACGGTCCAGAACCCGTTTCCACGTTATAGAATGGCCAACTCCAGTCAATTAGCTCTAAGCACGTTGAGGCACCGTGAGCGTTTTATTTTTGTTGTTTAGAATCTCACAGAAATACAATGACGTTCGGTGACAACGGACTAGTGAAAATACACCGCCATCTTTTACGCACCTTTGATATAATCATAATCATCATCATCATGTACTGGGACTGCTGGCGTCGGTGATCATGTCTCTCCATAACTTTAGATCTCGACAGTCATTTATCATTTATTGTGTTGACCTTCAGTCAGGCCATCCTCTTAATCTGTCTAGTATCTTTTCTCTTTGTTTCCGTCTATCTATTTATCCCTCAATTTGTCCCAGTTGTTACAATATATTCCAGCTGTTATCTTCTCATTACATTATCAATAAAATAACGATTGTTTCTTCCTAATATTCAATTCATGATTGTACAAAGAAATTACGACTGTGGTTTTCTGTTGCTTTACGTCGGTTTGTTTACGATTGGCTCCGCTAGCCTTTGATTAAATAGTCTCACCCACAAGGCAGTGGAGGTGTTTTACTTCGGGGTAGCCTTCCTTAGCCTTTTACTCTCCCGAGTATACCTAAAAGGCAGCAGGGCAGCTTCAGGTCGTACTGTTTACTACATACAGTAGCAGGTAAAATGACCTGACCTGACATAAGATAAATATAATATAAATGTAATAATAGGTCGATAACAATAATATCCGCAGTAAAGAAGGTACTGTAAAACTTCAGTTGTCTGATTTATTGTAATTTTTTCCTCCTTCTATAGCGACATAGTTCTCGTAATCTTCATTTTAGAAAGAAGGAAACCCCTGCTCAGAAGCTGTTGTGCATAATTTATTGTTTCTTCTTTCTATGTTTTCTTCATTGTATTTGTCAAAACTGTGCCCTTCATTATCACGTCCTCACTAGGTTTCCGTTTGAGCTGGTTGTGTTTAGTTTATATGCAATTTCCGTTTTATCACCAACAAAAATTGCAGTAATTTCATTTTTTATGTTAACATGATTCCTTTATCCCTTTGTTTTTGTCTGTTTACTGATTTTCAAGTGACTTTAATTATGTATTTTAGGAATTACTGAAAACTACAACTTAAATTGGTTCTTTCTTTTAATTATAAATATGACGTGTACCTAATAATAGAAGAGAGTGCAGACGTCTTATGAGGAAATTGTATTATGTCTGAACTGGGATATTCTTCATTTTGAATTGTTAAAAGCAAAACTGTTATATTTATTTATTAAAAGCATTGATTATATACCTACATTTTGTTTGACAATAAAATACTTTGGCTTTCATAGATGATTGCATCGATGAAAAGTGTCGGGGAAGTAAGTATTTGTAATTATTACTGACTTGAAGTAACATTACAAGTGTGTATGAGTTACGGTTCTTTGCATGTTTCAGTGTGCATCAATCAATGACTAAAGATCGCTTTTTGTCACAACCTGATTGTTTGAGGCGTTAACACGGGACATAATGTTTATGATGTTTTGGACATGTAGTAAATCTGTAGCAATTTCATAATGTTAATAAAAAAATAAACATAGTATAGTATCAATCTGCTATACCTATCGAAGGACAAGAAAAACTACGACATCCCGACTAATGTCTTCGCCAGGTACAAGACAAAGACTAACTAATACACGAATATTTTGCTTTATTTATCCTTATTGATATTGGTCGCTGAAGAAGTCAAGTCTTACTGTGGGTGTTGGATTGATATGGTCAATGTAGAATGAAAGTCTTAATGTGGACATTGGATTGATATGGTCAATGTAGAATGAAAGTCTTAATGTGGACATTGGATTGATATGGACAATGGAGAATGAAAGTCTTAATGTGGACATTGGATCGATATGGTCAATGGAGAATGAAAGTCTTGATTTGGACATTTGATTGACATGGGCGACCTAAAAAAAGGAAGAGTAACCAGAGTTAATGTGTCTGTTTGTCACTTGAAAGCATCAGATAGGGACAGATCTGACATATTTACTCTTCGTACTCTTGTATGTGACAAAGACCGTATGTTATAATATATCGTGTCTCTCTAAAGGGTAAATTATTTGATATCATTTTATGTTTACGCTTCATGTTTTATACATTTACTGACTTCCCAGCACAATACTGCATATGTTGGCTTTTCTTCAGGATTTTTATGCTGCAGTATAAGATTCGATCATTACAGTTGAATGTCAGCACATACACATGGAGCGTTCATATTAAATGTTGAGAGAAATACTATGCTCATTAATTGTCCACTAGTGATGTGACGAATAAGATTCAGAATGCTCTATAAAGGCAAAATGAGAACATTCCAATATGGGAAAATCATGAAAAGATATTTTTTTTTTAGAATAAACCTTTATCGGCGCAAAGATAAAGTATGGTACCATTTTACGCGGGGTCGCTATAGAGTTGAATGTGGGATATAGGCTATGTAATGAGTATATGAAGCTGTGCCTGCAACGTAATATTGTCATCACATTCTAAAAGTAAAAGAGATTGCGATTCCGGTGCGTCCCAAGATGGTAGTTTGGTTTCACAAGGTTCATTGGCAAGGAAGTGTGATTTTATTTATATTCGGTTCTGAATGAAGAAAATCAAAAGCCCACGCTGTATCAACTTGCCGAAGAGCTGATTGCCTGGAGTTGGCCAGTCTATAACGTGGGAACAGGTTCTGGACCGTGCGACTGAGTGGGTGCACATGAGTCTAGAACATCCATAACATTGATTTTCAGAGATAAAATCGGAAATGACGAAAAGAAATGTTCAGATAATGTCTAAATGAGAACATAGAAGAAGGAAAGCAAGAAAAAGTAAACGTGCTGGTATGAAACTGTCAAAGTGTGAGACGATAGGCCTAAAGAATGTGCGCGTTACATAATGTAACTGTGATTCCATAAATCAACAACTACCCATTCTTGATAAGCTTCTGTTCGGCGTCGATATAATGATTTTGTAAGAAATACTTCTTCCTCTTTGTGATAGGACAGTTAGTGCACTAGGGCATTAGTCATTGTGTTTACTATAGACGAAACCTTGGACAGGTCATTCTTGTGCGAAATAATATGATGGCAGCCTAGGTCGATATCTACAGAGGACAGTGGGTAGGGTTCGATCCCAAACGACGGCTTCCTGGTTCACCCAGCCTTAAATTGGTACCGGATATATTTTCTGGGAAAGTAAAGCGGCACGGGCGTAATACCGACCACATTACCGCAAAAATAATGTGTTGAAGGTATATACAATGTATGGTCACTAACACCATATTCCCTATACGCCAATTATTGTGGCGAGGTTCTTTACTTACTTTTACTTTACTAGGTCGATATGTCTGCATGGGAAGGTGCATAATTGCAGTTACATGCCGTTAGGGTGCAGACTCTAGTTATTTTCGTGGTTGTAAATATGCATGCCTGTAATGAGAAGGTGAACACACAACAATGGTTGAATCTATTCGCGTTCAAGGAGCAGAACGTTGTTTTCTGCTGAGACTTTATTACAAGAGGCAACCAGTAGGGTAACGTCATAACCAAGAAGGGGGGAGAATATCTAGAGAACGCACTGGTGTCGGTCAATTTAGTGTGTTTGAATAATGGAAGAGCAACCGGAATGGTTACTCGAACAGGGGACTATGACATAGATCTGGCTCTGGTGTCTTCCACCTTAGAACCGGTTTGCAGGTGGAGTGTACTGGGATTCCAAGGAAGTGATCACTATCCATGTGTCCTTTTTGGGACAAGCAGAAATTGAGGCCAGAAAAACAAGCTTCACACTTCCTACTATGTGAACACAGACCAGGACGTCATTAGCAAAATCAGATATAGGAACCATAAATAGGGCGCCCCTCACAATTAGCAGGAGAGATGGATGCAGCCGCCATGGTGGAACGTAGAAGTCGAGGAAGCGTGGCGAAAAAGAGACAAATGGCCAAGACATGGCAGAAAGCCAGAAGGATTGGAAGTACACAACCTGAGCTCTTGAAACGTTTGAAATAAGAATTGGACAAAAAAAAATATAAGCACATTAAACTATACGCTAAGCACGCGACGGACACGACAAACGAAAGATAGATAGGCTAAGGATGCAAAGTGGGATGATTTTATTGCAAACAATTGTGCTCAGAAAAATGGCTACTCACATTCTGGTGCCTTCATCAGAGCATGAATGGCACAAAAGATAAATAATGAAATAATTACCCTATCCCGCCCCGTGAGATTTTGATAATGAACTTGAGGTTCACATCTTTGCAACCACCGACATATTTTTAAGTTATGTGTGAAAATTTTGACACATTTTTATAATTGTGTGGTTAGTATTGAAACATATTTTAAATTGTGTTTAGGCATCGACATATTTTTTAATTGTGTGGTTAGGTATCGACACATTTTTTAATAGTGTGGTTAGGTATTGGCATATTCTTGAGTTATGTGGTTAGGTATTGACACATTTTTTAGTTATGTGGTTAGGTATTGACACATTTTTGTGTTATGAAGTTGGGTATTGACACATTTTTTAATTGTGTGGTTTGGTATTGAAACATTTTTTAATTGTGGGGTTAGGTATTGACACATTTTTGAGTTGTGGGGTTAGGTATTGAAAAATCTTTGAATTGTGGGGTTAGGTATTGACACATTTTTGAGTTGTGTGGTTCGGTATTGACACATTTTTGAGTTGTGGGGTTTTTATTGAAACATTTGTGAATAGTGGGTTTGGGTATCGAAGATGTTTTGAGTTATGCTGTTAAGTATTATATGATTGTAGCAAGGAATACAGTCGGTAACCGGGTTAATCTTCCTCTTATTCAATCCTTCCTCATTTGAATTTAGGCGTCGATGGGAGTTATAATCTACTATATTTTGCTTTTCTGTTCGCCTTTGCTGCTTTTATGTTTCCTAGTGTATTCCGTCAATTCATCTTTTTTTGTGGTCGGTCCTTGGGTCTAGTATTCTCACAACGTTTATGGAATGCTCGTAGTGTTGTGTTATGATCTCTCTGCCTTGTAAAGTGGTCAAACCAATTTATCTGTTGTTTCTTTATTTGTATATTCTAGGGCGGGGGTTATTCCTAGTTTTTTTCTCAGCTCTTCATTTCTAAACTTATATCTCAGGCTGTTTCCTGTCATTTGTCTAAGCCCCTTCATCTCAGTAGAGGTTATTTTTTTTTATTGTTATTGCATCTAGGATCCAGGTCTGGCATTGGTGGCACAACTTTGGGATGACGATTGTATTGTAGAGTGCCCGTTTTGCCTCTAGAGTTATTTCCTTGTTGGACAATAATTCAGATAGCTGTCCAATGAATTGACAAGCTTTATTGCTTCTTGAGTCTATTTCTGCTGTTTGCTACTTGTCGTTTGTCAATAGACTTCCAAGGTATTCACATTCCTCTACTTGTTTTAGTTGTCTGCCTTCTATATGTATCTTGATGCTCTGTTTCTCTTTTGAGACATTCACGACTTCTGTTTTGTTGATGTTGATTTTCATGTTGTATTTTGTTCCTTTGGTGTTGAGTCTATTTAAGTGTTCTTGTATGTCTTCTATTTTTCATGCAGTAGTGCATGATCGTATACTAATAAAAGCGCGTTGATCTCTGATCCTGATTGGTTGACTAGCCTGCATATATAGTTCATGTATGTAAAAACTGTAAAGCGGGCGGGCGGGAATAGTACGCCCCTGTCTTACACCTGACTTAACTTTGATATGGTCTGTGTAGCCTGCTGCTGCTTTGACTGTGTAACTGGTGCTGATGTAGAGAATTATTATTAGGTTGGTTAGATATTGCCGAACTAGACATGTTGTTAGTATCCCCATTTTTATTATATTTAATCTCTCGAATGATGTTTCTTGGTTAATGATATATATGTGCACATATTGATTGTGTGTGTGTGTTCTGTCGCCTTTTCTGCAAGCTGAAAACAGCGTCAGTACGTTCTCTGGTTTGTTTTTTTCGAAACCCCCGTTAAGAATCCCTTAACTGTAGTTCTGTTATTGGTCTCAGGCTCTTTTCCACAGTTTTGGCGGATAACTTTCCTACATGGCCGAGAAACGATATACCTCTATATCGCAGTTTCATTGCTATCTTTCTTTCTTACATATTGGTACGATGATTGCTTGTAGCCAGTCTTCTGGGTCTTTTTATTGGCGTCATGCTGCATTGAATATTATGTGCAGCCATGTCACCCCTGTTTCTTCTGCTGCTGCCATTATTTCTATTGGTATAGTATCTATCTCCGGTGATTTTTTCTTGGTGCATTTGTGATTACTTCTTCGATTTTCTCTTTCATGATGTGATCATAAAAATCGTTGCTTCCTGCCAACTTCGAATTTCTGTTGATAGTATTCGATCTTTAAAGATAGCTGTGTTGCATCCTTCTCTCCTAACAACGTGCGATTCTCTTTACACAGTTTGAAAAATACTAATGTTTACTCAATCGCTTTTTTATGCTGTTGAATTACGAATTCTGGTTTGTACAAATAACTTCTTGTTTAGCATCTATCTTTTTTGTAACCTGTATCTATACTTGTTCATTATCGCGTGAATACAATTTGTGTGCTTGTTTTGTTGTATCGTGGGTATGGCCTTTGGCGTCTTGAAGGACGGTTGGTAGCAAGCAATCATGATAAGTCAGTAGTTTGGTAAAGCATTAGTGGCTCATACTGGGTGCTGCTTTATTAAACATCTTTTTCTCATGGCTGAATTTGCCAATCTTGGACAGACAGATCCATCCACAGAACGAGGAAGGTGTACCCACGGTATCTGGCCTTGTCTTCTTTCTCTTGCGCCTTTTGTCTTATGAATTTGACATCAGCACTGTCTTGAAAGTTGATGTGCCATTTTTTTATGTTTGCTCTCCATGTGCTACGATTCGCAGCCACATTTTCCCAGTTTCTTTCACTGATAGAAAATTCCCCCAAGGAAGCCCTGCAAACATCCGTATATATCAGCACTGGTCTGCCCTCTGGTCCGTCCTTAAAATCATCATACAGTATTTGTTTTTGGAATACGATTGTTTGCCATTCTTCTTACATGGCCCAGCCACTTTAGTCTACAACCCCTAAGTGTTGATATGGTCGATGGGAGTTTAACTCTAGTGTCTTACAACGAGCGAGACTTTGTCCTGCCATTTGATGTTAATAATCTTGCGAATGCAACGTACATGAGAGCTGTTTAACCTTTTCTTCTGCATACAATAGAATAAACAAGATATATGATGTATATAGATGTAAACACTTGTCTGTGTTATATTGCTAATATAATCTCCACATAAACATTGTAATTTTGACACTAAACGTGTTGTAGCAAACTCGTAACAATTAAAATTACAATTTACCTACCCACAGATTTCACAGCGGCTAATTTCAGAGACTGATACAGATGGTACTTATGTAAGTAAATGGCATCACATGGTATACCAAGAAATATGGTAGCTATAACGATGTTTGAAGTCCACGCTATGCCATAATGATACGCATATTATATTCTACCTCTGCCCTGACACGTACAGCCACATAACTTCTAATATTTTTTGAAACATTCAAATGCCCACGTCCTTAGTGAGTACTTATGAGTCGTGGATTTCTCCCGTGTTGTTAATAAGTAGTTTTTATGTCCACGCAATGTTATGTGTCTTTCAAGGGGCTAGCTCCCTTGATATCGTCTCTCCATTTCAGTTTACACCAGCCTCTTCTCTGTGTATGTCTTGTATGGTAGGAAATCGCAATAAATCATATTTCCATGAAGACAAACAGTGTTGAGAACCCATTTGATGTTTAGTGTCTAGATATAGAGTTTCGTTCTGTGACACTTGAGTCTGTGACGTATTGGTAATTTCTCTTCTGATCACTCTTCACTATACTTCACACAGACACCTCATTTTACTTCCAATTGATCAGTTGCTGATTTGCTGTGACTGACCTTGTTTGAAACGAACATTCTTTAAATAAAATATTGGTCTCTGCGCTGTTGAATATATTTATTGCTTGCAGTAATGTGTTAATGAAATGTTATGTTTCCTCCACGGTATACTATGTTACTATACGTATAGGTTTTAATATCTTGGGAGTTTTTTGTTCCTGCAAGGTTTTATATTTTCTACATGAGTTATGTACAGACATAATACAGTTAGGGATATCATATGTTTATGATTATGTCTGTTTCTTTTTAAACAGACCCAATTAAAGAGTACTCTAGTTACTGAAAGTTGTAGAAGGTAACATTTAAAAGTACAAACACGGAATTAAACACCTTCTGTGTGATTCTAGTTTTAAAAAATGGGTTCATTTTACGACCGATCTTTGCTGCGTTAACAAAATTGGGTTTGATTTTGATTTTTCATGGCAAAAGAGCAAAAAGAACATAGTGGAGCAAAGTTAGTAGGACTGGTAATATATATATATATATATATATACCCACATTGATGACATCATCAATGCTCTCCGAGATGTGGGAAGAGCACAGGACTTCGACAAACACAAATCCACGTCACTCCTTCGGATGAAAGAGATGGTAGTTAAGATGGGCACATCCAGAAATGAGAAACTTAGTGGGCGTGTAAGAAAACTTATCAACCAACACTGAACTGGTGTCGTCAGTCGCTGGACACTGAGGGAATTGCTGAGGAGGGGATCTGAACACCTATGGACATGTTCGGAGTGCAATGATGATGACCAGCAAATAACTCAATAGCTCAATAACTCTATCAGATTCTGAAAACAGTCAACAACAGAACTGATACGATACACTGTAGATAGAAGTTGAAGGACAAGATCGGTATGACACATGATGTTGATGATTATGAAGTGTAGTGTTCTATAGTTATACCTACTCATACCCATTGCAGTTAACAGACACACGTTATTTAGGGGAGCTCGGTAGCCTTGTTGTGAAAACCACCCAACTGGACTACCGATGTTCGGACAACCCGTTTTCGATTCCCGCTGGGAGCAGTGTGAATTGTACTCGTGGTTGGAAAAACTACCCCCACGGTCGTCCCAGCCGTTGGCAGAAATGGACACCAGGGTATTACCCAGGGAAGGCGAGGAATGTCGCTTCGCATCTGAGTTTCGATGCTTGAGGCGACACTATACAGAAATATCCGAACATTTCTGGACAGGCAGCCGAGCACATATGAGTGTAAACTCGCGTGCAAAGACGCCGGTTCAAGTCTCGTAGTTTACCTTTACGTTGTTGACCGTTTAAAGACATCTTATTATAAAAGTACTCATGTTCTTGACAATAGATTCAATCACTTGATGAATGACATGTTATCTCTAAATTACCGCTAATTAAACTAGCAGCACATACTATGGTGACTTAGTTACAACATACATAACTCTTTAAGCATCCCATATAGTGGACTTGAATTCGGACAACACAAATGTTCTGATTAATTTATAAAACAAATATCATTCATTTTCCCTAGAATTCTGACACTATTATGTCACTATATCCATTCCTGGTTCAGGTAAGATATGTTCATCTTTACATTTGTAGTATTGGATGGGCATTACGTCCTATAAACGTTGATCTAATTGTGAATAGACTATCTCCCAAACTGTTGTCTTGCGTTACTGTGGGAAACGTGAAATATCGTTATCAATGTTGGTCGCAGGTGACACAAAAGGGGTTAATAAATAGGTAATTCCTAAATAATAAAACACAAGGGTGTTGGCAATAATTTAATCAGTCAAGTTTTATATGAAAACTATACAGTTAAAACATGCACACTGTCGATGAACACATATATCATTATGTTTAATAAACATATTTTCCTATCATATCAAATGATTTATTTCAGTTTATCAATTCCATGAGAGATGTAAGTAATACTATATACAATCTATGTAGATAAGATACTAGAGAAGTGCTACAACTATCGTATCATTAGGGAGAATTGAAAAACAAATAGAAAAAAATGATATGGTAAATGCTTTACGTGATTGGTAGACGACACAAATTTGAACGACGTTTCAGCTCAATAAGCCTTCAGCAGGAAAAAAAACAAACAACACACATATATGTAAGTAAATAAAACTATTCCTACATTACATAACTAGTAATGAAAACGTATCATTAGATTCACGAGGGCAATGCATATTTGTTAGTAATAGTCTAAGCGTGTATAAATGCATTACAATTATAAAATATGAAGATATTAACATCGCTTCACCAACGGTGTTATCTCTTTCGAAAATCACAGTGACGATTACATCATAACGGGAAACATATCGATTCTTTGTGAACAAATGTGTACTGAAAATGATACAACCATTCATTATTATCTTGTCTTGGGTATATCCTGTCTCTGCTTACTGTCTATAGTTATTTCAGTAGTATAGTGTTCCAGATCTTTGTATTTTTTCTGGTTGAAATAAGTTTTGTTCATTTATCATTAATTCGAAAGGCACAGCGATCTTTTCAAATCATCCCCCCTGCTCTCACTAGCTCACTCTATGACAGTGGATCGTGACGAAGGTTCAATGAATGGACGCATCTAAGATCGTTTGATGCATTCTGGGTACGTCATTAATCCTGGAAGGTTATATCAATCTTTCATGTGGTCAATAGATCTGTGGGGCCTGGATAGTCTAGAGGTACGACGTCGGCCTTATTGACTGTTGACGTTTAGGCCTATACGTGGACTTTTTAATAAAAATAAATAACAAACATCAACGGAAACAGACGGACACACACGAGAAATATGATCTAACTACTATATATGAAGATACTGAACCTAGTGACAATGAAAAAGTCGTCCTTAAACGCATGATTCCGAGAGTTGGAGTGGACCGTTACATGGATACATGCATTACTTATGATATCGTTCACGGCTATAGAGTTTCGTCAGGACAGACTCATGTATAAATGTTGCAGCATTTCTATGATTATAACTAAAATACTACATTGAGGTTAATAACATATGACGTGGGTAGGCGAAAGAAGTCCCTAGTTTCCTGCTACTATTCATCACCTCAGTCGATTACTCCAAAAATGTCTGTCCTCTCAGCAGAAACAAAAAGTACCCAAAACCAGGCAGCTCCACTCGCCACATTATATCTCACCCAGACTACCTCTGACGCTCTTTTTTAGCGTCCTCTTTTTTTTGTATCCCTCAGAACTCAGTTGGAGTGTTTTGTTACAACTGGCAAAATAAAAGAAAAAAGAGTTCGCGGACGACAGAGAAAGAAAATACTGGATAGCTTGGTGTCAATGCATGGAAAACAGTCGGCAAAAGAACAGATATGATGCACTGTAGATAGAAGAATTTGGAAGGACAAGTCGCCTACGCCAACTGGTATGACACACGATGATGATTCATCAGAATCGGCCACTATCTGCGCGCGAATACTCAGAGATTTGACTTCTTGTTTACAAGATGTACACCTATGGGCATGTTCGGAGTGCAATGATGATGACCCGCTAAAACTCAATAACGCAATACCTCAAGATGGGCACAGAACTATCGGTGATTACGCCTGAAGGTTCATACCCATCTTCAACCTAATTATTTCTCTCCACAAAATTATGATGATGTTTTTGCACGGTTTGTACCAGGGGAGAGGTTATGGCGCATCTGACTCGCCTTTAACTATTGTTACGCCTTCACTCAGCTGGACTATGCAACTGACATAGGACGAGGCAATACACCTCCTCCACTGTAACCATCGATCATTTAAAGTTGGTCTTTACGTATTTGATATTTATAAAAGACATATTCTCCTTTTTCTCTTTCCTAATTTGCCTTTCAGAGTCGAGGGGAGACATATTGTGCAGTCTTTTGCTCTAATGTTCATCTCTGCTGCTGTTACATGCCCTACTGTTTCTAATAGTCCATCAATCCATCTGTTTTCGTTGTTGGTTCCTGGGTCTGATGTTGTCACAACGTTTATTAAATGCTCCTTGTGTTGTGTTTTGATCTCTCTGCCTTGTCACTTGGCCAAACCATTGTATATGTTGTTTATTCATTCTATGGGGTGGTATTCCTAGCTTTATTTGTATCAGTTCTCTATTTCTGATCTTATTTCTCATGCTGTTTACTATCATTCGTCTAACACACTTCATCTCAGTAGAGGTTATTTTGTTTTATTGTTTTTGCAACTAGGGTTAATGACTGGCAGTTTCCGTTTCCGTTTTGCCTCTAGAATTATTTCTTTGTTGGGCAATAATTATGATATCTGTCCAATGATTTGCCAAGCTTTGTTCCGTCTTGAGGCTATTTCTGATGTTTGCTATTAGTCGTTTGTCACTAGACTTCCTAGGAATTTAAATTCATCTTTATGTTTTAGTTGCCTATAGTCTATAGTTATGTTGATGTTCTATATTCCATTTTTTATATACACGACTTCTGTTTTGTTGATGATTATCATGTTGTATATTGTGCCTGTGCTGTTGAGTATATTTAAGTGTTCTAGTATGTCTTCTTTTTGTCCATGTATTAGGGCATGATCATCTGCTAATAAAAGCTCATTGTGTACACGTACCATTTATGTACACGTTTACTGCACTATAAGGTATAGGGACACATTAATGTCATAGTACTATCATGTACAGGCGCACCGTATTCTACTTTTACGGCACCACTTATGTCCCGTTGTCAAGGACTTCTGTCTTCGCTGATACTGTTTTATCTGTCAGAGGCCTTTAACTGCTATTGGTACTACTCACACCAACAACAGCACTGATGTGGTGTCACTTTTGTAAAGTTGCAACCCGTCAATGGGTTTTATACTGGTCAATCTTCACTGGCGGTGACCGGCAGCTCTCGCGTGCTGTGGAGGTTACACTGGTGTTGCACTTTCTTTGAATACTACGACTGGATGACGTTATTTATCACCACAGTCCTTGGTAGCCACCTCCAGTCATGCGTAGCTGAAGTGAATGGCTAGCGACACACACGCACCACCTGCTTCGTCGTACTCGTGAAGCTAAGGTACACCATCTGTCAAGGACCGCTGGCCTGGGTAGTTGACACGTCTCACACGTGCCCGGTGATCATTTTAAGTACTCCGCATTGTTTTTGACTGCGACACTTCCCAAGTTCTTATTCCGTCTGGCGTGAGCAGCTGACTCGTATAAACACAACACTGCAATCTGATGAGGCGAACACACACGTTAGTTCAGCTGATTTGAATGGGCGCATAGTTTCAACATCCCTACATGTATTTACAAGACCAACGGTTCTCTCCTACACGGTCAGTCACACATCACAGTAGCGATTTCATTTCGCCATTGGTCCCTAGGTTCTCACATAACTTGAAACATCTAGTCTCAAAAATCGTGGGTACTGTTAGTAGTATAGCAGGAAGGATCTGGTTAGTATTTAGGCGCTAAATTAACAAAGATATATAGTAGGTGCGCGGCGCACCTAATGTACCGTAGGTGCAGGGGGAGTTCACCGTGACATTTCGTGTCGGGATGTTGACCTCTAGGCCCGGTGACCCGGAAGTGACCTGTTTATGTCTGGTGTGTCCTGGCTTTGGAGTTCTTGAGCGATAGTGATAGGTTAGTAGATTATACAACATCATTGACAAACAATCAATATAAAATAGAAGACAGAGATATATTTTATTCTTTTATTATCTCAATAGGTGTATAACATACATTGATATTATATAACATTACAAAAATATTCAGTACATTGAGTCAATATATAGTACATGGATAACATTTATTTATAGATAGGTAGTTGGGTGTCTGCTTAGCTATGTGGCGTCGATGAAGCATAAGGGGTGAAACTGTTAGAGATTGCTGGTTAGGCTAAGCGGGTAGTGTAAAGAGTTAAATATCTAAAGGTATAGTCGAGACGTTATCATCAGCTACCTTTCTTTTTATATAGAAATAGGATAGAGCATTTCTTGTTTGACTGTAGGAAAATATGGAATTATTTAAGACTTTGAAACCTACATTTTTCCCACCCTTGGCCTTTTGCGTGGCGAGAACCGCTAAAAACATATCTTTATCTAATTTGTTGTGTTGCTTGCTTAGCCCTTTACAACTGATTTTATCGTAATCCCCACTACAATGGTACGTCTTACTACATAAGCTAACAAGAGCTGTCCCTTCGTACTCTAGTTTAAAAAGCCCGGGCGTTCGTTTGGTGTATGCTTTAACACCCTTACAGTTTATACAGTCTGTCTTGCTAATATGTTCATCGCAGCGATGGGTGTATGGAGGTCGCCTAGTGTGTAATAAGGGCTGTATAGGGGTCGTCTAGTGTGCCGTGATGGGTCAATGGAGGTCGGCTAGTATGTCGTGATGGGTGTACGGAGGTCGTCTAGTGTGTCATATTGGGTGTATAGAGGGCGTTTAGTGTGTCATGATGGTTGTATAGGGGTCGTCTAGTGTGTCATGATGGTTGTATAGGGGTCGTCTAGTGTGCCGTGATGGGTGTACGGAGGTCGTCTAGTGTGTCATATTGGGTGTATAGAGGGCGTTTAGTGTGTCATGATGGTTGTATAGGGGTCGTCTAGTGTGTCATGATGGTTGTATAGGGGTCGTCTAGTGTGCCGTGATGGGTCAATGGAGGTCGGCTAGTATGTCGTGATGGGTGTACGGAGGTCGTCTAGTGTGTCATATTGGGTGTATAGAGGGCGTTTAGTGTGTCATGATGGTTGTATAGGGGTCGTCTAGTGTGTCATATTGGGTGTATAGAGGGCGTCTAGTGTGTCATGATGGGTGTATGTAGGTCGTTTAGTGTGTCATATTGGGTGTATAGAGGGCGTTTAGTGTGTCGTGAGGGGTGTATGGAGGTCGTCTACTGTGTCGTGAGGGGTGTATGGAGGTCCTCTAGTGTGGTATGTGTGGTGTATGGCGGTTGTCTGGTATATCATACTTTAATCAACCAATAAGAAAAATGAAGGAACATTACATTCAACATTACTTATCTTAACTACTTTACATCAATACAGTTGAATAACGTGTTATCGTTAAGTCTTACCATACTTTAAGAGAAAACATTCAAACTTACAGCGTAAAATATAGTCTCAATCATCTACACCGAATATAACCTGTTATCGATAAGCCTTAACATACGTTAAGAGAAAACAAGCCAACTTACTGTGCAAAAATCCGCTAGTGTGAACAGTAACTTTCCTTGAATCAATCAAACTTATAACGCCGTCTAGTTTAAATATAACCTGGTAAGAAATGAATAAATTAGCCAATCAGCGAGTGACTATGCCAACATCGCTTGATATCGGGATTAACCAATCAGAAAAGAGTATTAACATAGGAGGCGGGGCGAAGAAATGGCTGACAGGTGGATTAACCAATCAGAAAAGCGCGTTAGCCCAAGCGTAGGTAGTGGCTGTCGGGTCAGCAGTGGGGGAAAAATGCGGGGTGGTGGGTTACTTGAACTCGTTTTGACCCCTGAGGCAATTCCAGAAGAGTTCTATGACCTCATTTTGACCGCTGAAGGCTTTAATACCAAGGTTTCCCACTTCAACGAACGACATACATCATTAAAGGTGATTACTTCAGCTCTTAGACTTTGGAGTTCCATATCTTTATCACTTCAACGAATGACAGACAACAGTAAAGATGATCATTTCAGGTAAGAAAACTTAGTTCCAAACCCTAAAATTTTGGTTCATACTCACAAAGTTGAACACAAACTCTACAAATTTAGGCCCAAAGTTGTAATTGTTAGACACGAAAGTCGTAAATGTTATATGCAAAGTCCAAAAGTTTGTCAAAAAGACAACCCAAACTCAAAATAGTTAGATGCAAAGCTCAAAAATGTATATGCAAAGTCCAAAAAGTTACTCCAAAAGACAACTAATATAACACTTAACCCCAAAATTTCGTCTCATAACCAAAAAGTTGAACTCAAAACCCTAAAAATTTAGTCCCAAAGTGATACTAGTTCGACACAAAAGTCGTAAATGTTATATACAAAGTCTAAAAGTTTGTCAAAAAGACAACCCAAACTCAAAATAGTTAGACACAAAACCCAACAATTTATAGGCAAAGTCCAAAAAGTTACTCCAAAAGACAACTAATGTAACTCTTAATCCCAAAATTTCGGCTCATATGCACAAAGTTGAACACGAACTCTACAAATTTAGTCCCAAAGTCGTAATTGTTAGACACGAAAGTCGTAAATGTTATATTCAAATCCAAAAGTTTGTTAAAAAGACAACCCAAACTCAAAATAGTTAGACACAAAACCCAACAATTTACAGGTAAAGTACAAAAAGTTACTCCAAAAGACAACTAATGTAACACTTAACCCCACAATTTCGTCTCATAACCAAACAGTTGAACTCAAAACCCTAAAAATTTAGTCCCAAAGTGATACTAGTTCGACACAAAAGTCGTAAATATTATATACAAAGTCTAAAAGTTTGTCAAAAAGACAACCCAAACTCAGAATAGTTAGACACAAAACCCAACAATTTATAGGCAAAGTCCAAAAAGTTACTCCAAAAGACAACTAATGTAACACTTAACCCCACAATTTCGTCTCATAACCAAAAAGTTGAACGCAAAACCCTACAAATTTTGTCTCAAAGTGATTTTAGTTCGACACAAAAGTCGTAAATGTTATATTCAAAGGCCAAAACTTTGTCAAAAAGACAACCCAAACTCAAAATAGTTAGACACGAAAGTCGTAAATATTATATACAAAGTCTAAAAGTTTGTCAAAAAGACAACCCAAACTCAGAATATTTAGACACAAAACCCAACAATTTATATGCAAAGTCCAAAAAGTTACTCCAAAAGACAACTAATTTAACAACAAGCCCTAAAATTTCGTCTCATAACCAAAAAGTTGAACTCAAAACCCTAAAAAGTGTCCACTTATCAACCAAAGTCTTTAATACAGCTGAGAAAACCCTAATACATAATTACAATTTACTAAGAATGTTGCACTTGATGATAGTTGCGACTGTGTCTAAATCATTATTGAAAATATTCATAGAACTCTAGTAAAAGCCAAACACACTAAAACACCACATTGAAAGAATGAACTTAAAGTTCACGCCCCTGTCACAACTCTGCTAAGAAAAGTACTGCAAAGCATGAAAGTTATGTCCCCTGCTATAACTCTACTAAACGAAAGTATTACCAAACACGTAGGTTACACTCCTACCATAACCCACTAAGAAAAATAAGATTTTGCTTAAAATACCACATTTATGATTGTTACGCCCCTTGACCCTTTATGAGGGGACGCCCATGAAACTGTTAGAAAATAGTAAATTTACACTCTAGGGTTACTCCAAACTTTATATTAAGCATCCCCATAGCAAAAATTTACATAAAAACAACTTTTGAAATTACTACCCCTGTACCCATTTTTGGCGGTTACGTCTATGAAACTGTTAAAAATAGTCAATTTAACATCTAGACATACCCCAAACTTTATATTAAGTAGCCCCGTATCAAGAATTTACATAAAAACAACTTTTGAAATTACTACCCCAGTACCCATTTTTGGCGGTTACGCCCATGAAATCGATAAAAAAAGTCAATTTAACCTCTAGACATACCCCAAACTTTATATTAAGTAGCCCCGTATCAAGAATTTACATAAAAACAAAGTTTGAAATTACTACCCCTGTACCCATTTTTGGCGGTTACGCCTATGAAACTGTTAAAAATAGTCAATTTAACATCTAGACATACCACAAACTTTATATTAAGCATCTCCGTATAAAGAATTTCCATAAAAACAACTTTTGAAATTACTACCCCTGTACCCATTTTTGGCGGTAACGCCCATGAAATCGATAAAAAATTGAAATTTAACCTATTGGTATACCTCAAACATAATATTTGACACGCCCATGTATCAAATTTGCCTGAAAAATCAATCAAAAATTAGTAGTATATATCTAGTGATTGACCGGGAAGACTCTCATATAAGGAAAAACCGCACCAAAAAATGTGCTTCCATGTACGGGTAGACTATTTATATAAGTAATTATGTGCGGCTGGAAACACTTTCCACGGTCCTATCACTAGATATATACTACTAATTTTTGATTGATTTTTCAGGCAAATTTGATACATGGGCGTGTCAAATATTATGTTTGAGGTATACCAATAGGTTAAATTTCAATTTTTTATCGATTTCATGGGCGTTACCGCCAAAAATGGGTACAGGGGTAGTAATTTCAAAAGTTGTTTTTATGTAAATTCTTGATACGGAGATGCTTAATATAAAGTTTGGGGTATGTCTAGATGTTAAATTGACTATTTTTAACAGTTTCATAGGCGTAACCGCCAAAAATGGGTACAGGGGTAGTAATTTCAAACTTTGTTTTTATGTAAATTCTTGATATGGGGATGGTTAATATAAAGTTTGGGGTATGTCTAGAGGTTAAATTGACTATTTTTAACAGTTTCATAGGCGTAACCGCCAAAAATGGGTACAGGGGTAGTAATTTCAAAAATTGTTTTTATGTAAATTCTTGATACGGGGCTACTTAATATAAAGTTTGGGGTATGTCTAGATGTTAAATTGACTTTTTTTATCGATTTCATGGGCGTAACCGCCAAAAATGGGTACAGGGGTAGTAATTTCAAAAGTTGTTTTTATGTAAATTCTTGATACGGGGCTACTTAATATAAAGTTTGGGGTATGTCTAGATGTTAAATTGACTATTTTTAACAGTTTCATAGGCGTAACCGCCAAAAA
The DNA here is from genome assembly GCA_032433765.1 of Megaustenia siamemsis. NCBI lineage: Eukaryota > Metazoa > Mollusca > Gastropoda > Stylommatophora > Ariophantidae > Megaustenia > Megaustenia siamemsis. The sequence goes on from JAVIAB010000101.1 coordinate 35,682,383, forward strand.
TGGGTACAGGGGTAGTAATTTCAAAAGTTGTTTTTATGTAAATTCTTGATATGGGGATGCTTAATATAAAGTTTGGGGTATGTCTAGAGGTTAAATTTACTATTTTTAACAGTTTCATGGGCGTAACCGCCAAAAATGGGTACAGGGGTAGTAATTTCAAAAGTGATTTTTATGTAAATTCTTGATACGGAGATGACTAAAATGAAGTTTGGGGTATGTCTAGAGGTTAAATTTACTATTTTTAACAGTTTCATGGGCGTAACCGCCAAAAATGGGTACAGGGGTAGTAATTTCAAAAGTTGTTTTTATGTAAATTTTTGCTATGGGGATGCTTAATATAAAGTTTGGAGTAACCCTAGAGTGTAAATTTACTATTTCTAACAGTTTCATGGGCGTCCCCTCATAAAGGGTCAAGGGGCGTAACAATCATAAATGTGGTATTTTAAGCAAAATCTTGTTTTTCTTAGTGGGTTATGGTAGGAGTGTAACCTACGTGTTTGGTAATACTTTCGTTTAGTAGAGTTATAGCAGGGGACATAACTTTCATGCTTTGCAGTACTTTTCTTAGCAGAGTTGTGACAGGGGCGTGAACTTTAAGTTCATTCTTTCAATGTGGTGTTTTAGTGTGTTTGGCTTTTACTAGAGTTCTATGAATATTTTCAATAATGATTTAGACACAGTCGCAACTATCATCAAGTGCAACATTTTTAGTAAATTGTAATTATGTATTAGGGTTTTCTCAGCTGTATTAAAGACTTTGGTTGATAAGTGGACACTTTTTAGGGTTTTGAGTTCAACTTTTTGGTTATGAGACGAAATTTTAGGGCTTGTTGTTAAATTAGTTGTCTTTTGGAGTAACTTTTTGGACTTTGCATATAAATTGTTGGGTTTTGTGTCTAACTATTTTGAGTTAAGGTTGTCTTTTTGACAAACTTTTGGACTTTGAATGTAACTATTTGGTCTTTTGTGTCTAAATATTCTGAGTTTGGGTTGTCTTTTTGACAAACTTTTAGACTTTGTATATAATATTTACGACTTTCGTGTCTAACTATTCTGAGTTTGGGTTGTCTTTTTGACAAAGTTTTGGCCTTTGAATATAACATTTACGACTTTTGTGTCGAACTAGTATCACTTTGAGACAAAATTTGTAGGGTTTTGCGTTCAACTTTTTGGTTATGAGACGAAATTTTGGGGTTAAGTGTTACATTAGTTGTCTTTTGGAGTAACTTTTTGGACTTTGCCTATAAATTGTTGGGTTTTGTGTCTAACTATTCTGAGTTTGGGTTGTCTTTTTGACAAACTTTTAGACTTTGTATATAATATTTACGACTTTTGTGTCGAACTAGTATCACTTTGGGACTAAATTTTTAGGGTTTTGAGCTCAACTGTTTGGTTATGAGACGAAATTGTGGGGTTAAGTGTTACATTAGTTGTCTTTTAGAGTAACTTTTTGGACTTTACCTATAAATTGTTGGGTTTTGTGTCTAACTATTTTGAGTTTGGGTTGTCTTTTTAACAAACTTTTGGATTTGAATATAACATTTACGACTTTCGTGTCTAACAATTACGACTTTGGGACTAAATTTGTAGAGTTCGTGTTCAACTTTGTGCATATGAGCCGAAATTTTGGGATTAAGAGTTACATTAGTTGTCTTTTGGAGTAACTTTTTGGACTTTGCCTATAAATTGTTGGGTTTTGTGTCTAAATACTCCAAAAGACAACTAATATAACACTTAACCCCAAAATTTCGTCTCATAACCAAAAAGTTGAACGCAAAACCCTACAAATTGTGTCTCAAAGTGATACTAGTTCGACACAAAAGTCGTAAATGTTATATTCAAAGGCCAAAACTTTGTCAAAAAGACAACCCAAACTCAGAATAGTTAGACACGAAAGTCGTAAATATTATATACAAAGTCTAAAAGTTTGTCAAAAAGACAACCCAAACTCAGAATATTTAGACACAAAAGACCAAATAGTTACATTCAAAGTCCAAAAGTTTGTCAAAAAGACAACCTTAACTCAAAATAGTTAGACACAAAACCCAACAATTTATATGCAAAGTCCAAAAAGTTACTCCAAAAGACAACTAATTTAACAACAAGCCCTAAAATTTCGTCTCATAACCAAAAAGTTGAACTCAAAACCCTAAAAAGTGTCCACTTATCAACCAAAGTCTTTAATACAGCTGAGAAAACCCTAATACATAATTACAATTTACTAAAAATGTTGCACTTGATGATAGTTGCGACTGTGTCTAAATCATTATTGAAAATATTCATAGAACTCTAGTAAAAGCCAAACACACTAAAACACCACATTGAAAGAATGAACTTAAAGTTCACGCCCCTGTCACAACTCTGCTAAGAAAAGTACTGCAAAGCATGAAAGTTACGTCCCCTGCTATAACTCTACTAAACGAAAGTACAGTCGAACCTGTCTAAGGCGACCATTCACGGGACTTTCAAAAACTGGTCCCATAGGACAGGTGGTCCTGCCTCACAGGTTTCACATAATAAATAGAGCGATAAAAAAAATTTTATCCTAAGCACTATGAAAACTAACCTGCAAATCAGCGTAATCCATGAGTAGAACATAGTGCACATGTCGGTCTACAATAGCCACTGGTTGGACACTTTTCATAAAACACGATAGTTAAACACACAAAAATATTTTGTCGAATCACTGATATTCGTTCTTCCAGCGTTAATGCTTTTGGTTTTACACTTTTGACACTGGCCATTTCCTATATTGTGTGTAACACTTTTAAAATCCACAAAAATAATTCACTGAGATACTGTACATGTACGTGAATACATTCTAAGCGGGCAATGACTAATTCTTTAGTTAATTCCTGTAATTTATACGGGCCACGCAATGGTCTACTCTGGTCTAGACGGAACCGCGAAGTGATGTCACTTCACGAATCATAGATCTCTGTCTGCCGTGTTTCTCACACCAGTATTGACTGATAAACGTAACACGTCCCACTGTAATCTGGGACTCACTAAATACGGGAAAACTTCGACACCTGAAGACACCTGTGTCGATCGTTTATGGCTCCCAGCGAGACGGAGAAGTACTGGCTGGTCAGTGTATCGTTATCAGTGTTACCCGCGTGTCGTAAACGGGATAAATAACATTGGCGGCGGTTAATTAGCCTGGTCTCTGGTCGCGTCATACGGTGAGCGCCGTAATCAGTGTTAGCATATAGTAAAAAACTCGGGGAAATTGTAGACCCGGTCCTATAACCAGGGAAACGCTTTAAACAGGTGGTCCTAAGACCAGGTTCGACTGTATTACCAAACACGTAATGGGAAGACTCTCATATAAGGAAAAACCGCACCAAAAAATGTGCTTCCATGTACGGGTAGACTATTTATATAAGTAATTATGTGCGGCTGGAAACATTTTCCACGGTCCTATCACTAGATATATACTACTAATTTTTGATTGATTTTTCAGGCAAATTTGATACGCGTGTCAAATATTATGTTTGAGGTATACCAATAGGTTAAATTTCAATTTTTTATCGATTTCATGGGCGTTACCGCCAAAAATGGGTACAGGGGTAGTAATTTCAAAAGTTGTTTTTATGTAAATTCTTGATACGGAGATGCTTAATATAAAGTTTGGGGTATGTCTAGATGTTAAATTGACTATTTTTAACAGTTTCATAGGCGTAACCGCCAAAAATGGGTACAGGGGTAGTAATTTCAAACTTTGTTTTTATGTAAATTCTTGATATGGGGATGCTTAATATAAAGTTTGGGGTATGTCTAGATGTTAAATTGACTATTTTTAACAGTTTCATAGGCGTAACCGCCAAAAATGGGTACAGGGGTAGTAATTTCAAACTTTGTTTTTATGTAAATTCTTGATATGGGGATGGTTAATATAAAGTTTGGGGTATGTCTAGAGGTTAAATTGACTATTTTTAACAGTTTCATAGGCGTAACCGCCAAAAATGGGTACAGGGGTAGTAATTTCAAAAATTGTTTTTATGTAAATTCTTGATACGGGGCTACTTAATAAAAGTTTGGGGTATGTCTAGATGTTAAATTGACTTTTTTTATCAGTTTCATGGGCGTAACCGCCAAAAATGGGTACAGGGGTAGTAATTTCAAAAGTGTTTTTATGTAAATTCTTGATACGGAGCTACTAAAATAAAGTTTGGGGTATGTCTAGATGTTAAATTGACTATTTTTAACAGTTTCATAGGCGTAACCGCCAAAAATGGGTACAGGGGTAGTAATTTCAAAAGTTGTTTTTATGTAAATTCTTGATATGGGGATGCTTAATATAAAGTTTGGAGTAACCCTAGAGTGTAAATTTACTATTTCTAACAGTTTCATGGGCGTCCCCTCATAAAGGGTCAAGGGGCGTAACAATCATAAATGTGGTATTTTAAGCAAAATCTTGTTTTTCTTAGTGGGTTATGGTAGGAGTGTAACCTACGTGTTTGGTAATACTTTCGTTTAGTAGAGTTATAGCAGGGGACATAACTTTCATGCTTTGCAGTACTTTTCTTAGCAGAGTTGTGACAGGGGCGTGAACTTTAAGTTCATTCTTTCAATGTGGTGTTTTAGTGTGTTTGGCTTTTACTAGAGTTCTATGAATATTTTCAATAATGATTTAGACACAGTCGCAACTATCATCAAGTGCAACATTTTTAGTAAATTGTAATTATGTATTAGGGTTTTCTCAGCTGTATTAAAGACTTTGGTTGATAAGTGGACACTTTTTAGGGTTTTGAGTTCAACTTTTTGGTTATGAGACGAAATATTTTAGGGCTTGTTGTTAAATTAGTTGTCTTTTGGAGTAACTTTTTGGACTTTGCATATAAATTGTTGGGTTTTGTGTCTAACTATTTTGAGTTAAGGTTGTCTTTTTGACAAACTTTTGGACTTTGAATGTAACTATTTGGTCTTTTGTGTCTAAATATTCTGAGTTTGGGTTGTCTTTTTGACAAACTTTTAGACTTTGTATATAATATTTACGACTTTCGTGTCTAACTATTCTGAGTTTGGGTTGTCTTTTTGACAAAGTTTTGGCCTTTAAATATAACATTTACGACTTTTGTGTCGAACTAGTATCACTTTGAGACAAAATTTGTAGGGTTTTGCGTTCAACTTTTTGGTTATGAGACGAAATTTTGGGGTTAAGTGTTACATTAGTTGTCTTTTGGAGTAACTTTTTGGACTTTGCCTATAAATTGTTGGGTTTTGTGTCTAACTATTCTGAGTTTGGGTTGTCTTTTTGACAAACTTTTAGACTTTGTATATAATATTTACGACTTTTGTGTCGAACTAGTATCACTTTGGGACTAAATTTTTAGGGTTTTGAGTTCAACTGTTTGGTTATGAGACGAAATTGTGGGGTTAAGTGTTACATTAGTTGTCTTTTGGAGTAACTTTTTGTACTTTACCTATAAATTGTTGGGTTTTGTGTCTAACTATTTTGAGTTTGCGTTGTCTTTTTAACAAACTTTTGGATTTGAATATAACATTTACGACTTTCGTGTCTAACAATTACGACTTTGGGACTAAATTTGTAGAGTTCGTGTTCAACTTTGTGCATATGAGCCGAAATTTGGGGATTAAGAGTTACATTAGTTGTCTTTTGGAGTAACTTTTTGGACTTTGCCTATAAATTGTTGGGTTTTGTGTATAAATACTCCAAAAGACAACTAATATAACACTTAACCCCAAAATTTCGTCTCATAACCAAAAAGTTGAACTCAAAACCCTAAAAATTTAGTCCCAAAGTGATACTAGTTCGACACAAAAGTCGTAAATGTTATATACAAAGTCTAAAAGTTTGTCAAAAAGACAACCCAAACTCAAAATAGTTAGACACAAAACCCAACAATTTATAGGCAAAGTCCAAAAAGTTACTCCAAAAGACAACTAATGTAACTCTTAATCCCAAAATTTCGGCTCATATGCACAAAGTTGAACACGAACTCTACAAATTTAGTCCCAAAGTCGTAATTGTTAGACACGAAAGTCGTAAATGTTATATTCAAATCCAAAAGTTTGTTAAAAAGACAACCCAAACTCAAAATAGTTAGACACAAAACCCAACAATTTATAGGTAAAGTACAAAAAGTTACTCCAAAAGACAACTAATGTAACACTTAACCCCACAATTTCGTCTCATAACCAAACAGTTGAACTCAAAACCCTAAAAATTTAGTCCCAAAGTGATACTAGTTCGACACAAAAGTCGTAAATTTTATATACAAAGTCTAAAAGTTTGTCAAAAAGACAACCCAAACTCAGAATAGTTAGACACAAAACCCAACAATTTATAGGCAAAGTCCAAAAAGTTACTCCAAAAGACAACTAATGTAACACTTAACCCCAAAATTTCGTCTCATAACCAAAAAGTTGAACGCAAAACCCTACAAATTTTGTCTCAAAGTGATTTTAGTTCGACACAAAAGTCGTAAATGTTATATTCAAAGGCCAAAACTTTGTCAAAAAGACAACCCAAACTCAGAATAGTTAGACACGAAAGTCGTAAATATTATATACAAAGTCTAAAAGTTTGTCAAAAAGACAACCCAAACTCAGAATATTTAGACACAAAAGACCAAATAGTTACATTCAAAGTCCAAAAGTTTGTCAAAAAGACAACCTTAACTCAAAATAGTTAGACACAAAACCCAACAATTTATATGCAAAGTCCAAAAAGTTACTCCAAAAGACAACTAATTTAACAACAAGCCCTAAAATTTCGTCTCATAACCAAAAAGTTGAACTCAAAACCCTATAAAGTGTCCACTTATCAACCAAAGTCTTTAATACAGCTGAGAAAACCCTAATACATAATTACAATTTACTAAAAATGTTGCACTTGATGATAGTTGCGACTGTGTCTAAATCATTATTGAAAATATTCATAGAACTCTAGTAAAAGCCAAACACACTAAAACACCACATTGAAAGAATGAACTTAAAGTTCACGCCCCTGTCACAACTTTGCTAAGAAAAGTACTGCAAAGCATGAAAGTTATGTCCCCTGCTATAACTCTACTAAACGAAAGTATTACCAAACACGTAGGTTACACTCCTACCATAACCCACTAAGAAAAGCAAGATTTTGCTTAAAATACCACATTTATGATTGTTACGCCCCTTGACCCTTTATGAGGGGACGCCCATGAAACTGTTAGAAAATAGTAAATTTACACTCTAGGGTTACTCCAAACTTTATATTAAGCATCCCCATAGCAAAAATTTACATAAAAACAACTTTTGAAATTACTACCCCTGTACCCATTTTTGGCGGTTACGCCTATGAAACTGTTAAAAATAGTCAATTTAACATCTAGACATACCCCAAACTTTATATTAAGTAGCCCCTATCAAGAATTTACATAAAAACAACTTTTGAAATTACTACCCCAGTACCCATTTTTGGCGGTTACGCCCATGAAATCGATAAAAAAAGTCAATTTAACCTCTAGACATACCCCAAACTTTATATTAAGTAGCCCCGTATCAAGAATTTACATAAAAACAAAGTTTGAAATTACTACCCCTGTACCCATTTTTGGCGGTTACGCCTATGAAACTGTTAAAAATAGTCAATTTAACATCTAGACATACCACAAACTTTATATTAAGCATCTCCGTATAAAGAATTTCCATAAAAACAACTTTTGAAATTACTACCCCTGTACCCATTTTTGGCGGTTACGCCTATGAAACTGTTAAAAATAGTCAATTTAACATCTAGACATACCCCAAACTTTATATTAAGTAGCCCCGTATCAAGAATTTACATAAAAACAACTTTTGAAATTACTACCCCAGTACCCATTTTTGGCGGTTACGCCCATGAAATCGATAAAAAAAAGTCAATTTAACCTCTAGACATACCCCAAACTTTATATTAAGTAGCCCCGTATCAAGAATTTACATAAAAACAAAGTTTGAAATTACTACCCCTGTACCCATTTTTGGCGGTTACGCCTATGAAACTGTTAAAAATAGTCAATTTAACCTCTAGACATACCCCAAACTTTATATTAACCATCCCCATATCAAGAATTTACATAAAAACAAAGTTTGAAATTACTACCCCTGTACCCATTTTTGGCGGTCACGCCTATGAAACTGTTAAAAATAGTCAATTTAACATCTAGACATACCCCAAACTTTATATTAAGCATCCCCATATCAAGAATTTACATAAAAACAAAGTTTGAAATTACTACCCCTGTACCCATTTTTGGCGGTTACGCCTATGAAACTGTTAAAAATAGTCAATTTAACATCTAGACATACCCCAAACTTTATATTAAGCATCTCCGTATCAAGAATTTCCATAAAAACAACTTTTGAAATTACTACCCCTGTACCCATTTTTGGCGGTAACGCCCATGAAATCGATAAAAAATTGAAATTTAACCTATTGGTATACCTCAAACATAATATTTGACACGCCCATGTATCAAATTTGCCTGAAAAATCAATCAAAAATTAGTAGTATATATCTAGTGATTGACCGGGAAGACTCTCATATAAGGAAAAACCGCACCAAAAAATGTGCTTCCATGTACGGGTAGACTATTTATATAAGTAATTATGTGCGGCTGGAAACATTTTCCACGGTCCTATCACTAGATATATACTACTAATTTTTGATTGATTTTTCAGGCAAATTTGATACGCGTGTCAAATATTATGTTTGAGGTATACCAATAGGTTAAATTTCAATTTTTTATCGATTTCATGGGCGTTACCGCCAAAAATGGGTACAGGGGTAGTAATTTCAAACTTTGTTTTTATGTAAATTCTTGATATGGGGATGCTTAATATAAAGTTTGGGGTATGTCTAGATGTTAAATTGACTATTTTTAACAGTTTCATAGGCGTAACCGCCAAAAATGGGTACAGGGGTAGTAATTTCAAACTTTGTTTTTATGTAAATTCTTGATATGGGGATGGTTAATATAAAGTTTGGGGTATGTCTAGAGGTTAAATTGACTATTTTTAACAGTTTCATAGGCGTAACCGCCAAAAATGGGTACAGGGGTAGTAATTTCAAAAATTGTATTTATGTAAATTCTTGATACGGGGCTACTTAATATAAAGTTTGGGGTATGTCTAGATGTTAAATTGACTATTTTTATCGATTTCATGGGCGTAACCGCCAAAAATGGGTACAGGGGTAGTAATTTCAAAAGTTGTTTTTATGTAAATTCTTGATACGGGGCTACTTAATAAAAAGTTTGGGGTATGTCTAGATGTTAAATTGACTATTTTTAACAGTTTCATAGGCGTAACCGCCAAAAATGGGTACAGGGGTAGTAATTTCAAAAGTTGTTTTTATGTAAATTCTTGATATGGGGATGCTTAATTAAAAGTTTGGGGTATGTCTAGAGGTTAAATTTACTATTTTTAACAGTTTCATGGGCGTAACCGCCAAAAATGGGTACAGGGGTAGTAATTTCAAAAGTGATTTTTATGTAAATTCTTGATACGGAGATGACTAAAATGAAGTTTGGGGTATGTCTAGAGGTTAAATTTACTATTTTTAACAGTTTCATGGGCGTAACCGCCAAAAATGGGTACAGGGGTAGTAATTTCAAAAGTTGTTTTTATGTAAATTTTTGCTATGGGGATGCTTAATATAAAGTTTGGAGTAACCCTAGAGTGTAAATTTACTATTTCTAACAGTTTCATGGGCGTCCCCTCATAAAGGGTCAAGGGGCGTAACAATCATAAATGTGGTATTTTAAGCAAAATCTTGTTTTTCTTAGTGGGTTATGGTAGGAGTGTAACCTACGTGTTTGGTAATACTTTCGTTTAGTAGAGTTATAGCAGGGGACATAACTTTCATGCTTTGCAGTACTTTTCTTAGCAGAGTTGTGACAGGGGCGTGAACTTTAAGTTCATTCTTTCAATGTGGTGTTTTAGTGTGTTTGGCTTTTACTAGAGTTCTATGAATATTTTCAATAATGATTTAGACACAGTCGCAACTATCATCAAGTGCAACATTTTTAGTAAATTGTAATTATGTATTAGGGTTTTCTCAGCTGTATTAAAGACTTTGGTTGATAAGTGGACACTTTTTAGGGTTTTGAGTTCAACTTTTTGGTTATGAGACGAAATATTTTAGGGCTTGTTGTTAAATTAGTTGTCTTTTGGAGTAACTTTTTGGACTTTGCATATAAATTGTTGGGTTTTGTGTCTAACTATTTTGAGTTAAGGTTGTCTTTTTGACAAACTTTTGGACTTTGAATGTAACTATTTGGTCTTTTGTGTCTAAATATTCTGAGTTTGGGTTGTCTTTTTGACAAACTTTTAGACTTTGTATATAATATTTACGACTTTCGTGTCTAACTATTCTGAGTTTGGGTTGTCTTTTTGACAAAGTTTTGGCCTTTAAATATAACATTTACGACTTTTGTGTCGAACTAGTATCACTTTGAGACAAAATTTGTAGGGTTTTGCGTTCAACTTTTTGGTTATGAGACGAAATTTTGGGGTTAAGTGTTACATTAGTTGTCTTTTGGAGTAACTTTTTGGACTTTGCCTATAAATTGTTGGGTTTTGTGTCTAACTATTCTGAGTTTGGGTTGTCTTTTTGACAAACTTTTAGACTTTGTATATAATATTTACGACTTTTGTGTCGAACTAGTATCACTTTGGGACTAAATTTTTAGGGTTTTGAGTTCAACTGTTTGGTTATGAGACGAAATTGTGGGGTTAAGTGTTACATTAGTTGTCTTTTGGAGTAACTTTTTGTACTTTACCTATAAATTGTTGGGTTTTGTGTCTAACTATTTTGAGTTTGCGTTGTCTTTTTAACAAACTTTTGGATTTGAATATAACATTTACGACTTTCGTGTCTAACAATTACGACTTTGGGACTAAATTTGTAGAGTTCGTGTTCAACTTTGTGCATATGAGCCGAAATTTGGGGATTAAGAGTTACATTAGTTGTCTTTTGGAGTAACTTTTTGGACTTTGCCTATAAATTGTTGGGTTTTGTGTATAAATACTCCAAAAGACAACTAATATAACACTTAACCCCAAAATTTCGTCTCATAACCAAAAAGTTGAACTCAAAACCCTAAAAATTTAGTCCCAAAGTGATACTAGTTCGACACAAAAGTCGTAAATGTTATATACAAAGTCTAAAAGTTTGTCAAAAAGACAACCCAAACTCAAAATAGTTAGACACAAAACCCAACAATTTATAGGCAAAGTCCAAAAAGTTACTCCAAAAGACAACTAATGTAACTCTTAATCCCAAAATTTCGGCTCATATGCACAAAGTTGAACACGAACTCTACAAATTTAGTCCCAAAGTCGTAATTGTTAGACACGAAAGTCGTAAATGTTATATTCAAATCCAAAAGTTTGTTAAAAAGACAACCCAAACTCAAAATAGTTAGACACAAAACCCAACAATTTATAGGTAAAGTACAAAAAGTTACTCCAAAAGACAACTAATGTAACACTTAACCCCACAATTTCGTCTCATAACCAAACAGTTGAACTCAAAACCCTAAAAATTTAGTCCCAAAGTGATACTAGTTCGACACAAAAGTCGTAAATTTTATATACAAAGTCTAAAAGTTTGTCAAAAAGACAACCCAAACTCAGAATAGTTAGACACAAAACCCAACAATTTATAGGCAAAGTCCAAAAAGTTACTCCAAAAGACAACTAATGTAACACTTAACCCCAAAATTTCGTCTCATAACCAAAAAGTTGAACGCAAAACCCTACAAATTTTGTCTCAAAGTGATTTTAGTTCGACACAAAAGTCGTAAATGTTATATTCAAAGGCCAAAACTTTGTCAAAAAGACAACCCAAACTCAGAATAGTTAGACACGAAAGTCGTAAATATTATATACAAAGTCTAAAAGTTTGTCAAAAAGACAACCCAAACTCAGAATATTTAGACACAAAAGACCAAATAGTTACATTCAAAGTCCAAAAGTTTGTCAAAAAGACAACCTTAACTCAAAATAGTTAGACACAAAACCCAACAATTTATATGCAAAGTCCAAAAAGTTACTCCAAAAGACAACTAATTTAACAACAAGCCCTAAAATTTCGTCTCATAACCAAAAAGTTGAACTCAAAACCCTATAAAGTGTCCACTTATCAACCAAAGTCTTTAATACAGCTGAGAAAACCCTAATACATAATTACAATTTACTAAAAATGTTGCACTTGATGATAGTTGCGACTGTGTCTAAATCATTATTGAAAATATTCATAGAACTCTAGTAAAAGCCAAACACACTAAAACACCACATTGAAAGAATGAACTTAAAGTTCACGCCCCTGTCACAACTTTGCTAAGAAAAGTACTGCAAAGCATGAAAGTTATGTCCCCTGCTATAACTCTACTAAACGAAAGTATTACCAAACACGTAGGTTACACTCCTACCATAACCCACTAAGAAAAGCAAGATTTTGCTTAAAATACCACATTTATGAAATTACTACCCCTTGACCCTTTATGAGGGGACGCCCATGAAACTGTTAGAAAATAGTAAATTTACACTCTAGGGTTACTCCAAACTTTATATTAAGCATCCCCATAGCAAAAATTTACATAAAAACAACTTTTGAAATTACTACCCCTGTACCCATTTTTGGCGGTTACGCCTATGAAACTGTTAAAAATAGTCAATTTAACATCTAGACATACCCCAAACTTTATATTAAGTAGCCCCGTATCAAGAATTTACATAAAAACAACTTTTGAAATTACTACCCCAGTACCCATTTTTGGCGGTTACGCCCATGAAATCGATAAAAAAAAGTCAATTTAACCTCTAGACATACCCCAAACTTTATATTAAGTAGCCCCGTATCAAGAATTTACATAAAAACAAAGTTTGAAATTACTACCCCTGTACCCATTTTTGGCGGTTACGCCTATGAAACTGTTAAAAATAGTCAATTTAACCTCTAGACATACCCCAAACTTTATATTAACCATCCCCATATCAAGAATTTACATAAAAACAAAGTTTGAAATTACTACCCCTGTACCCATTTTTGGCGGTCACGCCTATGAAACTGTTAAAAATAGTCAATTTAACATCTAGACATACCCCAAACTTTATATTAAGCATCCCCATATCAAGAATTTACATAAAAACAAAGTTTGAAATTACTACCCCTGTACCCATTTTTGGCGGTTACGCCTATGAAACTGTTAAAAATAGTCAATTTAACATCTAGACATACCCCAAACTTTATATTAAGCATCTCCGTATCAAGAATTTCCATAAAAACAACTTTTGAAATTACTACCCCTGTACCCATTTTTGGCGGTAACGCCCATGAAATCGATAAAAAATTGAAATTTAACCTATTGGTATACCTCAAACATAATATTTGACACGCCCATGTATCAAATTTGCCTGAAAAATCAATCAAAAATTAGTAGTATATATCTAGTGATTGACCGGGAAGACTCTCATATAAGGAAAAACCGCACCAAAAAATGTGCTTCCATGTACGGGTAGACTATTTATATAAGTAATTATGTGCGGCTGGAAACATTTTCCACGGTCCTATCACTAGATATATACTACTAATTTTTGATTGATTTTTCAGGCAAATTTGATACGCGTGTCAAATATTATGTTTGAGGTATACCAATAGGTTAAATTTCAATTTTTTATCGATTTCATGGGCGTTACCGCCAAAAATGGGTACAGGGGTAGTAATTTCAAACTTTGTTTTTATGTAAATTCTTGATATGGGGATGCTTAATATAAAGTTTGGGGTATGTCTAGATGTTAAATTGACTATTTATAACAGTTTCATAGGCGTAACCGCCAAAAATGGGTACAGGGGTAGTAATTTCAAACTTTGTTTTTATGTAAATTCTTGATATGGGGATGGTTAATATAAAGTTTGGGGTATGTCTAGAGGTTAAATTGACTATTTTTAACAGTTTCATAGGCGTAACCGCCAAAAATGGGTACAGGGGTAGTAATTTCAAAAATTGTATTTATGTAAATTCTTGATACGGGGCTACTTAATATAAAGTTTGGGGTATGTCTAGATGTTAAATTGACTATTTTTATCGATTTCATGGGCGTAACCGCCAAAAATGGGTACAGGGGTAGTAATTTCAAAAGTTGTTTTTATGTAAATTCTTGATACGGGGCTACTTAATAAAAAGTTTGGGGTATGTCTAGATGTTAAATTGACTATTTTTAACAGTTTCATAGGCGTAACCGCCAAAAATGGGTACAGGGGTAGTAATTTCAAAAGTTGTTTTTATGTAAATTCTTGATATGGGGATGCTTAATTAAAAGTTTGGGGTATGTCTAGAGGTTAAATTTACTATTTTTAACAGTTTCATGGGCGTAACCGCCAAAAATGGGTACAGGGGTAGTAATTTCAAAAGTGATTTTTATGTAAATTCTTGATACGGAGATGACTAAAATGAAGTTTGGGGTATGTCTAGAGGTTAAATTTACTATTTTTAACAGTTTCATGGGCGTAACCGCCAAAAATGGGTACAGGGGTAGTAATTTCAAAAGTTGTTTTTATGTAAATTTTTGCTATGGGGATGCTTAATATAAAGTTTGGAGTAACCCTAGAGTGTAAATTTACTATTTCTAACAGTTTCATGGGCGTCCCCTCATAAAGGGTCAAGGGGCGTAACAATCATAAATGTGGTATTTTAAGCAAAATCTTGTTTTTCTTAGTGGGTTATGGTAGGAGTGTAACCTACGTGTTTGGTAATACTTTCGTTTAGTAGAGTTATAGCAGGGGACATAACTTTCATGCTTTGCAGTACTTTTCTTAGCAGAGTTGTGACAGGGGCGTGAACTTTAAGTTCATTCTTTCAATGTGGTGTTTTAGTGTGTTTGGCTTTTACTAGAGTTCTATGAATATTTTCAATAATGATTTAGACACAGTCGCAACTATCATCAAGTGCAACATTTTTAGTAAATTGTAATTATGTATTAGGGTTTTCTCAGCTGTATTAAAGACTTTGGTTGATAAGTGGACACTTTTTAGGGTTTTGAGTTCAACTTTTTGGTTATGAGACGAAATATTTTAGGGCTTGTTGTTAAATTAGTTGTCTTTTGGAGTAACTTTTTGGACTTTGCATATAAATTGTTGGGTTTTGTGTCTAACTATTTTGAGTTAAGGTTGTCTTTTTGACAAACTTTTGGACTTTGAATGTAACTATTTGGTCTTTTGTGTCTAAATATTCTGAGTTTGGGTTGTCTTTTTGACAAACTTTTAGACTTTGTATATAATATTTACGACTTTCGTGTCTAACTATTCTGAGTTTGGGTTGTCTTTTTGACAAAGTTTTGGCCTTTAAATATAACATTTACGACTTTTGTGTCGAACTAGTATCACTTTGAGACAAAATTTGTAGGGTTTTGCGTTCAACTTTTTGGTTATGAGACGAAATTTTGGGGTTAAGTGTTACATTAGTTGTCTTTTGGAGTAACTTTTTGGACTTTGCCTATAAATTGTTGGGTTTTGTGTCTAACTATTCTGAGTTTGGGTTGTCTTTTTGACAAACTTTTAGACTTTGTATATAATATTTACGACTTTTGTGTCGAACTAGTATCACTTTGGGACTAAATTTTTAGGGTTTTGAGTTCAACTGTTTGGTTATGAGACGAAATTGTGGGGTTAAGTGTTACATTAGTTGTCTTTTGGAGTAACTTTTTGTACTTTACCTATAAATTGTTGGGTTTTGTGTCTAACTATTTTGAGTTTGCGTTGTCTTTTTAACAAACTTTTGGATTTGAATATAACATTTACGACTTTCGTGTCTAACAATTACGACTTTAGGACTAAATTTGTAGAGTTCGTGTTCAACTTTGTGCATATGAGCCGAAATTTTGGGATTAAGAGTTACATTAGTTGTCTTTTGGAGTAACTTTTTGGACTTTGCCTATAAATTGTTGGGTTTTGTGTCTAAATATTTTGAGTTTGGGTTGTCTTTTTGACAAACTTTTAGACTTTGTATATAACATTTACGACTTTTGTGTCGAACTAGTATCCCTTTGGGACTAAATTTTTATGGTTTTGAGTTCAACTTTTTGGTTATGAGACGAAATTTTGGGGTTAAGTGTTATTTTAGTTGTCTTTTGGAGTAACTTTTTGGACTTTGCATATACATTTTTGAGCTTTGCATCTAACTATTTTGAGTTTGGGTTGTCTTTTTGACAAACTTTTGGACTTTGCATATAACATTTACGACTTTCGTGTCTAACAATTACAACTTTGGGCCTTAATTTGTAGAGTTTGTGTTCAACTTTGTGAGTATGAACCAAAATTTTAGGGTTTGGAACTAAGTTTTCTTACCTGAAATGATCATCTTTACTGTTGTCTGTCATTCGTTGAAGTGATAAAGATATGGAACTCCAAAGTCTAAGAGCTGAAGTAATCACCTTTAATGATGTATGTCGTTCGTTGAAGTGGGAAACCTTGGTATTAAAGCCTTCAGCGGTCAAAATGAGGTCATAGAACTCTTCTGGAATTGCCTCAGGGGTCAAAACGAGTTCAAGTAACCCACCACCCCGCATTTTTCCCCCACTGCTGACCCGACAGCCACTACCTACGCTTGGGCTAACGCGCTTTTCTGATTGGTTAATCCACCTGTCAGCCATTTCTTCGCCCCGCCTCCTATGTTAATACTCTTTTCTGATTGGTTAATCCCGATATCAAGCGATGTTGGCATAGTCACTCGCTGATTGGCTAATTTATTCATTTCTTACCAGGTTATATTTAAACTAGACGGCGTTATAAGTTTGGTTGATTCAAGGAAAGTTACTGTTCACACTAGCGGATTTTTGCACAGTAAGTTGGCTTGTTTTCTCTTAACGTATGTTAAGGCTTATCGATAACAGGTTATATTCGGTGTAGATGATTGAGACTATATTTTACGCTGTAAGTTTGAATGTTTTCTCTTAAAGTATGGTAAGACTTAACGATAACACGTTATTCAACTGTATTGATGTAAAGTAGTTAAGATAAGTAATGTTGAATGTAATGTTCCTTCATTGTTCTTATTGGTTGATTAAAGTATGATATACCAGACAACCGCCATACACCACACATACCACACTAGAGGACCTCCATACACCCCTCACGACACAGTAGACGACCTCCATACACCCCTCACGACACACTAAACGCCCTCTATACACCCAATATGACACACTAAACGACCTACATACACCCATCATGACACACTAGACGCCCTCTATACACCCAATATGACACACTAGACGACCCCTATACAACCATCATGACACACTAAACGCCCTCTATACACCCAATATGACACACTAGACGACCTCCGTACACCCATCACGACATACTAGCCGACCTCCATTGACCCATCACGGCACACTAGACGACCCCTATACAACCATCATGACACACTAGACGACCCCTATACAACCATCATGACACACTAAACGCCCTCTATACACCCAATATGACACACTAGACGACCTCCGTACACCCATCACGGCACACTAGACGACCCCTATACAACCATCATGACACACTAGACGACCCCTATACAACCATCATGACACACTAAACGCCCTCTATACACCCAATATGACACACTAGACGACCTCCGTACACCCATCACGACATACTAGCCGACCTCCATTGACCCATCACGGCACACTAGACGACCCCTATACAGCCCTTATTACACACTAGGCGACCTCCATACACCCATCGCTGCGATGAACATATTAGCAAGACAGACTGTATAAACTGTAAGGGTGTTAAAGCATACACCAAACGAACGCCCGGGCTTTTTAAACTAGAGTACGAAGGGACAGCTCTTGTTAGCTTATGTAGTAAGACGTACCATTGTAGTGGGGATTACGATAAAATCAGTTGTAAAGGGCTAAGCAAGCAACACAACAAATTAGATAAAGATATGTTTTTAGCGGTTCTCGCCACGCAAAAGGCCAAGGGTGGGAAAAATGTAGGTTTCAAAGTCTTAAATAATTCCATATTTTCCTACAGTCAAACAAGAAATGCTCTATCCTATTTCTATATAAAAAGAAAGGTAGCTGATGATAACGTCTCGACTATACCTTTAGATATTTAACTCTTTACACTACCCGCTTAGCCTAACCAGCAATCTCTAACAGTTTCACCCCTTATGCTTCATCGACGCCACATAGCTAAGCAGACACCCAACTACCTATCTATAAATAAATGTTATCCATGTACTATATATTGACTCAATGTACTGAATATTTTTGTAATGTTATATAATATCAATGTATGTTATACACCTATTGAGATAATAAAAGAATAAAATATATCTCTGTCTTCTATTTTATATTGATTGTTTGTCAATGATGTTGTATAATCTACTAACCTATCACTATCGCTCAAGAACTCCAAAGCCAGGACACACCAGACATAAACAGGTCACTTCCGGGTCACCGGGCCTAGAGGTCAACATCCCGACACGAAATGTCACGGTGAACTCCCCCTGCACCTACGGTACATTAGGTGCGCCGCGCACCTACTATATATCTTTGTTAATTTAGCGCCTAAATACTAACAGATCCTTCCTGCTATACTACTACTGTTCCCCACTGAACATTAACTATTGCTTACTCTACTCTAGTGCACTATCACTATAGTTAGCGAATCTCTAGTTCTATCTGAACTTAGCTACTACTGTGTTCTTACTTTTTAACTTTCTAGTTCGGGCATAGTCAGCCCCTGCCAAGTCCTAGGTGTGTCACCTCGTTCTCGAAAAAAGCTTCCGTTTCTTTGTGTCACGTCTTCAAATACTCCTAGTATTATCCAATCAAATCTTACTTCATCTCCCTTTCTTCATTCAGCTATCTCCACATTCCTGTTTACTCGTCTAATTACTCCCTCTAACCTATCCCGAGACTCACACTTCACATACTTTCTCTAATTTGTCGTGGCCCTTCACGTTTCCTCCTTTCTCTCCCGAATTCACGGCTACGATTGATCTCCTCTTTCTTTGATGGGTTGGCTAAATTGCATATATAGTCCATGTATGTAATAAACAGTAGAGTGATAGTACGCATGTCTGTCTTACACCTGGTCGAACTTTGATGTGGTCTGTGTAGCCTGCTGCTGCTCTGACTGTGCAGCTGATGTCGCTGTAGAGACTTTTAATTAGGTTGGTTAGGCTGTTTGAAGGTGAATAGAGCGTCAGTACATCCTCTGTTTTTTTTTCTTCTGAATCCCGTTTGAGAAACGTTTAACTACAGGGCAAACATTGTCAGCCTTTTCTCCACAATTTTATCGTATAGCGTTTTTACATCGCCGAGAAGCCATACACCTCTATATTTATTGCGGTCTATCTTGTTACCTTTATTTTTCTTTTCCATATTGGTACGATTATTGCCTGTTGCCAGTCTTCTGGGGCCTTTTTGTTGATATCATGCTCCATTTAATATTCTTTATAGCCATGTACCTCCTGTTTCTCCTGCTGCTACTATTATTTCTACTGGTATTTTATCAGTCCCTGATGCATTTTTTCTTGGTGCAAATTTGATTACTTCTTCCATTTCCTCTGTGATGATAATAGGTTGAGAGTTTATGCGTTCTTGCGTGAATTATGTTGCTTTGTTGGTAATTGGTGTTTAATAAGTCTTCACAATATTATATCCATCTCTGTTGCATAGGTTGGTTATTTTGATATTGTCTTTCCGTCTTTGTTCATCTATGACTTAAAGGATCATGACTTTCTTTTCTCGTGTTGCTTTTACAGAAATCTCGTGTAGCTGTCCTGAAGTCCCTGCTCAAATTTTGTCAGAATTATGTCCATTTGTTTTGATTAGCTTTGTTGATTAACATTTTACCTTTTTTTTTTCAAAATTGAAGCATATATTTTTTTTTTCATATGCTTGTTGGTTCTTATTCTCCCAGCAATGTTTAAACAGCTTTTTTTCATTTCTTGAATAGCTGCGTTTCAGCACGAGTGCTCTTTTCCCCTTCTTTTCTCTTTAGTTTCGTTTCATCTACTGTTTATGAAATGGTAATTACTATTTTCTTAAACTGTTTCCACTCTTCTTCTACTGTATTTACTCTGTTAGGAATATATATATATATATATATATATATATATATATATATATATATATATTTGTGTGTGTGTATATACATGTGTGTGTGTGTGTATATATATATATATATACATGTGTGTGTGTATATATACATGTGTGTATATATATATATATATATATTGTTATTGTTATTGGTTATGGAAAGCCTCGGCATCACAGCAAACGAATTAAAATCCATAATTGCTCAACCGCCCGTGCCAGTGGAATCATCCGAATTACCAACTCATCTCCCAAACAAAGAAAGGTAACTGTAGTCCCCATCGTAGCAGTCTCAGCACACGCCAAAAGACATAAGGCGAAACCGCGCAGAAAGTGAACACAGCCAACTGTTCTCTGTCATACGATATCATCATTCATCGTAAACAAGCGGGATATCGAAGCAGGATCAAAACGGATGAGACACACAGCTCACGGTGTGCACAGAGCACTTAACTCAGTAGCTCCTGCAACAAGCCGGACTTGGAATATGAGGAAACTGCAAGAAGGAACACTTTTCAGACATAGCCTTCAATGGTTCCTGCCGCCTATCCACCATATACCATGGGAGTTCACGTCCTCCCGAAAATGATGATCGTCATAGCACTTGATGATGTTAGGCCGTCATTGATGACTCCAATTCCAAACATATAGACACACAGTGGTGGTAATTTGTCATTTCCAATCCAACAGAAGCCACATGACCTGTAGTTAGTAAAACCACAGAGAGAATATGATTTTGTGACCTTCACTGATTCACTCTTAGATGTGAATGTGTAGTTTACACAAGAGGAGAAGTTTTCAACTACAGTGATTCCATTTAAGGCAATTCTGGGATAGCAAGGCAAGTCTCCTTTATAGCAGCAGAACTTGATGTTCTCCACTTCTTGTAGCCGCCGCCACACGATTCTGATGTCTCACTAACTTGGACATCATTCAAGAACAATGTCAGATTAACATTCCATAGATTATGGCTCTGCTGATGAAGTGCTTGGTGCAACAGTTGTATCAATCATACTGGAGGCTCCTGGTCTGTGGTCATTAATATCACAGACAGCACATGGTGTTGTTATATTCAGTATTTCTTTCTGGGGTGTAAATATGTGGCACACACATGGAGAGTGGTTTGTGGTCACAGTAATCCCATTAAAGGCAATTCCAGGGTAGCATTGCATAGCTGTTTCAGAACAGCACAATCCTGTGATGCCTTCTGTGCTCGCTATAAAGCTGCTGCTGCCACACAATCCTGACCAATTATAGGTGTGGACATTATTCACTTGCAATGACAAAACTGCTTTGTTTACTACATCATAAACCTCTGGAAGCGAATCATTTATGGGACCAATAGTACAATTTATTCTTCCATCGGAGATATCTGCATTGAGTCCCCCCAAAAAAGGTCTTTGGATAAAAAGCACATATGCGTTAGAGTTAAACACACAATGAGCCCACTTCATAGATTCAAAATGATCCTTGCCAATGCCATCCGCTTGCACAAGTTAGGTCCTTAGCTACCAACGTCTAAAATGTCTGAAACGAAGCCATCCAATTAACGACTTTATCTACAGCGAAGGTTAACGAACTGTGAACAAACATTTATGTTCAAACCCCTGAAAACATTTTCAAAAATCTGCCAACTCGCAGCAATAACATTTATCGTGTTGTTCAATGCAAACATTGCTTGGTCCATAGCTCGAATATAAATAAGCTGCCATTTTGGTGCGTCCCATGACGTCATCTCATATATGAATACATATATATATATATATATATATAATATATGTTTAATTATCACAATGTGTTTGTTACTCTGTTTTCAACGTTATGTCTCATATGTTAATTACGATCTAAAATAACAAAGAAGGCCTACTATGGGCCTTGAAGGTCCACGTTAAGCGCCGTGTCCCAATAGGTAAGCCCAACACCCATACAATAAATGCGAACCGCTGATGGCTAATATAGCTTTCATGTTTCGAGTGTTTGTATTATTGACAACAGATCCTTTATATTAAGTATATTAGTTATTTTAAGTGCATACAATTTTGAGGGGACCTTGTCCTTATTTCTCATAACACTGCACATAAATAAGAAAAGGAGAAAGAAATATACACAGACAATATCATTATAATATTAGGGAACACCATCAGTTATTTTTTTCATTGATCACCATCATCATCAACTACCGACCTGCTGGCGGAGGTGTTCATCTCTCTCTACAACTTTCAATCTCGACAGTTATTTATCATTTCTATTGTTAACTCTCTGCCAATATAATCGTTTAAGCTGTCTGGTATCGTTTCTCTTTACTTCCCTCTATCTCTTCGTCCCTCAATTTTTGCAGTTGTTACCATATATTTCAGATTTATCTTCTCATTACATGGCCAAAAAATGATGATTGCTTCTTCCTAATATTGGAAATTAGCTCTTTTTTTGCTTTGACCTCTTTAAGAACATTTTCATTACTCTTCTTAGCTGTCCATGGTATTCTCAACATTCTTCTGTAAGGCACATTTCTACAGACCCCAGTGAGTTTCTTGTCTGTTTTCTCATTGTCCATGATTCACATTCATATGTTAAGACTGACACTACATACCATTTAAGAACTCTTTTTTCTTGTTTCTATTGTCAAGAATGGATAGCATAGTATCTTCCTCATATTTTATAAAATAATTTTGCCTCATCAATTCTGCATCTCACCGCTTTTGTACATCTTCCGTCTGAAAAAGTTCCCAAATATTTAAAATCATTTACCTGTTTTAATATTGTGAATAATAATATTATCATTGATATTAGATGGTAATATCAGATCTTGTCAAGTCAGCAAGTTCTTAAAGGTGTCAACCCCTTCTACAAGTGTTTAAATTTAAGGGGCACTGAGACATGAGGAAACCGTTTTTGTTTACATTTTTGATCAGTTTGATGTGAAATCACGTGTCCTTTCAGATCTATACTGGGAGTAGACCAAACATGCATGTAAGTAAATGTAGTCTATAATTGTCGTCTGTATGAATACTGATTCAGAGCGTGCATATGCTTTGCAAATTATTACTTTATTTATTTGTATTAGCCCAGTGCCAAAGTTTAGATCTAGTCATCTGCAACGAGTATTACATGCAACTTATGTTTCTTTTTGTGGCTGGTATCTTTGCATAAACCGTCAATGTAACGTATTAAAAAAAATAATGATACAGACATTTGGAATAATAATGTATACACTACAACTAACTGCACGCAGTCGCCAAGGAAGTATTCATAATGAAATCAATACGGAATTAAAGAACAACAATTGTGATTTATGAAAAATAGTGGGAGAAAACAAGGCATTACCGCGTAAGGGGGTTAATAGAAGAGTTCACAGAAGTGGAGCGTAATATTTCATAGAAGGCCATGGAGAGAAAATCTATGTGAGAAGAAAGATCTACAAACTTGTACATGGAATGTTAGAACTCTTTACCAAGTAGGAACATTGGAAATTCATATTTTAGGATCAGAACAATTAAACATATATTTTATGCATAACAAATACAAGATGGAAAGAATGTCGATACATACAGGAAGATAGAATATACAGTTATGTATTCAGACAACACAATTGTACATCAAAGAGGTGCAGAAAAAATTGTAAAAAGTGAGATATAAAAATATATAAATAGCCACTGGACATACACTAATAGGATTATGCTACTAAAAATGAAAGTAAAGTCATACGACATAGCAATAATACAGACATACGCACCTACTCAAGACTATACAGATGAACAAATAGAGGCATTCTACTATGAAGATCTAAATAAAGTTATGAGGCAAGTGAAATCTTCAGGCATCTTAATTGTAACAGGTTATATGGATGCTAACGTAGGAAAAGGTAGAAATAAGACCATTATGGGAAATTTAGGTTCAGAAAAAAAAGAAATGAAAGATGGGAATATTAATACAATTTATTGAAGAAAACACGATGATAATATAAAACATCTACTTGGAGAAAAACAGAAAACTATACACATGGAAACATCATGGAGAGAAGTAATGGAATAAAATAGACTACATAATGATGAAAGATAGGCCCTATACCAGTTAAGAAAGTCAAAACCTATCCGTGAGCAGATACTAATTCAGATTACAATTCTGCAATGATTACAGTGAAAGTCAAACACAAGAAAAACAAACAATAGCCTAATTAATCAACATTAGCACAATATATATATCTATATATATATATATATATATATATATATAACAGCTTTACATCAAATATATATATTAAAGATACTTATATAATTCAAGTAAATAACACACATTAGACGTTGCATTAGACGGGACAGAACAATACAGAAGAGAA
The DNA here is from genome assembly GCA_032433765.1 of Megaustenia siamemsis. NCBI lineage: Eukaryota > Metazoa > Mollusca > Gastropoda > Stylommatophora > Ariophantidae > Megaustenia > Megaustenia siamemsis. The sequence goes on from JAVIAB010000101.1 coordinate 35,706,822, forward strand.
AATCCTTATGGAAAAGTTACAGCAATGTGGCAATGCACAAGAAAACCATACTACAAACTTGCATCATCTAACACAAAAAGGAAAAGAACAACAAAACAACAATGGATAATTGACACCATTTTTGAAAAAAAATGAATTAAAGACAAGCAAAGAACACTGTTGAATACCAAAAAATAGATAATGCAGTAGGCAAAGTGTGTACAAAGGCAACATTTTTACTTTTCCAAAAATTTCTAGAAATCGAAACTTTGGAAAATAAATACGATTTTAAGAAGGATGCACACAGAAAGCAGAAGAATGCCTAGTAAACGATAAGAAAGCCACAGGTAGCTGTTGTATTGCAAACAAAAACGGAAAAGAGCTAACAGGCAGCATATATATAATTAATACATGGCAGGAGCTTATCACATAATTATTGTAAGATGAAAGTGACAAGAAACCAACAACAAAATGTTCAGCAAGTTATACAATGTTAAAATCTAAAGTGGAAAAAGCAGTGCAAGCAATGAAAATGGGAAAACAGCAGGACCTAACAGCATACAGATAGAAATGATATAGGAACTAGACGATTTTGGCATCGAAGTGATTACAGACATATGCAACCACATATAACATACATGATACATACCAGATGAACTAACAACATCAACTTGCATTGCACTGCCTAACATCAATGGTGCAGTTGAATGCTGTGATTTTAAAACAATAAGTCTGATGAACCACGTAACAACAATATTGTTAAAATGTATTCAACAAAGGATTCATAATACAATCAATAATGAATTAGAAGAACTTATGAGGGCATCTACAACATCGATATCTACAATAGCGGATATATACCAGACGACATGATCAAATCAATATTCATAGCCCTACCAAAGAAATCTGGTGCGATTGAGTGCGATGATCATCGCACAATAAGCCTTATGAGTCGCATGACTAAGATATTACTAAGAATCATTATGCGAAGAGTGCGAAACAAAATCAGTCCAGAAATTAGCGATGAACAGTGTGGTTTTGTTAGAGATAAAGGAACAAGCAATGCCATTTATATCATAAGATCTTTAGTAGAAAGAGCCATAGAGGTGAAAACAGATCTATACCCATGTTTCAAAGATTACACCAAAGCATTTGACAAAGTAAAGCACCAAGAAATAATCAACATTTTAGAAAGCATAAACATAGACAGCAAAGATCTAAGAATAATAAAGAACATGTACTGGCAACAAACAGCGGCCATAAGAACTGGAAATCAATTGGGAATGTTTCAACAAATAAAAACAGGGTGTTAGACAAGGTTGTGTGCTGTCACCAGATTTGTTTAATATTTATAGTGAGATTATTTTAAGATCCATAAGGGGCATGCCTGGAATAACAATTGGAGGTCATAATATAAATAATCTAAGGTATGCTGATGATACAGTATTAATCGCTAAGAGTGAACATGAGGTACAAGAAATGTTGGACATTGTAGTGAAGGAAAGCAAAAATAAAGGACTCAGTCTTAATAGCAAAAAGACAGAGGTAATAGTAACACCAAAGAAAAAGACATCACCTCAGTGCAAAATCAAGACAAGTGGAACGCTATTAAAACAGGTAAATGAATTTAAATATGTGGGAACTTTGTTAACCTCAGACGGAAAATGTACAAAAGAGGTGAGATTTAGAATGGCTGAGGCAAAAGCAGCTTTCCAAAAAATGAGGAAAATACTATGCAATCCATTTTTGACAATAGAAACAAGAAAAAGAGTTCTTAAATATTACGTAGAGCCAGTCTTAACATACGGATGCGAATCATGGACAATAGGACAACAGACAAGAAAATCACTGGAGTCTGTAGAAATGTGGTTTTACAGAAGAATGTTGAAAATACCATGGATGGCTAAGAAGAGTAATGAAGAGGTTCTGAGAAAGTTCAAAGCAAAAAGACAGCTAATTTCCGATGTTAGGAAGAGACAATCATCATGTTTTGGCCATGTAATGAGAAGAGAACAACTAGAATATATTGTAACAACTGGAAACAAATTGAGGGACGAAGAGATAGAGGGAAGCAACGAGAAAAAAAAAAGTAACAGACAGCTTAAGAGAATGGCTTGGCAGAAGATCAACAACAGAAATGATAGATAGCTGCAGAGATCGAATGTTGTGGAGAGACATGATCACCTACGCCACTAGGCCCGGTACTTGATGATGATGAGGAGGACATAAATCGAAAAGTGGGGGACTGTTTGGTCTCGAGGCAAGACGCCTGCCTTGAGCTAGAGATGTTGTGGGTTCAAATCCCGGTTGCACTAATTGACATTTCTATTTATGATTTCTCTCAGCGGCAACCACCACTGGTCTCAGCAGCGAGGCTCGGCTTGAAATGCCAATTACTAATGGACGGAAAAAATATGAGTACCACCGAAGAAGGAGTTATCTGCCTGTGCGACGAAGAGACCCATGTGCATAGGGCTGCCGGGGAAAACGGATTAACTCGCAAAATGCAGTTCCTAGTTTCTAAAGACTTCGTCAGAGGTCAGAGCTAGCGATCGCAAAAAAAAGTACACAGAAAAAAAAAACCAACAAATATGCCTGCTTCACAAACTGCACCAAAGCTTCTGATAGAATACACACTAAATAACGTATAGATTGCGTCAGTGATATACATCTAGATGGCACAGATATACGTCTGATATGTATTGTATACTGTTAGCAAACAACAATAATACAATATAATATAGATAACTCTACACATATTGATATACAAAAAAGGAGTAAAACATGCATGCATTCTATTATCAAGCTTGTCCAGTCTACACACTGAGCAAAATCTTTAATACTATCAAAGAGATGCCAAATATAATCGATAATTTAAGACATGCTGATGATACTGCATTACTAGCAGAAAATCCCAAAGATCTACAATAATTACCAACTGAAATAAACATGACAAGGAAAAGAAATATGGACAATATAATGAATAATAAAGATAATACTATAAACTTACAAGTGTATATCAAAGTTGAAAGAATAGACCCGGACACAGTTAAGAGCTACAATATTTTGGACAGAGTAAACCCGTGATTGAACGTGTACAACTGAAAAAAACACAAATTAATAAGAATAACAGTAAGTAATTTTAACGTCATGAAAAATATTCTAACATCAAAACAAATACCACCAGGGCTAAACACGAATAGCAAAATGGTATATCTTCTCAATATTCCTGTATGCTGCAAAATCATGGACAGTACACAAGAACACATGACAGAAATTGGATTTAAAGAAGAATATGACCAATTGGATGGAAATAAAAGAAAACAAAAGTTGAAGACGTACAACAATTAAAACTACTAAATGTAATTCTAACAAAATAACTGAGATCTGTGGGTTAAGTTAAAGGATATAGCAGGCTACTAAAAGTAATCTTGGAAGGGAAAATACACGTAAAAGAGGCAGAGACAGACCAAGAATAACATGGACGAGTAACATCAACGGATGAACAGGTCATACCTGCACCATCAAAGGAAGTGGCAGAGCGGAATGTAGTCAACCTTCGATTAGGGCTTGGCAGCCAAATATATATGTATATAAATAAACTGTATTCGTATATAAATATGTAAAAAAAAAAAAGAAAAGTACTCCCGTCACGCCAAGTGGCGTATAGGGAATATGGTGTAAATGACCATAAATTTTACAGACATTCGGCACATGATTTTTTTGGTAATGTGGTCGGTATTACGCCCGCGCCGCTTTACCTTCCCAGAAAAAAAAAAAAATCCGGTACTCATTAAAGGCTGGGTGAAAGGGAAGCCGTCGGTTGGGATATAATCCTACCTCTTGTCCTTTGTAGTCCAGTTCACTAACCACTGAGCTATATATAATATATATATATATATATATATATATATATATATATATACATATATATATATATATATACCTCCTATGGTACATTCTTTGATGATATATGGATATAATCGTTGACCCGTGATGATCATAGTCGTTCGTCTCCGAGATTGTTGAGTTTTGAGAAGACATTGGCTTCTATATGTTTGGGATATGTTATTGTTTCGATATCTCTCAATCTTGCCTATATGCTCACTGAAATCTGTAGAAATATGGTTTTACAGAAGAATTTTGAGAATATCCTGCACGGCTAAGAAGAATAATGAAAACTTTATGAAAGAGGTCAACACAAAAAGAGATCTAATTTCAAATATTAGAAAGAAGCAGTCGTCACTTTTTTTGCCATGCAATGAGACGGGAAGAGCTGCAATATATTGTGACAGCTGGGAAAATTGTGTGATGAAGAGACAGAGGGAAACAAAGAGAAAATATACCATTCTGCATAAGAGAATGGCTTGGAAGAAGGTCAACAACAGAAATTATAATTACCTGTCCAGGTTGAAAGTTCGTGAGAGACATGATCACATACGCCAGCAGACATGGTATATGATGATGATGTTCACGAAAATAAACATTATAATAATCTAGGGCGATGCAACAGAGATCTATACAGTAACATAATCAAGCAGATGTTTTAAGTAATTAAAAAAAATCGAGATGAAATAATTTAATTTCGTTAACGGAGCACAACATAACCAAGCAGATGTTTTAATTAATTTTTAAAAAATCGAGATGAAATAATTTAATTTCGTTAACGGAGCACAACATAACCAAGCAGATGTTTTAATTAATTTAAAAAATCGAGATGAAATAACTTAATTTCTTTAACGGAGCACAATATAACCAAGCAGATGTTTTAATTAATTAAAAAAAAATTGAGATGAAATAATTTAATTTCGTTAACGGAGCACAACATGACTATTATAAAAAGTAGTCCTCTACTACAAATCAAAACAAGCTTATTCTGGCATATGAGATAAGGTATATAAATAATAATATATATAATATATAATATATAATATCCAATTTACTTAAATGTCACATCCATTGCTCACTGCGACTCACACGCGTCTGCGTTTGAATATGTGTCTCTTGTACCAAATATTTTTCATTACGATGTGTTTGTTTTTATATATCTCCACTAAGTCTTGTGATTTTTTGTTATTTGGTTATTCTTACTCTATGCCATATACAGCATACAATCTTTAGTAGAAAGTGCCATAGAGGATACAACAGATCTATACCTATGTTTCATAGATTATGCCAAAGCAAAGCACCAAGAGATAATCACAATTATAGAAACCATAAATGTAGACAGCAAAGATTTAAGAATAATAAAGAACATTTACTGGCAACAAACTGCTGCCATAGGAACTGGAAATAAATTGGGAATGTTTCAATAAATAAAACTGGGTGTTAGACAAAGGTTCTGTGCTGTCACCAGATTTGTTTAATACATATAGTGAGATTATTTTAAGATCCGTAAGAGGCATGAAATAACAATCGGATGTAATAATATAAATAATATAAGGTATGATGATGTTACAGTTTTAATCACTAAGAGCGATAATGGAGTTACAAAATGTTACTTATTATAGTGAACGAAACCAAAAATAAAAGACTCAGTCTTAATAACAAAAAGCCAAAAGTAATGAACAGAACACAGAAAAAGTCATCACAACAGTGCACAATAAAGACATGTGGAACATTATTAAAACAAGTAAATGAATGGGAACATAGTTAACCTCAATGGCGGGATACTCTTCCATTTCCTAAAGGCGATGTCCAATACAATCACGTTCTAGCTAATTCATTCATGTGTTCGATGCTACATGTGTCGTAAATGTTTTGGATGAAAAGGGGGGGGGGGAGGTGTGAACTGCTCATGTATAATGGCCATGTTCTCTGTGGCACAGCATAGTTTCAGTAGAAGGTTGTAACCATGTTTTAGAAACTAAAGAAATCATGGATTGCATGCTGTGATATCATCAATTACCATGCCTGCTGGCGTATGTGATCATGTCTCTCCGCAACTTTCAAACTCTACATTTATTGATCATTTCTGCTATTGACCTTCTGTCAAAGCCATTCTCTTATGTTGTCTTGTATCTTTTTTCTTTGCCTCTCTCTATCTCTACGTTTCTCAATGTCCCCAGTTGTTACAATATATTTCGGCTGTTCCCTTCTCATTGTGTAGCCAAACAATTATAATCATTTCTTCCTAACTTTGGAAATGTTATCTCTTTTTGATTGTTCCTCTTTCAGAACGTTTTTATTACTAATCTGATATGTCCATGTTATTCTCAACATTCTTCAGTAAAACCACATTTCTACAGCCTCTACGGATCTCTTTTTCTTGTTTCCATTGTCAAAAATGAATTGCATATTATCTTCCTCATTTTTTGTAAAGCTGCGTTTCCCTGAGTCATTCTGCATCTCATTTCTGTTGCACATCTACCATGTGAGGTTAACATTGTTCCCAGATATGTACATTCATTTACCTTTTCAGCATTGTTCCACTTTTCTGTAGTGTTCATTGTGGTGATGTCTTTTTCTTTCTTGTTACCATCACTTCTGTCGTTTTGCTATTAACGCTTAGTCATTTGTGTTGTGATAAACTCATCACGATATGAGAGACAAATTACCAAAACTGCTTTTACGATCGGCCGTTTGCTTTACACCCGCTTTGGTTATTTGTTATTTGAATGTTCACTCTTATGTTGCATTTCATGCCCACGACATTATTTAAATTACTGGGAAATGAGAGAAAAAGTCAATAGCGGAACTGATCTTCAGGAGTACAAGAGAGAAAATAGACACTATAATTCGTTACCTCCGATGGTCCCTTTTAATAGTTAAAAATAGCTCAGCTGAGAACACATTAATTGATACATTACGATTACGAACTTTTGACACAGTTGTTGACGTACACACGAACAGTAAGTAATACCATCCAAAAATGGCGTGAATATGGATTCTAGATTGAGTTATTGAGTTATTAAGTTATTTGCGGGTCATCATCATTGCACTCCGAACATGTCCATAGGTGCTCAGATCCCCTCCTCAGCAATTCCCTCAGTGTCCAGCGACTGACGACTCCAGTTCTATGTTGGTTGATAAGTCTTCTTACACGGCCACTACGTGTCTCATTTCTGGCTGTGCCCAACTTAACTCCCATTTCCATCATCCGAAGAAGTGACGTGGGTCTGTGTTTGTCGAAGTCCTGTGCTCTTCCCACATCTCGGAGGGCATTGATGATGTCCGCCCGATCCATTGGGTGCCCGTCTTCAACGACAGCGCAGCTAGCCAACCTGTCCGCCCTTTCATTTCCCCGTACCTCCGCATGTCCAGGGACATAGACAAAGGTGACCTGACGTATTTAGATTGTACGCGCTTTCTATTTGATGTAAATCACTTTGCTTCTTTTGATGTATTGCATTTTGTTACATTTTCCTTATTTCATCACTTATACTCATCCTTGTTGACGGCACTATTGAGTGCGTAAAAAAATGGTGGTTTGTTTACGCCGGTCTGTCGTCAAGGACGTGTAATTAATTTAATTTGTCGAAGGCTCTCAGTGTATCCGCGTGCTGTAGAGATATTTACTGGAGTTGATCAGTTTATAACGTGGAAACGGGTTCTGGACCGTGCTACTGAGTAAGTGCACTTGAGTCGGGACCATCCAAAGCATCAAACTTTCAGGGTCGTTGATCATGACAACGGTAAGTGTAAGTTTTCAGATGCAGCCCAAACGACACCATCGAAAAAGGAAAACACGACGGGGCAGTAGAGGTGAAATCTAGATAAGAAATTACAAAAAAAATGTCCATCTCAAACAATTCAAAATTATAGTGATGGTACATAAACTAATGTTACAGGTCTTTAATGTGAATTAATTGGTGTCAATATCCGGTGATTGTGGTTTTTATGAAATACATTTGCTATCTTCCAATCATGTAACGAGCATTAATTGCCACGTCATTCATCTCTAAGAAATAACTGATGAAGTCGACCACGCGACATTAGAAATGCATTGGGATGTAGTGGTCTAAATGGATGACAACCGAATTACCAAAGATTTAGTCAAGCTATAACGGATTTGACTTTAGAATGACACTTTGTAGCTACATGGGTCCCCAGGGTGCGGGAAAACTAGAATTACCTGGCGCGCATGTTGTAAGAGGCGACTTAGTAGGGCTGAAATCGCCGCCTGTGTAGTCGAGTAGGATGTGCACGGCGAGCTTGTCATCGGAATTTACCGATGCATTTTGGGAAATGCTATGACAAGTGATGGAGCGGACATTGGGTGTTCCTGACTGCAGAGAAACGTATTAGGTGGATAGGATATGATGTAATACGATACGATAGGATAGAGTTTAATCTTCTGGAAGATGAGACTCGTTAGCTCCACATTGTTACAATGACATTCTTAAGTGTGAAATATTTTGTCAGTAAATCTCGTGATCACATTTGAGCTCAGGATAATGAAGTCAATCGTCCATTGTTGTCAATGCATCTCTGGAACTGTGTACTACACAGATAGTTCGACACTTAAGTGAATGAATATTTGCGTTTATTGCATCAGCTAAGTTGAGAGAGACCTAGATGGCGAACAAGATGTCGGTTGTTTTATATTCGGAGTGTAGGTTGTGTGATTAAAGTGAGTTAATGTATTGTTTCCAACGGGACATAATTTTCGAAAAGTTGTTTAAAGTTTTCTACCAATGAGGAGGATAAGAACTGATAAGTACTTTTATAAATGTAACCAGCTAAAGTTTTATATTTAGATCGTAAAAGATCGCATGTGATACCTTAGCGATCAAATACGTGGGGAAACATCATTCGGGCTAAACCCCCAACGTGTGTTTTTCTTAAGTTAAGCCCTTAACTTACGACTGACTCAGCAGGTCGGTAAGGGATAAATGTTTTATGCTCAGAGAAATACTCAGAAGATGGAGATTAAAGCAGCAACGATAAATATTTGCGGGATAAAAAATAAAGAAGTCGAACTTATAGAAGAAATGACAAAAATGAAAATTAAAAACTAGGATTAACGGACATCAGAGTAAAAGGACAACAGATAAAGAAAACAAACATGATTTACACAAAAATATTATCAGGAGTCGACAACACAGAAAGAGCAACACATGGATTAAGTTGTATCATCGACCCAGAACACGCAAAGAACATTCTAGAAATAAAATACCATTCAGAAAGAATTATCACAATTAAACTACTAGAAATAGCACAAGAACGCTTGAATTTCTTTTTCTACGGGCATTAAAATTCACTTATAACTTAAATTTGACTCCCATCGAAAATTGTGTCGTGTTGCCAGCACAGTCACACACCGGAAGTCTTGGTGTCCAATCACCAATCACCATCAAGGGCGTTCTTCTCGAGAATGCATGGAAAAAGACCAAGAGGAAGACCCAGAAGAAGATGGATAGTTGCAGTGACAGAGACATGTAACAACAAAGGAAAATCACTAATTCAGACAATTCGAGCAGCACAAGAACGACACATGATATAAACCACGACACCTTTTAGGTATCAGTGAAAGAGAAAAGAGGATGAAGAAACTACTAGAAGACGATCGAAAAACAAATTACATTCAAATCTACGCCCCATGCAACAACAATGAAAGAGACAGCGAAGATTTCTACGACACACTGAATGAAATCATTAACAAGATTGACGAAAGCGACGACATGTTAGTGATGGGAGATTTTAATGGAAGGCTTGGGAAACGCAACAGTGAGAACAGTGATATCTTAGGACCCAATGGCGATAAAACAGCTGAAATAAACGAGCATGGAAGCAGACTGCTGGATCTATGCAATCAAAATGATTTGTTTATCACCAACACATTCTTCAAACACAGAGAGTCGCAAGTATACACCTGGTACAAATTGAATGACACAACATGCAGGAGCGAGATAGATTTTATACTAACAAGAAAACAGAACAAGAGAAGAGTAACCGACAGTAGAGCAATCCCAAATATTACAGACGGCACGGGTCACAAGATGGTTATGATCACACTAAGACAGCCAAAAATAAAGAAAATATACGAAAACAAACGAAAGAAACGAAAAGAACAGACAATAAAAATAAAACAATTAAAATATCAAGAAACAAGGAAAACCCTAGAAGAAAAACTAACAGAGGAATTCAAGAAACTCCCTAACGAAGTATACACAGCAGAAGAGGAGTGGAAACAATTTAAAGAAACAGTAACCAACATCTCTAAAACATTTTGTGGAACGAAGCTAAGAACAAAGGAAGGGAAAAAGAGCACCCTGTGGTGGAACGAAACAATCAGAGAAGCAATCAAAGAAAAGAAGAAACTGTTTAAAAATTGGAGGGAGAAAAAGAACCAAGAAATATATGAAAAATATACCTCAGTTCGAAAAAGAGTTAAAATGTTGATCAAAGAAGCTAAGCAACAGAATTGGGCAGAATTCGGACAAAACATCAGCAGGGACTTCAAGACAGCCACAAGAGATTTCTACAAAGCAGTAAAAGCCACAAGAGCGAGAAAAGAAAACCATGATCCTAAAGAGCTCATAAATGACAAGGGCGGACAGCCTATATAAAATAATCAATGTATGCAACAGAGATGGAAATAATATTTTGAAGACATGTTAAACATACCAACTACCAATAAGACAACAAAATCCACGCCAGAACTCACAAATACTGAACCCAGCATCATGAAAGAGGAAATCGAAGAAGTAATAAAATATGCACCAAGAAATAAAGCACCAGGGATAGATAACATATCAATAGAAATAATAGCAGCAGCGGGAGAAACAGGAATGCAATGGCTGCACAGGATATTTAAGGCAGCATGGCACCAACAATAAGCCCCAGAAGACTGGCAGCAGGCAATCATCATACCAATATGAAACAAGAAAGGTAGCAAAAGAGACTGCAATCAATATAGAGGTATATCTCTTCTCAGCCATGTAGGAAAGCTATACGCCAAAATCTTGGAAAAAAGGCTGAGACCAATAATAGAACTACAGTTAAGAGATTCTGAAATGAGGTTCCGAAAAAACAGAGGATGTACTGACGCACTATTCACACTAAAACAGCTTGCAGAAAAAAACGACAGAACACAATCAAAACTTATACATAGCCTTCATTTACCAGGAAAAAGCATTCGACAGAGTAAACAGAGAACTGTGGAAGATACTAATAATATACGGAGTAAGCCAGCATCTAAAGAACCTTATTAAAAGCCTCTACGTCAACAGCAGCTGCAGGGTCAGAACAGCAGCAGGCTACACAGACCACTTCGAAGTTAGATCAGGCGTAAGACAGGGAGCGTACTATCCCCCCTACTGTTTATTACATACATGGACTATATATGCAAGCTAGCCAACCCACCAGAGACAGAAGAGATCAACGAGCTTCTATTTCTATATATCAGGCACTAATACATGAAACAATAGAAGACCTACAAGAACACTTAAACAAACTCAACATCTTCGGCACAAAATACAACATGAAAATCAACATCAACAAAACAGAAGTCGTGAATGTTGCCAAAAATAAACAGAACATCAACATAACTATAGAAGGCAGACAACTAAAACAAGTAGAGGAATTCAAATACCTAGGAAGTCTAATGACAAACAGTAGTTCTCAAACAGCAGAGATAGAATAAAGATACAACAAAGCTTGTCAAATCATCGGACAGTTATGACCACTATTGTCCAACAAGGAAATAACTCTGGAGGCAAAACGAGCACTATACAGCACAATCTTCATCACAACGTTGTGCTACCAATGCCAGACCTGAACCCTAGATGCAAGAACAATAAGCAATAAGAAAAAAAACCTCTACATAGATGAAATGTGTTAAACGAATGACAGGAAAGTGTCTCAGAGATAAGATCAGAAATGAAGAACTGAGAAAAAAGCCACGAATAGCCCACATATAGAATATATAAGGAAACAACAGATACAATGGTTTGGCCACGTGACAAGGCAGAAAGAACAAAACACTACACACCGAGCCTTCAACAAACGTTGTGAGAACACCAGACCCAAGGGTCGACCACGAAAAAGAGTAGTCGAAGGAATATTTGAAGCACTAGGAAACATAACAGCAGCAGAGGCGAACACAAGAGCAAAAGACTGCAAATTATATCTCCCATCGACGATGAAAGGCAGATGAAGAAGGAGAGAAAAAGAAGTAGAGAGAAAATACTCGTTACATTACACCATGTTAAATCCCTGGTAAATGGAGCTACATCTTCATTTTACAGTGTCAGCACAAAACAGAAAATAATAGTAATCGACTGTAACTGACGTGCTCAGATAGTGCACATATTAAGTCATAGTTGGTGGGGTGAAGTGCATTTTATGATGACTTTCAAACTAACCAACCAGCAGTCGAAATGACGCTTTCATGCTGTAGTCCACTCCTTCTGTAACAACAGCCTCTCATGCCTTGGACTTATATATGTCTATAGAGTCTTAGCAATAAACGTCTATAAATAATAACCATAGGACAATCTAGTATTGTGAACGTCTATAGCTGGTTATCATAAACAATCTAGCTGCAATGGACTTATATAACTGGTTATCATATGACAATGTAGTGGCAATGAACGTCTAAAACTGGTTGTCATATAACAATGTAGTGGCAATGAACGTCTAAAACTGGTTGTCATATGACAATGCAGTGGCAATGAACGTCTAAAACTGGTTGTCATATAACAATGTAGTGGCAATGAACGTCTAAAACTGGTTGTCATATGACAATGCAGTGGCAATGAACTTCTATAACTGGTTATCATAGACAATCTAGCTGCAATGAACTTCAATAACTAGCTATCAATGGACACTCTTGTTTCAATGAATATATATAACTAGTTAGCATATGACAATCTAGTGGCAATGAACTTCTGTAACTAGTTATCACAGGACGATCTAGTGGCAATGAACTTCTGTAACTAGTTATCACAGGACAATCTAGTTGCAATGAACTTCTGTAACTAGTTATCACAGGACAATCTAGTGGCAATGAACCTCTGTAACTAGTTATCATAGGACAATCAAGTGGCATTGGATTTCTGTAACTAGCTATCATATGACAATCTAGTGGCAATGAACTTATGTAACTACTTATCATAGGATAATCTAGTGGCAATGAACTTATGTAACTAGTTATCATAGGATAATCTAGGGGCATTGAACTTCTGTAAATATTTATCAAAGGACAATCTAGTGGCATTGAACTTCTGTAACTAGTTATCATAGGGCAATATAGTGGCATTGGACTTCTGTAACAAGTTATCATAGGGCAATATAGTGGCATTGAACTTCTGTAACTAGTTATCATAGGACAATCTAGTGGCCTTGAACTTATGTAACTAGTTATCATAGGACAATCTAGTGGCATTGAACTTATGTAACTAGTTATCATAGGACAATCTAGTGGCCTTGAACTTATGTAACTAGCTATCATAGGACAATCTAGTGGCATTGAACTTCTGTAACTAGTTATCATAGGACAATCTAGTGGCATTGAACTTCTGTAACTAGTTATCATAGGTCAATCTAGTGGCCTTGAACTTCTGTAACTAGTTATCATAGGACAATCTAGTGGCCTTGAACTTATGTAACTAGTTATCATAGGACAATCTAATGGCCTTGAACTTATGTAACTAGTTATCATAGGACAATCTAGTGGCCTTGAACTTATGTAACTAGTTATCATAGGACAATCTAGTGGCCTTGAACTTCTGTAACTAGTTATCACAGGACAAGCTAGTGGCATTGAACTTCTGTAACTAGTTATCATAGGACAAGCTAGTGGCATTGAACTTCTGTAACTAGTTATCATAGGACAATCTAGTGGCATTGAACTTCTGTAACTAGTTATCATAGGACAAGCTAGTGGCATTGAACTTCTGTAACTAGTTATCATAGGACAATCTAGTGGCATTGTTCTTTAAAAGACCAGATTACTGTAGATATGTTGATGTTTTAGAACAAAACTTTTTCAGAAATAAATTGTTCGCTGAACCTCTTGGCATCAATGGAGGATTAACTGATTCGCAACGATACTTTGACATTGGTAGGTAGACTACTAACGAAAATTAAGAAAATCCTTTACTTTGTTGATTCTTGGGAATCAAATGAAGGATAAACTGATCATCAAAGGGACATATTTAAGTAACCTTGACCACAAGCAATATAATGATATTGGTTATTGGTTATGGAAGGCTTCGGTATCACTGCAAACAAATCAAAATCCATAATTGCTCAACCACCAGTGCCAGTGGAATCATCCGAATTAATAACTCATCTCCCAAACAAAGAAAGGTAACTGTAGTCCCCATCGTAGCAGTCTCAGCACATGCCAAATGACATAGGGCGAAACCGCGCAGAAAGTGAACACAGTCAACTGTTTCCTGTCACACGATATCATCCTTCATCGTAAACAATTGGGACATCGAAACATGATCAAATCGGATGAAACACACAGCTCACAGTGTGCACAGAGCACTTAACTCAGTAGCTCCTGCAACAAGCCGGACTTAGAATATGAGGAAACTGCAACAAGGAACACCGTTCAGACATAGCCTTCAATGGTTCCTGCCGCCTATCCACCATATATCATGGAAGTTCACGTCCTCCCGAAAATGATGATCGTCATATTGAGAACAAAAAAATGTATAGCGCTTGATGATGTTAAGACATAGTTCTTGACTCCAACCGAACATATAAACACACAGTTAGTCGTCGAATTATACCCGTCACACATCAAACAACAGATCCTGCGGTTAGCGTACAACGAACGAAACACGGTGCAAATTCCCAAAGAGGAAAATCTTCAGTCGATTTGACGGAGCAATCCATTAATACGTTTCAGCATGTAAATAACTTGCATCAAAAATTCCAACGTCGGCCATTGAACAGCATTCACTGTGACGTCAATATAATGATATACATTCAGTTAGTTCCCCTGAGAACATTCGTAAACATGCCATGAATTAGCCAGACACGAAAATAACTGACTAGGAAGATGTTGGGTTATACTGACCTAGCTAAATAATACAGCCAATAAATGTTGGCCTGACCTCAAACTACAACAGGTTGGCGACTCTAGAATAGTTCAGATTGTCCCATCAATGGAAAAGAAAAGCTAGCTATATACAGTTGAATGAATGAAATGTCTGAGACAAGCTCTAAAACGAAATGTGTCACCAAGAGGCCAACATCACTGAATAGAGAAGACACTAGTCTAATCATTAAATTAGTTCCCAGCATTCGTAGATTATACTCAACCTTAAGAAATTGTAAACATAAATCTAAAGGTAAAGTGGGATTCGAAAAATGGCTATTTCTTATATCATTTATGTACTGCTCCCTAAAGCGTAGAGTTATATGCACATTAAAGAGATGCTAAAACAGCATTTCAGAAAATGAAAAATATATTATGCACACATTTGGGTCAATAGAAGTGAGAAAGAGAGTTCATCGGAGCTATACAGAACCAATTCTGACCTATGAAAGCGAATAATGGACAGTGGGCAAACAGATGAAGAGACGATTAGCTGCCACATAGATATATTTTCTCAGAATAATGTCAAAATTTCACTGGATAGCTAAAAAACCCAATGAATGAATTCTCAAAGAGATCAACACAAAAAGAGAACTCCTAAAAACCATTACAAAAAAAAGAAAACATTTTTGGGGCACATCATGAGGAGAGGAAAGTTTGAATTCTTGGTTACAAAATAAAAGGAAAGAGAGATCGCGGACGACAAAGAGAGAAAATACTGAATAGCTTGGTGTCATGGCATGTAAAACAGTCAACAACAGAACTGATACGATGCACTGTAGATAGAAGATTGTGGAAGGACATGATCGCCTGCAGCCGGCATGGCACATGATGATGATGACCTATATTGACCACGACCATTAGCTTTCATACTATAACATATCCTAATGTCACGGAGATTTGAAGGCGTGTCCACTGTACATATAGAAGAGAGTAATGTCTCTGTTTCACATATAATTCACCTCATCAGAACAGTAAACTTTTCACTGTGTTATTTTTTCTACTAACAATGTCAGAGAGGTTGTCCACAATATTGGATAAAGTGTTTGTTAATCCATACAGGATATTTGTATTAAACATATCTGGAGGTGTTATCAAACGAGCTTCAGTCAATAATTTCTTCTGAACGGGTTATAGTTAGTCTTTACCTCATGAAGCAACCACCACATTTCGTGTCAGTCTATTTTTGGCATTAGTAACAATCTTCATTAAACCCACATCTCTACGGATTCTTCTCTAGCCTAATGTCAATTTGACCATACTTCACTTATATAAATGTCATTAATGTCTTTATACAATAAAAAAAGTAAAGTACCCCCATCACGTCAAGTGGTGTATATGGATTATGGTGTTAGTGACCATCAATTTTATAGAATTTCGGCACATGATTTTTGGTTTAATGTGGTCGGTTTTACTTTCCCAGAAAAAAATTCGGTACCCATTACAGGCTGGGTGAACCCGGAAGCCGTCGGTTGGGATCGAACCCTACCTCTCGTTCTTTGTAGTCCAGTTCACTAACCACTGAACTATCGCAGCTCCCGGCTGTATACAATATTGGACATAATTGCTTCTTACAATAAAACGGCAGTTGAGTCAAAAATATATATTAAAACTGTTACGGAATATGTCGACAGAACGTGTAAGATAAACAACGATGATTACGCCGCATACAGTGTAGATCGGATAGTAGCAGTCATACATGATGTGCTTAGAGTTGCACAATTTAATAAATTTGTGTCGTTTTAGCTGCACCGTTTGGTTGAAGGAGTAATGGAAGTAAGTAATGTTTAACTTATATGCACATAAATAAAGAATCATATGTATATCAGTTGTTATACTTTACTTATTTATCCTTACTCGTATCTAAACACAATGCAACAGGTTTAAGTGGTAACATGTAAAATTAGTATTTTAAAATGCAATACAACAGGTGCAAGCTAAAAATAGTCGTGCCAACATTCAGCAGCATGTCAGTTATCGCTTGTTGTTGTTAGAACTATAATATAGTTGTCCATAGTCGACTACCATAGCGTTGCATCGGATCACGAAGATGATATTGCTATATGTTGGAACGAGCCAAACATTTTAAAAAATAACAAAGAGAATCAAGTCAGATGTACAAACACATAATTGATCTTTAGCTCTAAATGGGAAGCAACTCATTTTTTTCCAGATTAAGATGTTTAACAAGATTGTGGTCATTGATTACTTACACCAGATGCAAACAATCAAAGCCAACACAGAACTTGATTTGTTGTCAGTAAGATGACGTCACATCCGTGAAGAAATTATAGTCGAATTGGCACAGGGTCAAAGATAGGAAATGAAAATACAACAACACAAAAATACCTGCTCCTGACTACATTATCATTGAGTGCCGCCTCTGCTCGAAGGTTGGCACGCCATGGAGCGCCATTCCACTCTTTTTCTCTAGCTTTGATGGTGCAGATTGTCATACGTTGACTTGACCATTTTTTGATGCTACTCATCCATGTTAGTCTTGGTCTGCCTCTGCCTCTTTTACCGTGTACTTTCCCTTCCAATATTACTTTTATTAGTCTGTTGTGTCTTTTAACATGCCGCAAAAATTTCGTGTGTCTTGTTCTAATTGTGTTTAGCACTTCTCTTTTCATTGTTAGTTGTTTTAAAACTTCATCATTGTTTTCTTTTCTTTCCATCCAATTCTACATATTCTTCTATAGATCCACATTTCAAAGGCTTTAATTTTCTGTTCTGTTTTCTGGTCTATTACATTATGGTGTGTTGGAAAAAAAATGTTTTAGACTGAAATATGATATCGTTATTGGTGGCGTGGTTCTAGATATGAAATATCGGTGATGATATGCATGAACAAATGAGTCGAATGATTCCATAGAGAGTACACATCGAGAGAGTAATATATCATTGGTAGCGGAACAATTTATATTGAAGAAAAAACTGTTAAAGAACAAAATTTAAACTTAATAGAACACTTAATAAGAAATGTAAAACAACCGTTCTGTAGTGATAAAAGAAAACGTAAAGATTTTAGGAATCTGAAGTGACAAGATAAATAACAACAAGTATCATGGAAAAAGGAGGGTAGGCGTGGGGGTGGGGTGGTCGGCGGGGAGTTTATCACTATTGAGATTTCCGAGCACACATAAATTATCTGTATATAGCAATTCAATTGATTTAGTGACAGTCATGACTTACATATTCATATTACTTATAATCCGCTATTATAGAATATAACACACATATTGAATGATATATACAACAGCGGGTATATACAAGACGACCTGCTAAAATCAATATCCATAACGCTACCAAAGGAATCTGGTGCGATTGAATGCGAAGATCATTGTACAAAAAGTCGTATGAGTCACATGACTAAAATATTACTAAGAATCTTCATGCGAAGAGTGCGAAAAAAATCGGCCATTGAATTAGTGATGAACAGTGAGGTTTTGTTGGAGGTAAAGGTATGAACAATGTCATATACATCATAAGATCTTTAGTAGAAAAAGCAATAGAGGTGAAAACATATATATATATATATATATATATGTTTTATAGATTATACCAAATGATTTGACAAAGTAAACCTCCAAGAAATAATCACATTTTAGAATGTTATTAAAGAACATGTACTGGCAGGAGACAGCGACCATAAGAACAGGAAATTAATTGGGAATGCTTCAACAAATAAAGCAGGGTGTTAGCATAAATTATGTGCTGTCACTATATTAAATATATATATATAGCGATATTATTGTAAGATCCATAAGAGGAATAACAATTGGTGGTCATAATATAAATAGTCTAAGGTATGCTGATGATACAGTCTTAATCGCTAAGAGTGAAAATGAGTTACAAGAAATGTTACATATTATAGTGAAGGAAAGCAAAAATACATTTTTCAGTCTTAATAGCAAAAAGGCAGAAGTAATGGTAGCAAAAAAAAATTTAAAAAAAGCCATCAGGCATTGCACAATAAAGACAAGTGTAACAATATTCAAACAAGTTCAATGCATTTAAATATCTGGGAACACTGTTAACCTCAGATGGTAGATACACAACAGAGGTGAGATGAATAATGGCTCAGGCTGAAGAAGCTTTCCAAAAAATGAGGAATATGCTCTGCAATCCTTTTTTTTTTAAACAATAGAAACCAAAAAAAATTACCTACGTCAGCAGGCATAGCACTTGATGATGATCATGATAGCAAGTGCGAAAACAACAAGGTGTTTTCATTTATAGTTCTGTTCCCATGCTGAACAGTACAATTTATAAAGAGTCTAAATACCGAGTACAAAACCTTCTGAGTAAATTATGGTCTCACTTTTAGCAGAATTCTGGAAAATCGAGACCCATCTCGTGTGCCTGACAGGACAAGTGGTTTTGTTGTCTACAATCTCTGACCAGTGTGATGACTATTCGAAAGGACGTACTGCACTCCGACGGCACTGGTTTACATTCATCCCCGCTTTATATGTACTTGGTTGAACAGACCTGCTGAACAATAGTCATGCTTAACCTATCAATGACTTTCACTTAAACCTGCTGCCTTATATACTCATAAATGCATGGTATAGCGGATGGTGTGTGTTGACACTGACTCGGAAGCACGCATGTGCTTGCCAAAGTGTTCTTCTGTCAGCCATGGTGTTAAAATCAAGAAGGTAACGCATCGCCTATGTACTCAGTCTCTTTTTAAGCAAAAAAGAATGATGTGTATTGCCTTTTTTCTATATTCTTTCTAGTAGTTGTATTTGCCAAAAGAGAGGCAACAATTTATTGCATGCCCATCACAGACAGGAACAACCACTGGTATGGTTATGGTTAAGATAGGCCCCGGTATCAGTGCAAACGAATTAAAATCCATAATTGCTCAACCGCCCGTGCCAGTGGAATCATCCGAATTACTAACCTTTTTACCAAACAAAGAAAGGTAACTGTAGTACCCATTATAGCAGTCCCAGTACACGCCAAAAGACATAAGTCGAAACGGCGCAGAAAGTGAACACAACCAACTGTTCCATGGCATACGATATCATACTTCTGCGTAAACAATTGGAATGTCGAAATATGATCAAAACAGATAAGACACACAGCTCACGATGTGCACAGAACACTTAACTCACTACCTCCTGCAACAAACTTGGAATATGAGGAAACTGCAACAAGGGACACTGTATAAGGGATCGAAATGATGTTATACTCTGCTGTAGTCATGTTCATTATCGCAGAGGTCGAACCTCTGGTTTGAGAGAGCGATATGATGTCACACTCTGCTGCAGCCATGTTCACCGTCACATACACTCCTTTCTTGGCTTTCGCCTCTTGGGCTATATGATTTCTTCCCTCCTTTTGAACACTCCGAAGAGGAGCCGAAGGGTTTGGACGGGTAGTGGTTTGGGGAAACCATTATATACATATTATTGGACCAGGCATTGCAAGCTAAGAGAAATGTCAGTTCCATCCTCGACAGAACACAGCAGAATGACAACGCCATCTCTCATACTCGGCCAAAAAGACGTTAGGACAATATGTCATGGATTAAATAATAACAACCTCATAAATGTAGAACACATAAGATAGGACATAGAACAGCCATCACGGGCATGAAACTGCGGAGACTTGATTTTTATATTGCAGCCCTGCAGTAAACAAGGCTTCAGGATTGTAGTTCAGTCATGGAGAAAAAAAGAGTATACTTTTTTTGTCTGGCAGGGGCTAAATCCTGATTTACCTAGATTACATGGAATGGATTTATGTTGGATAATAAGATCATGCTTTCTATCACTTAGAACTGAAATTAAAATTTATCAAAGCTGTGTGCTTATTACACTTCTATCCCGATTATACATGTGAACTAACTATACAGGGCAGGAAAAAAAAGGCTAACCAGTTAATCAACTTTCCTGTGAGTTGACTTCGAAAGATTATGAGCATCGATTGGCAGAACAGCGTAACTAAATCTAATGTTTTACAACGAACCAAACTCCCATCAATCATGGCAATACTAAGGATTCGGAAACCAAGGTGGCTGGGTCATGTAAGAAGAAACAATCTTGTCATTGCAAACAATCGTATTTCCAAACAAATCTATTATGGCGAACATAAGGATGGAAAGAGACCAACGGACAGACCAGTGAAGAGATGTAAGGATGTTTGCGGGGCTTCTTTGATGGAATTCTCCATCTGTGAAAGAAAGTGGGGAAATCTGGCTGCAGATTGTAGCACATGGATAAAAAAAAATATAAATAATAGCATAGCAACTTTGGAGGCAGTGCTGATATCAAACGCATAAGATACAAGATGCAGGAGAAAGGTGACGAGGCCAGGCGCCACAAATACATCTTGTTTATTTTGCGGGTGGATCTGTCTATCTAATAATGGCAGATTAAGCCACGAGAGAAGCTGATCAGCAAAGCATCATCCAGCATAAGACAATAATATTTCACCAAACTGCTTACTAATCATGATTGCTTGCTAGCAACTGTCTGTCAAGCCGCCAATAGGTCATACATACATATACGGATATGATTATGTAAGGTTCCTGTTACACTGCAAACAAATTAAAATCCATAATTGTTCAACCATCCGTGCCAATGGGATCATCCAAAAGAATATCTCTTCTCCCAAACAAAGAAAGGTAGATCAGTCCCCATCATAGCAGCCTCATATATATATATATATATATATATATATATATATATATATATATATATATATATATATATATATATATATATATATATATATATATACGATTAACATTTCCCTCTATTCAGATTTCTTTGTTACGTAGCCCACTTCCTCAAGCACAATCCCTGGTTATTTTCCTTCACTTTCTGTCCTTACATCCGAGTGCTTTCAAGTACCGTCATACATTAGTCTACAATACATGCAGTACTATCCGTCTTTGTAATATATACTTTTGTTCAGTTAGTATGTTGACATTGACTTCATTGCATTAATTACTTGAAATATAGGTCGAAAATTGCGTGTTATTGTTCTTGTATCTCTGAAGACTTTTCTGCTGGCCATCTTTGCAGAACACATTCATATTATATTTTTTGTGTAATGTTTGGTGTTTCCATTTGGGGAGATTTAAGCGAATAATTGTCTTGGATTTTCTTTAAAGAAAATGTTAGCAAAATCAATATTATTGTCATGGCAACACTCTATAAAACTTTCCTCTCTCGTCTTTTGTTTCCTGGGCTATATGTCATTGAGTTATTGAATAATTTGCCGGTCACCATCATTGCATTACGAACATGCCCATAGATGCTCATATCCCCTCATCATCAAGTCTCGCTGTTTCCAGCGACAGACAACTCCATTTTTGTGTTGGTTGATTAGTCTTCGTACACGCCCATTAAGTTTATGTTCCTTCTATTCTAATGTCTGCTTTAAAATAACACCAACGATTAAAATGTCTGCAAATATTTCTAATACAAACACTGTTTCTATAATACACTCGGTTATTTTTGTTTCAATTTCAGATCACATATAACGCATTAGACGTAAGTAATATAATGCGGAATATAGTGTTCCTTTAATATTATATTACTTATTGTGTATTCTCTGTAAACATGATATGCTCTGATCGACCACTCAGCAACTTCTACCACAGATGTCCTTCCCATATTCATTAATTTTACTCAGCTTTGGAAGCTTAACTGTAGTGATGTTCTACCAGTCTCATGTGAAAATACAGTCATGTTTGCGGTTATATTGAACTTGGCGCAATACTAACGTACTGATCTACCTGTTCCCTGATTATTTCGAACTAAAATCATGTGACCACTAACCTTTGACCCTGAACCTTTTTTTTAACCTCGATATTGGCACTTGTTTCTTTCCATCTGGACCTCTTACTCTTCACCCAATAACACCGACTTAGGTTGATGGTTAACAGACTCCTATTCCACAACCAACAACACCGACATAGGTTGATGGATAACAGACTCCTATTCCACACCCAATAACACCGACTTACGTTGATTAACAGACTCATATTCCACACCCAACAACACCGACATAGGTTGATTAACAGACTCCTATTCCACACCCAATAACACCGATATAAGTTGATTAACAGACTCCTATTCCACACCCAATAACACCGACATACGTTGATTAACAGACTCCTATTCCACACCCAACAACATCGACATACTTTGACTAACAGACTCCTATTCCACACCCAACAACATCGACATACTTTGACTAACAGACTCCTATTCCACACCCAACAACATCGACATACTTTGACTAACAGACTCCTATTCCACACCCAACAACATCGACATACTTTGACTAACAGACTCCTATTCCACACCCAACAACATCGACATACTTTGACTAACAGACTCCTATTCCACACCCAACAACATCGACATACTTTGACTAACAGACTCCTATTCCACACCCAATAACATCGACATACTTTGACTAACAGACTCCTATTCCACACCCAACAACATCGACATACTTTGACTAACAGACTCCTATTCCACACCCAATAACATCGACATACTTTGACCAACAGACTCCTATTGGTTATTGGTTATGGAAGGCCTCGGCATCACAGCAAATGAATTAAAATTCATAATTGCTCAACCGCCCGTGCCAGTGGAATCATCCGAATTACTAACTCATCTCCCAAACAAAGAAAGGTATCTGTAGTCCCCATCGTAGCAGTCTCAGCACACGCTAAAAGACATAAGGCGAAACCGCTCAGAAAGTGAACACAGCCAACTTTTCGCCGTCATACGATATTATCATTCATCGTAAACAAGCGGAATATCGAAACAGGATCAACACGGATGAGACACACAGATCACGGTGTGCACAGAGCACTTAACTCAGTAGCTCCTGCAAAAAGCCGGTAACTGGCTCCTAATCCACACCCTATAACACCAAAATAGGTTGACTAACAGACTCCTATTCCTTACCCAAAAACACCGACATACGTTGACTAACAGACTCCTAATCCACACACAATAACATCGACATACGTTGACTAACAGACTCCTAATCCACACCCAATAACATCGACATACGTTGGCTAACAGACTTCTAATCGACACCCAATAACATCGACATACGTTGACTAACAGACTCCTAATACACACCCAATAACACCGGCATACGTTGACTAACGGACTCCTAGTTCCAAACCCAATAACATCGACACACGTTGATTAACTGACTCCTATTCCTTACACAATAACATCGACATACGTTGACTAACATTCTCCAATTCTTCACCCAATAACACCGGTATACATTGACTAACAGACTCATATTCCTCACTCAATAACATCGACATACGTTGACTAACAGACTCATATTCCTCACCCAATAACATTGACATAGGTTGACTAACAGACTCCTATTCCTCACCCAATAACATTGACATAGGTTGACTAACAGACTCCTATTCCACACCCAATAACATCGACATACGTTGACTAACAGACTCCTATTCCTCACACAATAACATCGACATACGTTGACTAACAGACTCCTATTCCACACCCAATAACATCGACATACGTTGACTAACATTCTTCTATTCCTCACCCAATAACATCGACATACGTTGACTAACATTCTCCTATTCCTCACCCAATAACATCGACATACGTTGACTAACATTCTCCTATTCTTCACCCAATAACATCGACATACGTTGACTAACATTCTCCTATTCTTCACCCAATAACATCGACATACGTTGACTAACATTCTCCTATTCTTCACCCAATAACATCGACATACGTTGACTAACATTCTCCTATTCCTCACCCAATAACATCGACATACGTTGACTAACATTCTCCTATTCTTCACCCAATAACATCGACATACGTTGACTAACAGACTCCTATTCAACACCCAATAACATCGACATACGTTGGCTAACAGACTCCTATTCAACACCCAATAACATCGACATACGTTGACTAACATTCTCCTATTCTTCACCCAATAACATCGACAAACGTTGACTAACAGACTCCTATTCTTTACCCAATAACATCGACATACGTTGACTAACATTCTCCTATTCTTCACCCAATAACATCGGCATACGTTGACTAACAGACTCCTATTCAACACCCAATAACATCGACATACGTTGACTAACATTCTCCTATTCTTCACCCAATAACATCGACATAGGTTGACTAACAGACTCCTATTCCACACCCAATAACATCGACATACGTTGACTAACATTCTCCTAATCTTCACCTAATAACATCGACATACTTTGACTAACAGACTCCTATTCAACACCCAATAATATCGACATACTTAGACTAAGAAACTCTGCACTCTATACTTAACTAACCCCAGCATACTTTCGACTAATAAGTCCTTTCTTTTCATCCACTAAAATCGACGTACTTTGACAAACAAACCCCTACTCTTCGATCATTAAATAGAAATGCTTTGACTAAGCCAAGTATTTTTTCCGTTTGTGTGTTTGTTATTTATAGTCTTACATCTTACTATGTCCTTGCTCGAAACGTCACATTTTGTCGTGTCTCGTATTGGTTGAGTTCCTTGATATCATTTGCAGATTCATGTTCATGATTTTAATACTGTGAGATATATTTCTGTGTTATATTGATCATGATTTCAACAATGGCGGACCATCTCTTTTCTCATCGACATAGTAAGAAGGTAGTCTTTTATATCTCTGGAGACGATCATTTTTCAGCTTCAGTAATATCGATTATAAGTAACCAGATCTAATAACGACGAATATTGGAACATTATTTATCATCAAGTTGCGTGGGAGAGTCAATATTCAAGAAACGATGAACTCACAAAGTGATTTCAGTAAGGTAAAGGTAAAGTACGTGACTTGAACCGGCATCTTAGTTCGCGAGTTTACACCCATATGTGCTCGGCCGCCTATCTTAGCTCGCGAGTTTACACCCATATGTGCTCGGCCGCCTATCTTAGCTCGCGAGTTTACACCCATATGTGCTCGGCCGCCTATCTTAGCTCGCGAGTTTACACCCATATGTGCTCGGCCGCCTATCTTAGCTCGCGAGTTTACACCCATATGTGCTCGGCCGCCTATCTTAGCTCGCGAGTTTACACCCATATGTGCTCGGCCGCCTATCTTAGCTCGCGAGTTTACACCCATATGTGCTCGGCCGCCTATCTTAGCTCGCGAGTTTACACCCATATGTGCTCGGCCGCCTTGTTCTACCTTTCGGCTTCCTTGTGGAGCTTAGGTCTTCAACAAAACACTTTCCAAAATGTTATATTTAACATTTGATTGACGTTTATTCATTAATTTTTAATAACTCCTTTTTTCAGATTGTAAAAATTGCAAGAAATGTAAGCAATTGTATCTACAATTTGGTTGTTTGTCTTTCATTTTTGTACCATCCTTGTTTGCATGTCAGTGTCAAGGGGAGATACCATCTTGGCTCTGCTATTGGGATTTCACCTTTTTTTACATTTATTAATATTTTATATCCCTTAATTATATCTCTTTTTGTCAGTTTTTGGACTCGAGCTTTATTAGTGTTTAGTTTGATGATGGTCGTCTGTATTGCATTTAGATGATTTTGTTATTGTACGGTCTCACGTGACCAAACAATTGTTGTGTGTGTTTCACTAGGTATGTATACAATAGTGAGGATTATTTCTAATTATTTTAATGTTTCACCTCAAATCGTACGTTTTATACAGTATCTTCTTGAGCGCTTTCAATGAGAGTTCGTAAGCCGAACGTTCAGGTCTTCAACTGACAAGCTTAAAGTATAAGCAGAGGGCGCCATCGGGCTGCAACGTCATCTTGGTTTAATAATGTATATAACCAACTTAGGGTTATTTACGTTATTTATTTTTTATTGCGTGTTATTTATATAAAGTGTGTGTATAGGCTGCAGAATGTTGCGGTGATGTAAGGTTTAAAGACTGCGCTTAGTTGAACATAATTTGTCTGATAATAAAAGGGCATCTTCCACGATATGCGTCGATTCGCTCCTTTTTTTAAAATCACATTTTGTGCCTAGGTGTCACTAACATTGGCTGTCTTTAATTTTCAGGAAAAAGAAACAAGAAATGACTGGTATTAATTAATTTAAGCCTGAGAGAATCTACAAGCCAGTCTGTAGACTGTAAAAGTCCGGCAACCCTCTTGTCTTACGTTGAACAATTCACTAAAGAGATTAAACATGTTCTAAAGAGTGTAAACAAATATAAATATATTCTTAATTACAATGTTGAATTATATATGTTACCTCTCCTTCTCTTTGGCCGTGGTTACATGCAAGCCATTAGACAATATAATGTTTAAAGATTTGATCGTGGTTTAATCCACATTTCTCAAGCAAACTCTACACATCCTGATGTAAATCTATGTGAATCACCGTTGCAGCTGTTCTCCATTGCTGGTCTGTTAATTCAAATATTTAGAAATTTACGTAAAATGATTTAAGATATTATTGAGACCACATGTTCTCCTTTCAGTAGTTTAACTAACCAACGTTTGTTGATCTCATCAACAAGTACTAGCCTTGCTGACATAGGCAATCATGTTCTTCCACAATATGTTTATCAACACATTTATTTACTAATTATGTTGTTGACCTCCAACAAAACATATCTCTTAAACGATCATGCATTTTGTATCTCTGATTAACTTCTTTCCCCAACTTGTACATTTATCACGATATGCTCCGGCGATAATGATTCAATACACTGATGACTTCACATTTTGATATGAACTCTATTTTTTTGCGTAGACTTCCATTAGAACGTCCTAATTGCTCATTGTAGCTGCCCATAGTTTTCTGAACATTCTTGTATAAACCAACGGTTGTGTGACTGCCATATTGATTTTTTGTTTCTTCCACTATTCCCCAGGAGTCACTGTCTATGTCAAAAATGGATCCACATGAAAGTGAAGGACCTGTTTTTTTTTTTTTTTCTGTTATCAAAAATGGAATGCACACTATTTTTCTCATTGTTTGGAATGACCCATTTGCTTGATTTATTCTGAACTTCTCAGATGTTGTAAATCTACCACCTACATTTACGGTGTGGTTAAACTATAACTGGTGTCTTCCTTCTGTCGTGTTTAATCTGTTCGTGCTGCTTTTGCAGAGCTCAAGAAAATGTATAGTTCTCTGATCAATGTTGTGTCATTTACCTCATTAATTTTGAATCCGGTGATTCATATTTGATAATTTTTCGACATATTGTCGTGTAGCCAACCATACAAGAGTTATGCGAGCTGCAATAGAGTTGGTTATGTGAAAATAACGAAATGACAGATAAATACCGTGCGCTATTAGATTGATGGTGACCTTGGAGATAGGTATACGTGTTACCTTAGCAATTTATTTCCCATTATTCCATTAGTGATTTTTTAGAGTATCTAGAGTACCGCTAGTTTTGGCATTTTTATGTATACGACTAATATATTCCCAGATATATGTTCTTGTTGTTGAATGATGTTGAGAGTGTGTATAATGTTCAGAATGACGTTGATGGTAGTTGCCGCTGATTAATCTGCAGGAATCATTATATCAGTGATTGCCATCGTTCAAAACAAAAATTGCCAGGTCAGAGAGAAAGGACCTACTTAATTCATATTGTAATAATTCAGAAATGAAAATTATCGCAAAAGGGCAATGTGAGACTTATAGATGAGCAAAACACATTTGAATTGGCAACAATAACCGTCTAGAAACGGTTAATCATAATCTATTTTTCAAAGTGTAATGTCATGAAAAATATACTAACATCAAAAGAAATAACACCAGGGCTAAAACTGAAAATAGCAAAATGTTATATCTTCTCAACATCCTTATATGGGACAGAAACATGGACATTAGACAAGAAATAGAATAGAGAATTGAAGCTTTTGAAATGTGAATATATAGAAGAATGGGTAGAATTGGATGGAAAGAAACGAAAATAAACAATGAAGTCTTAAAACAACTAAAAATGAAGAGAACTAGTAAACACAATTCAAACAAGACAAATGAAAAATTTGGCCATGTTAAAAGACACAAAAGCCTACTAAAAATAATCTTGGAGGGGAAAATACAAGGTAAAAGAGGCAGACCAAGACTAACATGGACAAGTAACATAACCGATGGACAAATCAGCTTATAACAATCTGCACAATCAAAGCAAGAGATGGAGCAGAATGGCACTCCTTGGTAGCCAACCATTGTTGTAGAGATGGCACTCGATGATGATGCTGATTCTCCTGTCAGTAAATCACATGCTCGTAGCCTCAGTTGAGTTTTTATCATTCTTATAATTAAATTATATAGTCAAAACATATTGGTATGCGTGGTTGCCTTTCTCCATTTAGACATGCCATTATAATAAACGCAATCTGCTTCAGTAGTTCGTGAACTAATCTTCACTGAATTCAGACTCTCCTTATTCTCTTATCAATACATTCCCGTGTCCGGTCTCTCTCACTAATAAATGATCTAACAAATATCAATTCCAGGTTGAACCAGTCTCACTGTTGTTCTCTAGATAAATCTTACATGCCGAGTGCGAGGGATCTACACCATACCTCCAACTTACTGAATTGTTTCCGTTGTACCCAGTTGATTCTCCCAGTATCGGCTTGTTGCAGGAGCTACTGAGTGTTCATATCTCTTAGAGTATTCCAATTGTGTACGATGAATGATGATATCGTATGACAGGGAACAGTTGGCTGTGTTCACTTTCAGCGCGGTTTCGCCTTATGTCTTTTTACGTGTGCTGAGACTGATACGATGGGGACTACAGTTACCTTTCCTTGTTTGGGAGATGAGATTTAATTCGGATGATTCCACTGGCACGGGCGGTTGAACAATTATGGATTTTAATTCGTTTGCTGTGATACCGGGGTCTTCCATAACCAAATAAACAAATCTCATAGTGCTATTGTACGATTCTCGTCCCTTCTTTCAATTATTCTTCTTATAATATATGTACACTCAGCTACTGTTCCACTCATGTCATTTCATCCTTTTTTTTTGTTTTTCGTCCAAGATCATTATGTTTCCTGTTTTTGTTCACGTATTGTTTCTATCGTCTTATCCATCACCTATCTACTATGTGTTCCTAGTTATGTACCCTCCATTCATTCTTTCTCTCCCTCATTTTCATCATCATCATGTGCCATACCGGTTGACATTGGAGTTCATGTCTCTCCACAATCTTCTATCTACATCGCATCAGTTCTGTTGTTGACTGCTGTCCATGCCAGGACACCAAGATATCTAGTATTTTCTCTCTTTGTCGTCCGCGATCTCTTTTTCCTTGTACTTTCCCTGTTGTAACCAAGTATTATAACTTTCCTCTTCTCATGATGTGCCAGAAAAGTGTTGATTGTTTCTTTCTGATGTCTTTTTTTAGGAACTGCCTTTTCCCCTCTTTTTACCATTTTTTAAAACTCTAGTCATTATTTTACATATAATGTTACTCCCCGTGCTTACCCATAACGCTAAACCCACGTGACACGCAGCTCGTATTTATTTATCACTGTTTCAGATATAACTGATAGTTGTTTTAATTATGAACATGTGTATTGTCGAACATATCAAATAATATGATCAATTGTATTGTACTGTATCAAGTAAGGCATGTCTCTAGTCTAAATTATGTTTCTTATAGTCACAATTCTATATTAATGAAATGGTTATGTGATTGCTTTCGTTTCGTTCAAAACTCCATAGTTGCTATTCGAATATTGTTTCTCTGTCATCTTGCTTTCCCGTAGTTTCATGGCTCACAAATTGTAATATTTCCCGCATTAAATAACAACCCATCAAGTCAATTCTTCCTCTCTTCTTCCCTTCATCATTTGCCTTTCAGCGTCGATGGGAAATATAATTTGCGCTCTTTTACTCTTCTGTTCGCCTTTGCTGCTATGTTGCGTAGTGGTCCTAATATTTCACCCATCCATCTTTTTTATGGTCGACCCTTGGGTCTGGTGTTCTCGCAATGTTTATGAAGTCAATGAATCGATTATTTATATACTTTGTAATTATGTTTTTTTCACAAATCATTTAAAACAGTCATTCTGCAACTTCAAAATGCTTGTATATTATATAAGATTAATGTGCCTACGCAACTTAAGTTGTACTCCTCTTTCAGATTCATATAATTAAACCTCTTGTGAGTGTTATAATCCATCTCTATAAATTATTTTTACTGTGAATAATGATTTGCTAAATTTGTTGTACACAATTTCACACCTGGACAAATGTTAAAATTGATGATCACGAAGCTTGGAAAAAAACAGTCACGTTAATTAGTCTGTGTTTGTGAGGATATATATATATATTTTCGGTGTAAACATATGGATGCAAACTCTCGGATAGTACCGAGTTATGAGAAAATTAAATGGTTTTAAATATCAAAGCCTTTGACACACCTAAAACACAATTTGGAGAAAATAATGTCAGCCAATAAGAAATGAGACGAAACTATAAAGATAATACGTGGCCACCTTTATCAGAAGAAGGCGACGTCAATGCATTAGTCATGTGCTCAGAGTGGATGAAGAAATACCTCTCTACATTGTGGTCACCGTCTAGTGAAAGAAACCAAGGAAGACAGTAAGAAACTCTAAGTAGAACAGTAACTGCTGAATGCTCGGTCAATTGTCCAAAAAGCAACCAAGAAATACCACAATTAGATAAACTGTAGACAACATTGACTTATGTCCCTTTGACTTATGTCCCTTCTCATTCCCGAGGGAATTTATTACCAAATCGACGAGTTGCTTTTTTTCATCCA